>JAOUQZ010000026.1:7237055-7252918 GCA_028564935.1 Neosilurus hyrtlii
ACACACACACACACACACACACACACACACACACACACACACACACACACACACACACACACACACACACAATGCCTTTATTTTGTAGCTATGGAGCTAAACATACTACCACAAGTTGACAATAGTGTAACACACAGAGTTAAACTCGACTGAACCCCCACTGAGTGGCTATACTATGCCTGCTGTGACTCAAAGTTTTCTGACAAGCCCCAGTACGTTGGAAATTCATCACTATAGTATAATGCTGTGTGTCATAAACATGATGTGTGGGGAAGAACATTTTGTTTTGGAAAATGGTTTCAATCAGGTTAGTTCTTCTAAAATTCTCAATCAGTTCTTGTAAGGCAGGGCTTTATTTACTAAAAAAGCTGTAACTTGCATACTATTATTGCATACTACGTCACTACTTCGGAAAGGGGCTTGGACCCCATAGATCATCTCTCAACTTTCAGTCATTTGCCAAACTGTTTAATCCTTTTAGGTTCCCGGGGAGGCTGGAGCTTACCTCAGCCGTCATTGGGTGAAGGCAGGATATACCCAGAACAGACACACTAACCATCCCAAATTGCCACTAGGTGCAAGTGTGAACAGCCAATAAGTCTAATGTGCATGTCTTTGGACTGTGGGAGGAAACCAGAGTACTAGGAGATAACCCACTCACAGAAACACCCAGGCCCAGGACTCGAACCCAGAACCTTTTTGCTGTGAGGAGGACGTGCTAACCAGTATGCCACTGTTCTATCCCACCATAGATCACCATCAGATTAAAGAAATTTCCAAAATAGTTCTCATAGGCTTCTTGGGAGGTATACGAGACAGAAGAAAACAAATAATTTTTTCAGTAAACATCTTAAAGTAAAATCTAACAAAGAACAGAACTTTCCTGTGACTACTTTATCACCCTGAATTATCTAGACATGTCGGAGTTGCTGATCCTACAGTCCTTATTTCCCAAAGGTGCCTCACACGTGTATTTTAGATGTTTTAGATATGCAGCACATGCCTTGATGTCTGATCCTGGTGAATAACCCTTAAACCTCAGTTTCCCGCTTCCAGGTGTAAGAAAAAATATAACTTAAAAAAATATACATGTTTGTGGTCATGCAGTGTATTAATGACACATTTTAGCTGATGCTATTCAATCTAATTTAGTTTAAACAGAAGAGGTTTGGTCATATAATTAAATATAATTTGGGAGGAATTTGACTGAGCAATATAAACAGGATAAATTATGAGGGAAATTTGCCTAAATTGCAACACTGTCCAGATATACATGTCAATATTTTGGGGACACCATAACAATAACAATTGCCAGGCTCTGGTCTTAAATTGCAGTTAGGGAATGACTCAAATTATTCAAATTCAAATTATACTTAAATTAAAGACTGTTATTACCGAAGGAGCTCTATTTCTGACAAAATATAGACAGTGATTTGCACCAGAATTAATATATCTAAAGTAAACTCTTTATGTTCAGGATAAATATCTCTAATAAATTCAATCTAATAACCTGTAATCATCAGTGGATCAAGAATGAATGTGTTAGAATATTAATATTCCATGTTCACATACTGCATCTCTGCTAATATATTCTTTAAAACATTCATTCATTTATTCATTTGCCGAGCAGCTTAATCCTGCGAGGATCGCGGCAGAGGCTGGAGCCTATCTCAGCTGACTCTATGTAAAGGAAGGGTACACCCTGAACAGCACGCCCGTCAATCACATGACGAACACATAACCATTCACACTTACACCTAGGACCAATTTAGATCAGAATATTAGCCAGATGCACGTCTTTGGACTATGGGAGGAAACTAGAGTACCTGGAAGAAACCCCCGCAGGCACAAGGAGAAGATGCAAAGTCCACAAAAACACCGTCTTCATGTACAGGACTCGACCCAGGACATTCTAGCGGCAGACATGCTAACTACTACATCACCATGTCAGATTTTCAAAATCGTTTTATCGCAATGTTTAATGATACTTTAAAATGACTAAATTTACTTGCTCAATGGCATTTATTTAGTGAACCACTTAATCCTACTACTTTGGTAGTAGGTAGGTCTCAGCCGACACTGAGTGAAGGCGAAGTACACCCTGAACAGCTCTCCAGACCATTGCAAGGCAAACACACAATCATTCATACACACACTCACACCTATGGGCAATTAGGAGCAGCCAATTAACCTAATATGCATGTCTCTGGACAGTGGGAAGAAACTGAATTATCTAGAGGAAACCCATGAAAGCAAAGGGAGAACATTCAAACTCCACACAGAATTGCCTGAGCCCAGGACTTGACCACAGGAACTTCTTGCTGTGAGGCAGACATGATAACCACTATGCTACTATGCCGCCAGGCCAAATTTAATGAATTGGATTTTTTTTGCCTGTTCAATTTAACCTGTTGTACTGCTCAGCTATTTTGAATAAACAGCACCGAACAGGTTAAAAAAAAAAAAAAAAAAAAAAAAAAAAAAAACGCAATTTTTTTCTTACCACCCTCAATGTTGCCACGATGACTGGGGCATAAATGTGTAAATGTCTACTGTATACAACCCTGACCTAATATAGTCCAGAATCCCATATCCTGGCCAGATCAACAGTGTCTGATTCCACTGGATCATCACTTTTTCAGCTCAGACCTATTACCATTCCCAAGGCATGTCAACCTGTTCAAGGACCTCAAGTCCAATAAATTGATGCGCAATTTCCTCAATCCTAAAGATGATCCATAATGTGCAATTAGAGTCCAGTCTGAGGGACTCGGAAAGCACCCATAAAACTGAAGCAATTTTGTCCTTTTGGCTCCCATATCGAGACCATTTCACTGAAACAGATGGTCTTAAAATGCCTGATTAGTTAATGCATGCTTGGAAGAAAACTGGACAAACACACACATTGCAGTCCCCATGTGGTGTTATCAAGTTCAGCACATTACATTCTTCTTCAAAGACACAATCACTGCAAGCAAACATGACAATATCATGGCAAAGCAATCCTTCTTTCCCGTACAAGCACCATGCCACAAAACTATCCCTTCAAAATTTCTTCTCCATATTTCAACATTTAAAAAAAAAAAACACACACACACACACACATAGTTTTGCACTGATGCTACTTGCAACCTAATATCCAGTGAGATCATCTAGAGTTTGTGCAAAACACTGAGAGATGTAGACTCAACGCCAACCATGTCTAACAATTAATGCCGAGTTTGTTTTGAAATCGCCACCAGCTAAATGACACTTTCCAGCTGTTTGCTGGGGTTCCTCATGGCAACTCTGCCATGAGGTAATTTTAATGAAAAACAAACAGCTCTGTGCTCAAAATGACATGGACCCCATTAACTTATCCACTGTATATACACAATATAGCAGCTGCTCTGGGGGAAATAACGTACGGTTCAAAGTTAGGGCTGGTATATTTGCATTAATGTTGTTTGGTTGTGCTACATCAGCCAGAGTGAGCTCAGTGATCAATCATTCTTTTCTTCGTTCACTAAATTCTAAATACGTATGGATGAAAGGCAATTACAATAACTTCATCAGTAACTGGTTCTGTCTTTGGAGCAACAGTATGCGGGTGGCTTAAAAAGAAATAGTTTCTAGTTGGATTTACCAAACTTTACCACTATGAATATGACTAAATCAATGAAAAACATAAAATAAAAACCTAGACTAAGAAATGATGGGCTGAAAGCCACAGTGGTCTAACAACTGAAATACGAGATAAGGTTGAATTTGTCAGATGTGGATAAGGTCTATGCGTGCCAGAAGGGTCCCTTTATCTTCTTTATGACCTTGAATCATATTGTGAGCATTATTCCTGATTTTTTTATATTGCAAAAATTTTCATGTAATTTTTCTCAAAAGCAGCTTTCTGTTGGTTACATCACTCTGGTTCTCAGCCCTTTATATGCCATCACTGTAAAGGGTTCTGGTTCTTATAGCTCCTCAACCTCAGATACACCTCACGAGTTCACAACTGATCTTAACTAGTGATCTGTGGGATTATTTCCTGTTTCCTTATCATTACCTTCACCAAGGAGGTTATGTTTCATTTTTTTTTTTTTTTTTGCAGGATTATGAAAAATGTTATGCACAGATTGTATGAAATTTCTACCAAAGGTGGGGCTTTGGAAAAGAAAGAATTTATTAGATTTCATTAGAATTTGGTCCAGATGGTCTGGGCCAAATTCTGCATCCATAAATTATTTAAAGGATTTTTTTTTAACCTTGTGAGATAGGATGATTTTTTTGGAAGTGTAATACTACAGCAAGCCCAGCAGAGGGTGCTGTAAACTCTGTTATTTATTCTGGCTTGGCAAAGTCTTGTGCTCTCTGAGTGCTCCTGCTTAGTTTTTAAATGCCCACAATTTTTTTTTTTTACATATTTAGATATGTCTGTTTCCCCAACACAAAGAAAATAGTAGGCTAATTTACATAACCATGATCCTGACCAGTATCCCATGAGATACCTGACTACTCCTACATACCCACATGATAACCTCCTACAGTCTTACTCAAGGGATCCTAGTCTTGATCAGCCTCTAGTCTCAAAAGGATGAACACTGGGAGTTGAGGGCACACTGTTTATTCCAAATGATGCATTTATGTATAGAGTAGACAGAACTGGAAATAAAGACCTTAAGGCATAACTATTGTGCAAAGCATTTTCAGGCTGAGGTAGAGCTTGTACATGCTAGCATATGTCTGGACATGCAAATATTTATCAGGAGTAAAATGTGGTATGTAATTATTTATATACACACCAATGGATGCAATTTTCAAACAGTGTAGGGGAAACAAAGTTATCAAGCAGATGAACAATAGAAAGAAAAAGACTGAGGACTGAGAATAATATAATTTAAAATTGTTTATAAGCTTTTATTGGAGGTAAAAGAATACATCTCTTTCAAAGATACCATAGGAAATACTGTAGACTGATTATCCATCAACCTACATATCTTTACTGGTGTGGTCCATAATGGATACTAATGTCTGCTGCTTCCTGTGTGTACATCTGCTTTTTCCGGATGGATGACTGTGCATATGATATGGCCAGTTTTAAAATCTACACTTGGCTGCACTTTCACATGTACAGGCTAAAAGCTTAATACACACACATGCACACAAAATAAGAACGTGCACTGAGCTTTTTTTCTCCAGCTGGCCAGAGTCATTTCACAGAAAACTAGGTTGTAAACACATAAATCAGCATGAGTTCCCTCCTGATATCTCGAACAGTACGATTATTTCATAAACATCGATCAAGAAACACCAACAAGAATGACAAAGTAACAGCACATCAATCTTCACATGGTCTTTCCTGGAAAACTAGCCCAAGAGTAACATGTCAAGCCTGAAAATCACTGATAAGGAATATATTAAATCAGAACTCATTTCAGGGGCGGCATGATGGCGTAGTGGTTAGCATGTCCGCCTTACAGCAAGAAGCTCCAGGGTTCGAGTCCCAGGCTTGGTTAGGGTGTTCCTGTGTGGAGTTTGCATGTTCTCCCTATGCATATGTCGGTTTTCTCTGAGTACTCTGGTTTCCTCCCACAGTCTAAAAACATTTGGCTAACTGGCATTTACAAATTGCCCCTTGGTGTGAGTGGTTGTGTGTTTACCCCTGCAATGGTCTGGCGAGCTGTCCAGGGTGCACTCCGCCTTCGCCAAGTGTCGGCTGAGATAGACTCAGTCTCCCTGTAACCCTAGTAGTAGGATTAAGCGGTTCAGCAAATCGGTGACTGGACCGAACCCGTTACTTTAGAGTAGGTCTGTTGTTAACAATTGATGGCCAAATAAACATAATATTATACACATATATAGACATATACACAGCATTCCAGCCTAAACCACGCCCCCATATCGCAAACATTAATATAAGATAGTAAGCTAAAATTTGAAGAAATATTTTTCTGCATAAACACATCCCACAAGCCACAGAGTCCTTTTTTTGCTCTTAGCAGCTCATTTACTGGGTAATTTTCAGGTTAATTTGAAAGCTACCTTCAATTGATTTTCATAAACCCTTCCTAGTCATAAGAAATAAAACATGACAGGGTCTGCTGCTATAAGAACATAACAGGAGGCGTGACGGTGCTCAGCGCTGCACCTCTAAGGTAATTTGTTTCCAATAATATTATAATAGCATAACATGTCAATATTATAAATAGTTTGATTATTAATAAATAATACATAATACATTTTAGCAATTTACAGTTTTTTTCTTTCTACCATTCTTTTTCAAAAATGCTAAATAAACATCTCCTCCCAAAATCAGGCAGACCATATGTCCCTCAAGTCCCTGTGGCTTGCAGCTGGCACAACTTTATGACTTGCTGCATTAGAAAATTAATGAACACCATCTTAAAGCACAAATACATTTTATGTGAAGCCTATTCCTATTTCATGAAACCCATGCAAGCACAGGAACAACATGCCAATTCCACACAGAAACAGCCTCTTCAAGCATGGGGACAGAACCTATAATAGCTATATACCATATGAAAACATTTGTTGGCACAATGTATAAGGAGGTTATGTTTCCACTGCTGTTGATTTGTTTGTTTGTTTGTTTGTTTGTCTGTCTGTTAGAAACATTACTCAAAAGTTCTTCATGGATTTTGATGAAATTTTCAGGATAACTGGGAAATGATACAAGGAACAATTGATTAGTTTGGCAGTGGTCCAGATTATAATAGGGATACAGGAAATGGTAGAAATGGTAAAAAGATTTTTTTTGCAGCCTTGTTGGAGGTCTGCGCTCTCTGAGTGTTTTTCTAGTTATTGTTACTGTTTCAAATCTACTAGTCAGCTGCTAACCTGGACACAAACTCTGCTTATTTATGTGTTACTATGTACAGTATGTTTATAAGAAGCAAAATGTACAGTGCTTTTTCTGCAGCTTTATGAATGTATCAACAATGCCAACAATACAAAAAACTTTATCAGATGATGATAACACTGCAGTAACATTCATTCATTTTGTAAACCGCTTAATCCTAATTAGGGTTGCGGGGAGGCTGCGACCATCTCAGCCGACTCTGGGCAGAGTACACCCTGGACAGCTCGCCAGGCCTTCAGAGGGCAGAAAAACGCTGACAGCTACTCTTGACGAAAACTAGCAATGGTTCTTTTACATGCCTCTCACCAGAGACAGTGAAAGACATGGCCGGCATTTGATAACCCAGTTAGCTGTACTGGGGGGTTACAGCAGTGACAACCCGTTGATAGGGGGCTTGAAACCCCGACCTTGAGATCAGTAATCCAGCACCCTACCACCAGGCCACCACTGCCCCATTGCAGTAACAGTCTTAGATTAACCTTCACAATATCTTTTCAATTATATTTCATAAAGACTTGGACAAATAGTCTGTCAGCATTAATTAAAACTTGGTTCTAAATTATATTTGGCTAATCTCTGGGAAAATTCCTGTACTTCCTGGTTAAGGACACGGCCAAATAAGTGTCTGTGTAAGGCCTTAACCTTGTGCAGTCAAGTGATCTAAATCTGCTCTTTAACTGTTTGCCTTCCCATTTCCCACAAGACCTACCTCTCAGTACCCCAGATCCTCCCACTTTTATTGTCAGCCAACAGGGTTGAATGTGATTAGACAATTCTCTGTGGTGTCTTTCCTGTTCACTCCCACCATTAATATAACTATTTATATATACTAATAAAACAGACTCCTGCTCCGAGGATGATAAATTAAGTTGTTCGGCTCAATATGATCTCAGTAATGCCTTATATTGGTTTCCCTTTAAGCTATTTAAAGTGTCACCACTGGAAAACAATGGGACACAACAAGACCTAAAATATCTTTCTAAAAAATGTGAACAAGGTTAAACATTATTTCTGTTGTTATTTGTTCAAGCTTAGCACTGCTAACAGATAAATAAAAGGTACAGGATTGGCTTTAGAAGGCTTATCTATATACTGTATGATTTTACCATCAATTTACTATAGTATAAGTTCATGAACTCGAATTGTGTGCATAATGCAGACGATTTTCCAGAGAGTAAATGTCACCATGGAATAGCAGATAGCATCACAGCCTCACAGCAAGAAGGTTCGAGTTCCGAGTCCCAGTCTCAGGCGTTTCTGTGCGGAGTTTGCATATTTTTGCTTACGTGGGATTTCTATAGGTACTCCGGTTTCCTCCCACAGTCCAAAAGCATGGACATTAGGCTAACTGGCTGTTCCAAATTGCCCCTAGGTGTGATTGGTTGCATGCGTGATGTCTTCGCCCAGTGTCGGCTGAGATAGGCATAGCCTCCCCGTGAACCTAATAGGATTGAGCGCTTGCTGAGTGATTAAGTAAATGTCACAGTCTACAGTTCAGTTCAGTTCAGATCTTTATTGTCCATTTATAGTCTACCAGAGAAATTTTACCACTTTAGTAGCACTTTAAAGAGAACCCGAATTTTTCAATAAAAAAAAAAACTCAGTGTCAATTTCACTGTCACAAATAAATAATCTGAATCAGAATTCCTTCTCCATCTACACAATCCCTTGGTAAAAATAAATAATAAAACATTATGAAGTCTACTATAATAGGAAAATGCTGGGTGTGATGTTGCTCATGGCTGTTACCACCCCAACATTCTCCAATAACAGCACATCCTGAAACTTTATTCTTTTTATACCGCAGTCTGGACAAAAATTCTGATGTTTTTTCACCTCTGTATTAAGAAGCAAAATGTACAGTACTTTTTCTGCAGCTTTATCTAAGTGTCAAGAATGTGCTGATAGTGAAAACAAACCTAAAACTGTCCACATGGTGATAACAGTCACAGTCTCAAATTAACCCTAATGATAATAAAGTATTTTTTCTCTTTTAATTCTTGAAGATAAAACCTCAAAATTTTATAATGTCATTTAAATTTTTTCTGCCCTTTAAAGGTGCCCATTCACTAGTAAATAGTTAATTTGATATATCTTCCATTATCAGTTCATTTTGGCTAAATACAAAGTTTACTGGTGAACCCACCCCAGCCCCTCATGGGCTAAGCATCTCTTATTTACCTGTTTTATATCTTGTTTTGGTTCTGTTTACAATAATAATAGCAATAACAAGACCACATGACCGGAGGAAATGTCACGTGCATACGAATTTACTTAGCAGTGGAGAACAGATTCATAGAAGGTGGAAAACTTTGAGATCAAGTGAGAAACAGAAGAATGTATTTGATTTCAAAAGATGACAATGTTTACTAATATTCCTGCACCTGGTGCAGGGGTCATTGACACGAACAAGAGTAAGCAATTGGTTTCAAAAAGACATTGTGGCCGATTCCATTTTCTTAATTTTGTTGAGAGATAACACTGTATTTCATGCTTATTTAATATACCTGGCAACTAAATTGGCCCCTTTAAATTCCCCTTTAAAATCATGTGTGCTCTGCTTATAAATTTATTATAAATGCTTTATGTAGATACAGTTCAAATAAAGTTTTAATAACAAAAAAACTTTTCACAAATACAATAAATGACTTTTACTATATTGAACATTACTGACCACACCTTTAAATAATACATTTAACAGATTTTCTTCTCTCGCTCTCTCTCTTTTAATTAAAATACAAATACAGACATCCCTTCAATGATCCTTACACATGTAAATATGTTGACTAAGCTTCAGAACCTGATCACTAGGGCAGGAATTTGCAACACTAATTTAAAAATCTTGGCACACCTAGAAATACTCCTTTTTTGTTTTTTTTATATGGGTGTGTGAAGTAATATCACATTTCATCAACATGCCTCATCTAGACTTAGCCCAGACCCTGTGCTGCATTTTAATCCTACAGAACTGCAAGTCATTCACTGAGCAAGCATGCAGAGATTGTAAAAGATGCTGAGCAACATGACGTTAGTGCACACTGCTATACGCTGCTGATCAGAGCAACAGGTTTAAGCATGATGGAGTGATAGTCTCTGTCTTACCTGATTTGCGTTTGGTGCCATAGTCCCTGAAAAAGAAGAAACAGCAGAGAGACATGATTAGAGCTCTGGTCGTATATCCTCTAGCTGCAACTGAAGTCTTTATTGACAACATCCGCACACTCGCACGCAGATACACACACACGCACTGGCAAGAATGCGATGTGTGGCACGGCGGGAAGTGTTCATGTGTTTGATCTTGAAGGCTGGAGGACAAGCTGCTGATGCTACAACAGACAGAAAACAGCTAGTCATGTGACTCAGACAGAGCCAGTCTCAGTCCCCCTATACGCTGTTTGTCTGGGCTCCCTCCCCTTTTCTCAGTACCACTACTTTTCTCCAGAGGATTGACAGAGAATCTACTAATCCCTGACTGCTTAATAAATTAATGATTTCAATTTTCTCCACAGCTGGTAAGGTATGAGGGGTGTGTGTATGTGTGTGCGTGCACACAGGAAGTCTATAAGATTTAAAAATACAGCTGTAGAGATGCTTAAATAGGCAGATGGCAGTAGAAATACAGAAGAGAATCCAAAAAATAAATAATATCAACAAACACCCAGAAGAAGAGATAATGTGGGACACACCCTGGAAATCTCAAGTCTAAATGTGATTGAAACCCTGGTAAGGGTGATTATTAAGAAGCACCATCACAAGATTCCACATTAAAGTACCTAAAATTAATTTAAAGCCCAGGATACACAAAGGAGTCAATACATCATTTAATACCACAAATAACTCAAACCACACACATTTATAGGTCTAAATTTGTGAGCTAGTAACACTGACATGTGTATTAACATAGCTAAAAAAAACATACGCTTACACTGACTCTAACCACTTAATCCCCTTTACTCTCTATACCTTAGCCAGTGTAATCTACTCTTGGTCTGTGACGGTTACCAGTATCATATACTCTCTTGCTGTTGACCTATACTCTTAAGCATTTGCAGTATGGTGGCTGGCCAGTATCATATACTCTTAAGCGTTTGCAGTATATCAATAATGACTTCTACTATACTTTGGTGTAGATTCTCAATCATTCAGGTCATGGTAATCTTATAAAGCTTGAGTCGAGGGGACTGGACTTCTTTGTGGTTTTTGAAGACGTTTCGCTTTTAATCCAAAAAGCTTTGTCAATTAGAAAAATCTGGTGGAAAGTTCCTGCTTTATATAGGCTGAGAAAAAAACTTTCAAGCCACATGCAAATCACTGTCCCACACATCTATTCCATTGCTCGTTAGGATCCTTTGTCCACGAGGGTTGTTTACCTGGTATGCATATGGGGTTGTTTGATCTTCTCTTTTGAAGTTTTGTCCTTGGGGTGAGCCAGTTTTTGTCTGAGGGTGGTATTGGGTTTGAAATTTACTGGAATGTCATGTTTAGAGAAAATCTTTCGAAATTTCTCAGACACTCCTGCTACATATGGAATGACAACATTTTTGCCCCTGCTCTTCTTCTCTCTGTTGGATGTCGTGTTGTTTCCTCTGGATTTCTTTGCTGATTTGACAAAAGCCCAGTTTGGATATCTGCTGGTTTGCAGAGCTTTCTTGACATGTTTTTAATCTTTTTCCTTCATTTTGGTGGGAATAGTTTCAGCCCGGTGATGCAGGGTTCTGATGTCAGACAGTTTGTGTTCCAGTGGGTGGTGTGAATCAAAAAGCAGGTACTGATCAGTGTGTGTTGGTTTCCTGTAGACTTCAGTGCTGAGACTTCCATCCTCAACCATGTGTACAACACAGTCCAAAAAAGGTAACTTGTTGTTGTGTGCATCTTCTCTGGTGAACTGGATGTTGCTGTCCATTGAGTTAATGTGCTTGGTGAAGTCCTCCACTTACTGGGTTTGGATTATCACCCATGTGTCATCCACTTATCTAAACCAATTGCTCTGTGATGTTCCCTTGTAGGTGTTGAGTGCTCTGCTTTCCACTTCCTCCATGTAGAGGTTGGCAACAAGACTAGAAGATAGACTTCTACTATACTCTGGGCCATGTGTACTATGGTGGCTGGCCAGTATCCCAAATGCTTAAGCCATTGTACTATACAATTAAGTATTTGCACTATGGTGGTTGGCCACTGCTCTTAAGCCATTATACAACAATACACTTAAGCCATTATCATATAGTTTTAAACCATTCTATTCTGTTGTGTCACTATCTGAACCCACTGTACTCTTAAGACCATTGCCTTATCTTAAGATACTGCACGATACTATTAACCAATTGTCTTACCTCACTGGCATTTACACTGTAGCTTCAGATCATTATCCCATACTTTAATTCATTCCAATAATCTATTACTACTCATTGCCCATACTCTAGGGCCATTGTACTCTACGGTACATACAAGCCATTACACTATGAAATAAAGATATACACTTATGTGATTCCTCTATATTCTTAAGTCAAAGGACTGTACTCAACGCATTGCGATACACCCTTACATCCCTGACCTATATATTGGGAAGACCCTCTAAGCATTGGTCTCACTCCTTCACCTGGAAATCCACCCTTCCACCTTCCTTATCTTTACTCCCTCCCTCCATGCCATTTGCTTCTTAGAATCTCTATTTCTCCATCTATCCCGTTGCCAGTCTGTTCCTTTGTGTCTCTGGTCATTGAATAAAAGATCTCTTTCTGCCCCATGAGACTGAGGTCACCCAGAACATTCTGGAGCGGCATGGCTCGAGAGTCAGAATGCCTGTCTTTGTCGGCTGAATGGGAACAGAGAGAAAACACTGTCCTTGAGCGATATTTGAACTGCAATTTGAGGGCTTTAAATCAAACTTACACTGTGAAGGACGTTTCATTCACTAATGTACACTCTCTACAGAATAAACAGCAAAAAGTTTTCCTGGTACTACTCTGGTTTTAAAGCCTCTTTCTTAGACCAAAGAATGCATCAAAGTGCTTTGTGGTGAATAGACACTAACTACTATTTCCAAACCAAGTAATAAATTCCGGAAGAAAATAAATAGAGACTGTTTGACTGCATTCTGTCTGAAAGTGGAGGTTGATGACCCAGAATGCTAGGGGTAAGTCCTAAAGTAATGACCTCATGGTGTCACTTGGGTGTCTTTAAATCACAGACTGAAAGGATTACAGTTCTTGGTGTTACAGCTCCCAAGATTACTATTACATTAAAGAAGTGATGAGGCGGTAAGTGCACGAATATAGTCTTGTTTTTATGTTCTAATTAATGCATAGACCCTGGGTATCGAGTGGCTATTTATCAAAGTAGAACAAGGTGGACTTTATAATGTTAACTGCAGTTTAATAATGCTATAGTCTTTCAGTCGCTGCATGTAAAGTTAAACTTTAATACAATATTTCTGCTATGCTAGCATCAGAAACTAAAACACCACTCAAAGCTTGCGTGCTAAAATCTGAAGGCCGTTTAAATGGAGAATTAAATAAAAGAGGGCTGCATGCTGAAAAGTGCTTAACTAGAGCAACTTCCTCTGGAGACTCTTAAAGCAAGCCTGCAGCACTTTCATGAAGTGAAACATGATTCAACATTTACCCCCCCACACACACACAACTATTTATAAAATTGCATTAACAGTATATACACATAGATCTGTAATTACTTTAGCTTAATGTAGAGTTCAGTAACTATAAAGTACAACAAAACTATACCTCTATAAGTCATTATATTCATTTTATATTCTATACATATATAAATTATATCCATCATATTATATTTACTCATTTCAGAAGACAAAACTTGTATTTGTCCAATTCTAGGTCATGTGTACTGACAGATTTTTCCCGATGAATACATTTGTACTCCTGGACATAAGTATATAATAACAGCTGAACTGTATTAAAAAAGCTTTTTAACAGTATCATGTAGCCTTAAGAATTCTTTCCTGTAACTGTATACTGCTTAAAATAAAATAATGAAAAAAAAACCCTCAATAATAAACTAAATTTAAGGACATAAAAGAGAGGAATTGCACTCTTGTTACTCTTGGGAGCTGTAACTTCATTCTGCTCAAGCAATTCATATTCCAATGCTTCAACTTATATGCTTACACCACAATCAATGCTATTACATCGTCACTATGTGTCACCATAATTATTCAACTCCATTGGGTTCTGGATCTCTGAGACCAAAGTTTGCTGCTTCCAATTCTCCTGCAATGGATTTTTATTTATTTATTTATTGGAAAATGGTGATTGAGAAAAGCAGCTGAAATTATGTTAGAAAGATTTTACCTCCATTTCTAATAAACTCTATTGTACCTGTGTTATCATTTATAGCGGTGCTATACTTAGGCAAATACTGTAAAGCCATGTGCTTGATTTTGTTGTTGCATCCATGCTCCACACAGACAACCTAATAAATGAAGAAAACGGAAGGAAAAATAAATTATCCGCGTGTACGTCTCCACTGCCTGTGCTAAGTGCACTTGCACATTGCAGAAATTTATAATATAAATTTATATTTTAATGTATGCATGTTTATGTAAACATACATATGCAAACATTTTAGGCAGTGTCTAAATATTTATATTAGTACATTTACAGATTTATGTCATCTAGAGAATCTTACATTTTTATCTCACTTATACAGCTGAGTAGTTAAAGGTTAAGGGCCTTGCTCAAGGGCCCAACAGTGCCAGCTTGGTGGTAATGGGACTTGAATCCCCAAGTTTCTAATCACTAACCTAGAAACTTAACCACTGAACCAACACTACCTTTGCTACCAATGTACCTGAAGTGATAATATTACAGAAGAAATCTGTTAACTACTTAAAAAAATACAGCACCAACCAATAAATTAAAAAAATCTAGTTCTATATTATATTAAAAATATATTTCATTTATCTTAGGGTAAAGTTTCCTTAAAGAAACTGACGTCAGGCAACGTCAGTCCTTGCCACACTACTATTACTACTAGGTATGCGCAGTGACAGGTTGCCTTCTTCACTGGCCGTTTCAGCACTGGTAGTGATGGGAACTCATTGTTTTTTCTACTGGCTGGGCTGCAATGGACTAGTCACTGACCCCGTACAGCAGATACCAGTCTAAGATAACACATTATCAGTATGTGCTGAGCTGTGTCGCCAGAAAAAAGGGGGAATGCAAAGCATACGGCTGCACAAACTAGCGGAGAAATCACGGAAAACATAACTTCGACACAGGGCATACCCTGAAAACTTTTTCTTTCAGACCCAATTCAATAGTCTGTGAAGACCACCTCAACCCGACCTGCTATCGGCGTGACCTCCAGGCAGAACTCCTTGGCATGAAGCCCAAGCTTTTACATCTAAAACCAGATGCTGTTTCTACAGAATTCCTTCATAAAAAGTCAAAGGATGGCAACAAAGAGGATCAGCACCTCGCCAAAAGGAACCAGTGAAACGTATGAGCCTTTAGTTTACTTGGGCTGGACAACCCAACCCAACGAGTTTACGTCACTTTCAGGAAAAATAGTTGTACTGCATTGGTTCAGCTCCCGCTAGTAATCCATGGGATAAAATTGTCCAGTATAGCTTTTATGGTTAGTTATGTTAAAATAAACTCTTTATTAAATGTATTATATTTACACAAATTATACTGTAAGAATAACCAATACCGATGCTCTTTAAAAGAATGTAACTGTATAGCCTTCCTATTAGTTGTAAAAGTCAAATGTTGCAAACCAGACTCTTCAAAGTGTTTTGCAACATATTTCATCCTCAGGGCTTTTTATGATAACGGGAACTCAATGCTGTGTTGCGTTAGAACAACAACCAGTAAGATCCCAAAGCTGAACTCTTCCCAAGAGCTTCAAAACATAAGCATGAACAAACACTAGTCAGCGTTTCTGTTTCTCCGCATTTCCTTACAGTGTGTGTGTGTGTGTGTGTGTGTGTGTGTGTGTGTGTGTGTGTGTGTGTGTGTGTGTGTGTGTGTGTGTG
>JAOUQZ010000026.1:7267006-7277113 GCA_028564935.1 Neosilurus hyrtlii
CCCCGCCCTCGCCCAGAGTCGGCTGAGATGGGCGCCAGCCTCCCCGCGACCCTAATTAGGAATAAGCGGTTAAGAAAATGAATGAATGAATGAATGAATGAATGAATATGCACAGTAGAAAAATTTCCTCACATCTCAGGGTAGTTCTAGTCAGGTTTGATTGCGGCCTTAATAATGTCCTCTTTCTGTTATGGTTTATGCTTTAGTTATACTGATTTCAGTTTAGAGAGAACTAAAGCAATATTTTGCATTTGATCTTTATAGTACTTCTGGTTAAATGGTAAATTATGGTGCATTTAAAGACTATGTAGTATTTAGAGACTATAATGATGAAGCGATATAGGTGTATATGCTGTTATGCAAGCTAACATATCTGTTGGTTTTGGTGATAGTGTTGGTGTATGTTTGGAATTTTTTGGCATCCAAATGTAAGATAAAGATTTAGTTTTAATTTAGATTCAATTTTGCCTAAAATTGGAGCTCCGAAAAAAATTCACTTCTCCTGCTACAAGGTTTCAATGTGAATTTGTTTTGACCATCACGTTATGACCACCCCCTCCCCAAAGTTTTGATATTGTATGAAAGTGTTATGTGATTGTGATAAGATTACTTAAATGGAAACCCAATATTACCACAGAGTAGCGAGATGCCATTCCACTGGATAGGTTTACTTCCGTAAGCATGTTATATGCACCAGAAATGTCATGCACTTCCTCACTGTGATTGGGTTAAAAGCCTTTCTATTCAAAAGAGTAATGCATTGCGCGGCAGTAATAGTTTATTTCACCAGCTAAAAAAAAAAATCAGATATCTACTGCATATGGCACATAGAATTCTGTGTACATTGTTTAAAAAGTGTATTTTTTTAAATTTAAAAAATTTATTTTATTTCATGGCTTGAAACAAGTAACAGTTTAGAGGGGAAGACAGAGTAGAAGTTACCATCACTCAGACATTCATTCCCATTACAACAGTTATATACTGGCATGAGAATCACCACAGGGTTCCCAGGTGTACACGTACGTACGGACAGACATATGGACGAACGGACACAATGTTCATGACATAAAAATTCAGACTGATGCCATACCAATTTTGGTCAACTTTAATCAATATTTGAAATGCACCCCATCCCTTTCCAAGCATGTATTAAAATGCACTGTGGCTTGTGGTGTACAGTCCTGTCATCTACCAAGTATATATTCTCTGCAGAGCTTCCGCAGAGGAACTCCAAAGCACCTGCAGAGCCGCCGCATTTACTGTTATGTTCCCTCGTGGAGACACTGCCTCAAAATTACACCATCGCTTGCAATTCCAGTTTAACTCCCTCTTCTAATTTGTGCTGTGAGCAAAAGCTGAGCAGTGGCTCAGGTGGTTATGGTTCTGGGTTATTGATTAGAAGGTCGGGGTTCAAGCCTCAGGACTACCAATCTCCCACTGGTGGGTCCTTGAGCAAGGCCCTTAACCCTCAATTTCTCAGTGGTACAAAAAATGTAAGTCACTCTGGATAATTTTGTCTGCCATTGCCATAAATGTAAATTATAATGGGGTAGGGACATACAGATTTTCCATTTTAAAGGTATTCAGTTTAAGGAAAAATACTATGCCCCCCCCCCCCCTCCTGATTACTGCCACACCTCTTCTCAATCACTTAAATAGGACCTGCCTGATCAAAAGATCCTCAAAAGCTAGACATCATGCCGAGATCCAAAGAAATTCAGAAACAAATGAGAAAGAAAGTAATTAAGATCTATCGGTCTGGAAAAGGTTATAATGCCATTTCTAAAGCTTTGGAACTCCAGCGAACCACAGTGAGCGCCATTATACACAAATGGCGAATACATGGAACAGTGGTAAGCCTTCCCAGGACCAATATTACCCCAAGAGAACAGCGACAACTCATCCACAAAAGACCCCACAACAACATCCAAAGAACTGCAGGCCTCACTTGCCTCAGTTAAGGTCAGTGTTCATGACTCCACCTTAAGAGAGAGACTCAGCAAAAATGGCCTGCATAGCAGAGTTTCAAGACGAAAACCACTGCTGAGCAAAAAGAACATTATGGCTTGCATCAATTTTGCCAGAAAACACCTTGATGATCCCCAAGACGTTTGGGAAAATACTCTGTGGACTGAAGACAACTTTTTGGAAGGTGTGTGTCCCATTACATCGGACTTAAAAGTAACACTGCATTTCAGAAAAAGAACATCACACCAACAGTAAAATATGGTGGTGGTAGTGTGTTGGTCTGGGGCTGTTTAGCTGCTTCAGGACCTGGAAGACTTGCTGTGATAACTGGAACCATGAATTCTACTGTCTACCAAAAAATCCTGAAGGAACTTGGGTTCTGAAACCCAAAACACACCAGCAAGTACACCTCATGTATACATGGTTTAAAAAAAACAAAATGAAGACTTTGGAGTGGCCTAGTCAAACTTATGACCTGAATCCTATTGAGATGCTGTGGCATGACCTTAAAATGGCGCTTCATGCTCGAAAACCCTCCAATGTGGCTGAATTACAACAATTCTGCAAAGATGAGTGGGCCAAAATTCCTCCACAGTGCTGTAAAAGACTCACTGCAAGTTATCGCAAATGCTTGATTGCAGTTGTTGCTGTTATGGGTGGCCCAACCAGTTATTAGGTTTAGGGGCAATCACACAGGGCCATGTAGGTTTGAATTGCATTTAAATGTGACAAACATGCAAAAAAATAAGAAATCAGGAAGGGGGCAAACACTTTTTCACACCAATGAATACTGTATAATTTATCATTTCACTTTACTAAAACCACATTATTGGAATCTGCTCATCATACACTCATTATTTAAAGATGTCAGAATAATCTTTAACCAAAGAAAACTCAAACATGTACACAGTAGTGTCATAGAGATAGTTATTATTAGAAATATGAGATGGACTTTTGTGGAAGAGAGTTAGATTCAAAATATTCCCACAGTGCATTCACTCTCCTCCTACCATTTTCCATATTAGAATAAAGTAAAGCGAATGCTGGCAAATTAATCTTCGCCTGCTTTCTATCAAACTGATGTCAGTTCCAGAGCCACGTTTTTGGTTGCTTACACTTACAATGGCCGTGGTTGTATTAACTTTACTACATTATTTTATTAAATTTAAGATACTATTCTTGTACATTTTACGGTAGGGTCAGCTGAGGTCTCTTTAGTAAACAGTATGACATCGCAAGAACCAGCCACTGAGCTGAAAGGGGTGTTATTTGTGAATAGTGCTTGGACCCCAAAGATCGCTGCTGGAGGTAGGAAATGTCTGGGAAAAAAAAGTTCTTAAAAATTGATTCTTGAAAATTTGGATCGATTCATTATGCTAATAAATTAGAATGGCGATTCAGACGTGAATCGATTTTTTTCCGACACCCCTAGTGTACCACATAGGAATGGGGAGCTCTTATTGGTCTACTATCTCAGGATTAAAAATTATCCTGAGTGGATAACGCTTGAATCAAACATATAGAAACTTGTGGTTTGTCATGGTTACTTTGAGCAAGCGGACTCAAGTGGATTATTGTCACATTTTAAAATGGAAAAATAATGTTGTACATACTAAAAACCTTTACAGTGTGCTTTACTTATGTTTCCATGTTGTATCTACTAAACTCTGAGTAGACACCAATATATGTATAGCATTTAGCATGGCTTAAAGTACTGCGCTCACCTCACCTGCTTCTGTAATAGTTAAAATATGTAAAATAACTATAAAAATCTCATTTTAGTTTGCTTTTCTTCACGTTTCCACGTAGTATACTATTCAGTGACATCCACCTCAAATAACTGTTAGTTATAACACTGCTCAGTACTATACAGTTAGCTTGGGAGATCATAATTATATATACTCTCTCACTCATTTGCCAAACCACTAACTCGCACCTATGGTCAGAGGGAGCCTGGAACCTCTCTCAACCAACACTGAGCGAAATGCAGGATACCCTGAACAGTTCGCCAGACCATCACAGGACCAACACAGGACCAACACACACAACCTTTCACACTCACACCTGGCAGCAATTTGGAACAGCAAATCAGCATTAATACCTGTGGGAGAAAACCACAGTACCCGGAGGAAACCCACGCAAACACAGGGAGAACGTGAACACAGATCTCCACACAGAAACGCCCAAGCCCAGGACATGAACCCAAGACCTATTATATACACTATCCCTATTATATACACTACAAATAAAAAAACGCTCAATGCTTTTCAGGCATGCACGTGAAAAGAGGGACTCACTTCAACATGTGAGACACTGGTTTGATTTTTCTGCCTATAGAAGCAGATTTCAAATTCAGATACTTTCCCCACTGTCTATCCTGGACTTGCATATCTCAAATCTCCTTTTTGCCTCAGTGGTCTCATTCTCACACCCACCTCTTCTCAAGCCCAGCACATATCACTATCCACTCCCCACCGCTCCCTTCAAGAAGAAAAAAAAGTAAAGAAAGAAATATGTTTTATGGATGACAGACAGTAGGAGAAGGAGGGAGACAATAGACTCAGAGGGAAAAAAGAAAGCAAAGTAGCCAGGAGGAGAAGAAACATGTAGGAGGGAGAAAAAAGGAGAGAGGGAGAGAGAAAAAGATGGAGACAGACAGACAGAGAGAGAGAGAGAGAGAGGGAGAGAGAGAGAAAGAGAGGGAGAGAAGTTTCTTCACTACGCAGCAGAAAGGCACCTGAGAGACTTCTCGAGTCTCCATAGCAACAGAGGGAGGGGGAGAGGAAAAGGAAAGTGGCATGATTGGATAAAAGGAAGTGCGTGGCAAGTCTGTGATTGAGAAGGACGTAGAAATCTCCTGATCCTTTCTCTCTTACATAGCCATGTGCACAAGCTCAGAGATATATACACATGCATACAAATACACACACACACACACACACACACACACTCACTATAACATTCATACTTGTGTGTGTGTGTGTGTGTGTGTGTGTGTGTGTGTGTGTGTGTGTATTTGTATACATTTGTATTTTTTTACTGTAGCTATGTCACAGATGGAGAAAAGTGTACCTGCCGTCATCCACATGTGATCTCACAGACACCTGTAATTATTTAATGGCATTTTGATTAACAGTAGAACGAGCATGCCATCGTTCCTACATTCGGTTTTGCTCTGCTGGAATCTTGGCCATGGATAGATCTGTGGCATCGTCAGTATTCCACCTGTTTGCTGTAATGCCACTCCAGACCCAGAAATGAGTGTCAAATCGCTTGTGAAATTTCTCTGACAAAATGATACATAGTCTGGGCCTGGAAGCAGGCAAAGAGGAAATAAAGCACTACAACTAAACTATACAATTGGGTTCACAAAGACCTGTCGTGGAGCTGCGTCAGGGGGCCCGCATTGAAAAATGTTAAGGCGAGACCAATAAGTTCTAGCACATAGAGGGAGCTCTGAGTCACCGCTTGATCGGATGGCTTACCCTGCAAGAAAGCGAAAAAAAATAAGTCACTTGGAATCATCAAATACTGCCTGTACCTCGGGAGCTCCATAAAAATCTAAGCCAACACTGAGAATATAATAACATCAATAACAGTGAGTTAGCGCCCGCTTCAGCTCCAAGTGTTCCCAGGAAAAGGCTCCGGATCTTCTCTGACCAGGATAACGCAGTTACCAAAGATAAACGAATGAAACCTTTTAGCTCTGAGAGGGGGTGATGTCAAAATGCCTACAGCATCCCATGCTACATATACAGTATTATGGGTCAAGTGACACCAGCTAATGCTTATTGATTCGTGTCATAATGCATGACATCACTAGCAACCTCTGAGTGTATGGCTTGCCTTCTGTGCAAAACAGCACTGCTTAAAACCAGAGTTATGAATTTATATATCCTCGCTTTTAATGCTCTTTAATCCCTTTATGAGATGAGTGAGTGATGGTTCAAATACTATTTTAATGTTCCTATCCAAGCAAGGTTTTTGGTCAAATGAAATCTGTGTTGTTTAATATAAGTGAAAAGGCAATCAGAATAAATTTGACATTAAAAGGTCCAAGCAACATGTCAGATTTGACTTTATGCATAAATACTGTATGTCATCAGACTGTGTTGGAATCATTCATTTTCCAAACTGTTTAATACTGCAAAGGCACACTACACCCTGAACAGCTCACCAGTCCATCACAAGGCCAACACACACACAACCATTCACACAAACAACTAGGGTTAATTTGGAACAGTTAGCCTAATGTGCATGTCTCTGGACTGTGGGAGGAAACTGGAATACATACAGGAACACCCTTGCCGCACCCGGAACTCTAACCAAGAACCTTAATGCCGTGAGGCAGACGTGCAAACCACTACTGCACCGTGCTGAACTTTATTAGAATAAATTAGTGACAAAAATCACTAATAACATCTGAAGTTCGCACACGTATACTGGGCTATTTAGTATTCCGGTAGCTGTGGGATTAAAAAAAAAAGATTAAACGGGCTCTGGTAGTGCATCAGAAGCGTTCACCTTATAATCAGCATCAAAAGTTTGAATTCCACCAACACCACAGCTATTCAGGCCTAAAAAAAAAAAGCTATGTTTCCCCTAACAAGAGAATAGGGTCGGTAGGTCATCCTTTTTTTTCCCTCACGAATATATGTCATACCCAAATACCATGAATTAATTTATGTCAGAACTCAAGTGTCCAAAAACATAATTATCCTGTATTTTTAAATGTGAACAATAAGTTGCTCTTAGTCGAATTCTCGAGTAAAGATTTACAGAATATACAAAGAATAAAAAACACTTACCGGTTCTTGGAGACCGTCTGTAAGGTTTTCACAGCCAACAGCACCACAAAAACGAACCATTTTAACACAGAAATAGCACGAATCCACAACACAATCCAAGCATCTCCGATGTTTTTTCCCCCATGACGGGAAGTTACTCACAAGAGAGGCGGCGGCACACAGTCTAGATTACTAAGTTAGCCAACAGAATATAGTGTTGCCACTGGCTGCACACTAAAACACATTCTCATTGGCTAATTCTGCAAGTCACTAATAAATACAAAGTGCTCGCGCTGACTCCACAGGTGAATGTCAAGTGAACATAATAACTATCTGGCTGGAACCTCCAGACAAAATATATACACATAAAACAGATAAAACAATCCTACTGTTCACAAAACTGAGAGGTCGGTCGATGTAGGGTTTTTTTTCCCCCCACATGACAAAAAAACCTTTGGGTTGGAATGATTTTGCCGGGTAGGTCGGGTTAGGGGAAATGCAACATTTTTTTTTTTACGGGTCGTGTATGAGATTGAAGAAAGTCTGATTGAATATACTCAGGATCGGTGGGATTATATACCGTTTCTTCTGTCAATCACAGAGACATAAGCCATAGTGTCCGTGACTTTATGTAAGAGGAAGAGCTCAGATTGGGCTTTCCTCCGGGTGTTACAAGCAACAACAATAGAAAAAGCTGAAAAAGGTGGACTTTTACAATGATAGGTAATCATTAAAACACTAGTCATTAAATATTTTAAGGAAATGTGTACACACAGGTAATATTATGCTTAACAAAACAAAATATTTTTTCCAACAATCCAAAATTCAATATAGAGAAATAATAATAAGCAGTTAAAGTCCATTATTTTAGCATGTTGAAATATGAAGGTGAAGATGGAAAGTTGATTCTTTTATGTTGAAAATTTCCATCTTAAATGAATTTGGCACCTCAAACGTTTAAACGCTCAATTCATCATGGTGAAATCTTGACTGCTGTGGTGCTCTTTTCATCTTCTCTCAATCCATTTACCCAACAATCTAGAGCTAGGAAGCTGATCTTAGACCAGGGTAAACTTAGCAATTATCATGCAACGCTGAAAATCTACTCATTACAACTGAGTGTGACTGACATTTCACAGAGACATAGACAGCAGCAGAAAGAGGAGGTTTCTGGCATCACCGTGCATTTTCCTCTATCGTTGAGGAGCACATTAATCACGGCAAAGTAGATGGGTTACTAATGGGTCAGCAACATCTGAAGCATGTCCACACATGCATTAGAGAGACCAGTACTGAGACTCAGTAGGTGTGTGTGTACCCAAGAGAGCCTAATAATATTGAACCTATTATTAAACCTATCTAGACTTTGATGATAATGTAAAAAAAATTACTGTAACAAATGGTTGGAGCGTGACAGTCATGCACGTGAAGCAGAAGTGAACAGTACCTCTCATGAGACAGTATGCTGTATTACATCACACCATTAACGTCAGAACCTGTGTTTCACATGTTTTTGTTACAATATGGACCCAAGAGCACACATCAAATGCTGTGGCAAACTCTACAAAAAATCTACAGAATCTCCTGTGGAGGCCCTTGAAATGCTTCAGCATGTCTGCGGCAATGAAGCAGTGAGCTGGCCAAGGTGTTCTTAGTGGCACTTGTGCATTAAGGGGGACAGCATGTCTTTATGTGTAACTGGTGATAGGTTTTCAGGATGGAGATTTTTTTAAATCAGTAATTACTTTTTAATCAGTAACAGGCTATTATCATATACTGTATGTTATAGCTACTACAATGTATGACATAATGGATTGTTTATTAGATATTCCAAACATTACATGCCCACCTACATTACTGGTAAAAGTTTTACCACCTCCTTTTTATTGAAAGTTAAGCAGCTCAATCCAGTGAACAATAAAAGGGAACAAAGGCACAGTAAGTGTCAGAACTACCTTAGAAGAAAAGAACATGGTGATAGGCTTCAAATCATAGAATGGGCAGCACAGTCTCCAGACTTACAACCTTAAGGAGCGAATCAGCACATTCTTTTATCACATTTATTTTAAATGTGTGACTGGCTCGTTCTCACTTTCTCTTAGCTCTCCCATCACTGATGCTACGATCTGTTCATCGGATATTATTTTGTGCCCCTCTGCTGCTTCATTTTCATCCATCCACTTGAACAGGAATGGGCCGGACAGAAGGGAAGTTGGAAAATCTTGACCGACCCGGACTTCCATCACCGATTCCCAGACTTGTCTGAGAATCTTGTTCCGCCAATACCAAATAATGTCCAGTGCCGGATTTTGTATAGGAAATCCGAAATCCGGGACATAGGAGTACGGGAAATCAAGGCACTGCCTAAATATTAATTATTTTATCAGTGAAGAAACAGCCATGGTGAAAAAAAGTTCTCAAACTTGACCAGTAATGTATGCCTTTAAACCGAGTTGTCACTGCTACCCCCCAAGTGCAGCTATCTGGGTTATTAAAGGCCAGCCATGTCTCTCACTGTCTGTGGTGAGAGGCATGTAAAAGAATCACTGCTGTCGTTCGAAAAGAGTAGGCCACTGGATTGCGGTCAGTGTGTTTCTGCCCTGTGATGGCCTGGCGAGCTGTCCAGGGTGTGCCCTGCCCTCGTCCACGGTCAACCTCCCAACAACCCCAAGTAGGATCAGGCGGTTCAGAAAATAAATGAATTAATGTGTTGTTCTTTAATAAATAAATATATTGGTATTTGTTGGCAAATTACAGTGGTATGTGCAGTATTAAAAGTCTAGGATTTGCTTTCCACCCAGTCGTTGATTTTTTTCATAAAACAGCACACCCTACTGTGTAATATTTTTACTCATCACACTAAAAGAAAATTAAACCCAAACTTAATAAAAGTTTGCAAGCTTATGTCTTTTTTTATTAAATCACACTATTTCATGAACCTTTTTTCTATATAAAAAATAAGAGCGCACACAGAAGGGCAATATATATATATATATATATATATATATATATACACATATACACAGTAGTGTTCAGTAAGGATTATATGCCACCACTTTTGTCTAAAAGGGTTCCTAATAAAAATAAATAAAAATTTATGCTATTGTAGGCACTGAGAACCAAAAAAATTATTCCAACAAGTATATTGAGGTAAAAGTATGGCCAATAAACAAAAACACTGAACATTGAAAGGTGTCGCAATTTTTTATTTATTTATTTTTTTTACTTTTGCATAACATGAATGAAGTACATGTATATACATCATCTGGTACAACCCTCCGTTCAGCAAAAACGTAAACACCAACATCGGACACAAATTCCTCACTATAATAGACAAGCACTTCCCCAAAGA
>JAOUQZ010000026.1:7281578-7298107 GCA_028564935.1 Neosilurus hyrtlii
GTGTGTGTGTGTGTGTGTGTGTGTGTGTGTGTGTGTGTGTGTGTGTGTGTGTGTGTGTGTGTGTGTGTGTTACACTGGTGCAGGTGCAGCTTGTTCGGGCCAAGGACTACAGTGAATGTCAGTCAGACAGCGATGCAATTTCTGCACACTGTTTACAGCAAACTCACACAATGGTGTAGAGGAAAAGAAGAGAACTCACTATTATCCTGCTAAAAGACTGAATAAAACTTACGCAAACCTAGATACATAAAATGTTAATATCACGTTTTTAGCGTTCGGTGGGGTTTTGGTCAGGGTTCTGTGCAGGCCACTCAAGATCCTCCAGTTCAGCATTCATATGTCTTCATAGAATTTTGCACAAGATATTTTGTGACCATAATTTTGGTGCATCTCTAATAAATATGATTAACATTACATTAATGAACTCAAAACATTCTGATATCTTGAAAGAAAATGAAGCCACAACAACAGTGCTTCTTCCAGGCTAATCGAGTAGAATTATTAATTGGAGATGGAAGGAAGGGGCGGTAAATCAGCAAATTCAAAAACACATGCATAGCTGTCAATCATTCCAGATTGATATCAACAGGATCTGACATTTTACTGAGGGAAAAAATATGGCACTTTTGGTGTATTTCTGAGTAATAACTCATAGCAGTGTCCTCAGATGCAAAAATTTAAACCTCTACTCAAAATGTACAAAACTTCCCTCAAATCATGTCATTATTATGTCTGTATTGTAGATCAGGGTGGCATGGTGCCGTAGTGCTTGCATGGGTTCCCCACAGTCCAAATACATGCTTATTAACGAACTGCTCATGCTTAGTAGGCTAATCTGTGATGGTCTGGCGAGCTGTTCAGGGCTCCAGCCTCTCTGCAACCCTAGGAGGATTAAGTGGTTCAGTGAGGAGAATGTATTGTAACTCTATCTGTTTTGTCATTATAAGACCTTGGGGGACCTCCTCCTACTTCTCTTGTTGATGTGAGGCTATTTGCTTTACTGATTATATCACTAAGTGCATGTGTGCTGGAAGACAAAAAAAAAAAACTTTATGTATTTTGATGTAATCTGGGCTGCATATGTGTTTTGGCCCATCTCTTTTGTAAAAGAGGTTTTAAAAAGGTCAGAATAGTGTTTTTTTTTTTTAATCAGTAGAGGATTAGTAATGTTATTTATAAATGGATATGATGGCTTTTGGGGAAAATTGCCAACCAGAGTAAACTCCATGCCAAGAGGATACAGCTGCAGCCGTATAAAGGCATGGAGTCACTGCCCTGAGCCCTGCTCTGAGTGCGTACAACGGAAAATTTAGCCTAAGCCTAAACTTGGGGGAGGGAGGGAGGGGGAGAGAGAGAGAGAGAAAGAAAAGAGACACCACCAAATTAAAGTACTACCTATGCCACCATAACATTAAACTCTGTTTATATATAGCCTGCATTTTGAGTACAGTATGGTACAAATGATTACCTCCCTGTGGTTCAGAAATAAAGACTCACCTCTGTTCCTTAAAAAGTTCATGATTATATCTTTAAACACAGTGTAATACATTACTTTAAATGATCTACAGCATGCAGACACCTTTGGTTCCAAACCAGCCAGCACTACACTGATTTGTACACTGTAATTATGTAGAGAAGGGCATTAGGTTAGCTGTGTGTGTGTGTGTGTGTGTGTGTGTGTGTGTGTGTGTGTGTGTGTGTGTGTGTGTGTGTGTGTGTGTGTGTGCTCTATAACTCTTACCATTTAAAGCTATTATTACCCTATACACCAATCAGCCATAACATTAACACCACGTGACTGGTCTGCATCTAGGCAGCCCTAAACACAGCAAACTGCAATGTACTTGGTGTTCTGGCTCCTTACTATCACAGTCAGCATTAACAGTTTCACCAATCTGTGCTATAGTAGCTTTTCTGTGGGATCAGACAAGACATACTAGCCTTCGCTCCTCATGTACATCAATGACACTTGGGCACCCATGACATTCATTCCAGATGATTGGTTGTCCTTCCTTGGACCCCTTTGGTAAGCACTTACCACACCATACCTGGAACACCCCTCACCACACCATACCTGGAACACCCCTCAAGACCTCCCATTTTGGAGACGAATAGACCCAGTCGTTCAGTCATCACAATGTGGCTCTTGTCAAAGTCACTCAGATCCTGCGTGCTCACTTTTCCTGATTCCAACACATCAACTTCAGGAACTGACTGTTCACTTTCTATCTAATACATCCTATGTCTTGGCAGGTGCCGCTGTAACAAGATAATCAGTGTTATTCACTTCACCTCTAAATGGTCATGATGGTTTTTAGTGCTGTAGCTGATCGGTGCAGTTGGTTTGATAAAAGAAAAAGTATTTAATCTGTACTTGTTTTTCTCCATCCATTTCCATTCCATTTTCCAGGAAATAGCTTGGCCAAAGGCAAGAAAATGAGGTTTATTCCAAAACTCGGCCAAGACATATCTGGTGTCCAAGGTTTCCTCCCATAGTTTTG
The DNA here is from genome assembly GCA_028564935.1 of Neosilurus hyrtlii. Lineage (NCBI taxonomy): Eukaryota > Metazoa > Chordata > Actinopteri > Siluriformes > Plotosidae > Neosilurus > Neosilurus hyrtlii. Next base: position 7,284,080 of record JAOUQZ010000026.1, read on the forward strand.
AACTGGAGCCCCAATTAAGGACCTTTGGCAAACACACTAAACAACATGAAAACATATCTTTTGTTTTCACAAATCAGAAGGACAAGTCCAGATTAAGAAATACATTAAGTATCTTTATATGCATACAAATTCCCAAACATGTACTGTACCATGCCAAACATTGTGCTGCATAAGAAAGTAACTGGAAATGGCTGCCATGATTGTTTATAACGCTAAATTGACGCTAAAAACTTTTCAGTGAATGGCTCATGATTTGGGTACACAGTTTGCATGATGTGAATCTGGTGGCAAAAAGATTCTCTCAGTTGTTATAAACTTTAGCAATATAGCTTTAGTGCTAAACCAAAGAACCAGAACATTGGCTTGGAGGAAATCCTAAATTGCAGTGTATTTAATTTGAGGCCAGACTGTCAATTTAAGTGCAATCAAAACATGACTATGAAAATAGTTGATGAGGGACTTTGGTAAAAGATGGTATTGAAGTTGTTGTTGTTGTCCAGAGCATTCACATAAATGTGGCACCCTAATAACAATATAAGATATTGTATTACAAAAAATCTCATGAAGGGCTGAGAACCACAGTGGTCTACAGAATGTTTTTGACAAAAATGACATGAAAATTTTTGCCATATAAAAAAATGAGGGATAATGCTCACAATATAATTGGGGTAGCCATGGCCTAATGGTTGGAGAAGCGGGTTTGGAACCTAAAGGTCACTGGTTCGATTTCCGAACCATCAGGAAAAATGGGTGGTGGCAGGGGGAGGTGAGGTGGGGAAGGAGAGCTGCACCTTCCCTTCCTCCACCTTCATGCCTATAGTGCCCTTGAGCATGGCACCAAACCCCCAATTGCTCTCTGGTGCTGCAATGTGTGACAGCCCACTGCTCTAAGTGAAAATGTGCTCACTTTGTATGGGTTAAAAATTGAGACAAAATTTCCCTTGTGAGATTAATACAATGTATCAATATCAATATGATTCCAAGTCATAAGGAAGATGAAAGGACCATGTTGGCACCTTATCCACATCTGTCAAAACTATGACCTTCTCTCATTTTTCAGTTTTTGTGGGTTAGACCACTGTGGCTCTCAGCCCTTCATTTATCATTGAGGAAAAATCATTATTTAATCTATCTAGCATTATGCAAAGAACCGCATGTTATGAGGTTTCCATAAGACATCAGGTTTAAGTACACATTGTCCCTATAAATATATATTTATTACTGATATACTGGACAGCATGAGACAATTTTTCAACATGTCACACTTCAATCAACTAGGTACATGCTGTCCTGAAGTAATTCAGTTCTGAAGTAAACCATTTTGCTGGTTTAAAAAGCTTCTTAGAACTTGTTGGTGTTTGGTCAAATTCAAAAGGAAGAAAATCCATCCATCCATCCATTTTCCTTAACCCTTTAATTCTATTAGGGTTACGAGGAGGATAGAGCCTTTCACCGCCGACTCTGGGGGAGGGAAGGGTACACCCGGAACAGCTCCCCAGACCACTGCAGGGCCAACACATACACAAAACCATTCACACTTGCACCAACAGGCAATTTGAAATAGCCAATTATCCTAATGCCCCCAGTGCAGCTAACTGGGTTATCAAATGCAGGCCATGTCTCTCACTGTCTATGCTGAGAGGCATGTAAAAGAACCATTGCTGATTTTCGTCAAGAGTAGGCTGCATAGCCGTCAGTGTGCTTCTGCCCTGCGATGGCCTGGCGAGCTGTCCATGGTGTACTCTGCCCTTGCCGAGAATAGGCTGAGGTGGGCGACAGCCTCCCCACGACCCTAACTAGGATTAAGCAGTTCAGAAAATTAATGAATGGATGAATAATCCTAATGTCTTTGGACTGTGGGAGGAAACCAGAGTACAAGGGAACCCAAGCAAGCATGGGGGAAAAAATGCAAACTCCACACAGAAACTCCCTCTCCGAGCACAGGACTTGAACCCAAGACCTTCTTGCTGTGAGGCAATCGTGCTAACCACTACACAATCATGGTGAACAAGGAAGAAAAGATGAATTTATTTCAAACTCACATATGAAATGTACACATCCATACAGTGTTTAGAAACCATACATCTGATTGCAGTAGTAGTCATCACTACTCACATGACCTTATTCTGACATGAATTATGTTGCTTATATTTATAGGTTTTCTCATGTAATTGGATTTTTCTTCACTAGTACAATAGGAAGGTTTCAGCAGCTGCCCAAATTAATGGTCAGGAAATGTATGGTTACAGTAGAGTACTGCTTGAGGAGAACCATTTAATCAATACCATATTTTACTTGCATTATTATTACTGGACTGAGATCAACAGGTCAAGTATTACATAACACACATTTCCTCATAAAGCTACCCGGTCCACTTTAATCATGTTAGCTGCCCTTCCATTACAAGGCCTTGAGCACCAGTAGACTATTCCTGCTACTAATGCTGTACAATATATTCAGTGTAATCGCTGTTATGGTTGTAGTGTAGTTAGTGCCATCACTTTCAAATATTTATTCATTTTATTTATGTCTTTTTGGGCAACCCAATGCCATGTTAATTCACAGTCTGGAAATGAAGACCTTGGCAAATTCCAATGGATAATAAGGTGCAATACAGGGTGAAAAACAGCCTCAATGTTCAAAGACATCTTCGACAATCTTCTCCATGGCATTACAATAATGCTGAGACTTTAAGAAAGAATGAATGTAGAACATAAAAGACAAACAGAAGAAAGGTTACTGACGACAGTCCAGATAAAAAGAGCAGGCTAGTCAGTAGGAAATATTTCAGCACCACAGTCTCTTCCCATGGCAAACATAGTGGCTGGCCTTGTAGTCCACTAGCTTTTAAGTAACATCATTCTCTGGCAATGTGTAACCAGATCAAAGAACTTGTGTATGCTAAACTAAGGGGGTGGTCAAGAGCTCATGGTCTGGCAAACAAACAGTCTGCCATGCACCCAGTCACACACTGATCAGAGCCACAACTGCCCACACACACATCAAAAGTTTCTTGCCTCACCGCACATCCCCTCACTCGCTATTTCCATCCTGAAATTTTAGCACATGGCACCAGCCTACAGACACGCTAGTCTTGAGGATCAGAGGTATACACTCTCTTTCCCTGTTTCTCTCTCTTTCTGCTCTACTGAAACCACAATTAATCACATTGACTTCAAACCATTCTCAAACTAGTGGGGGAAAAATCATGGCAAGGAAACCTTCCACAGTACAACCTCACCAGACTCAGTCTCTTTATATTTTTACCTTCACTAAGGAGGTGATGTTTGTCACCGTGTGTTTGTTTGTCTGTTTTTTCATTTCGTATTAATTGACACAAAAAGTAATAAACATATTTTGATTATTTTTTGGAGGGGTGGAATAGATTGTGGTTTTGATACGAATCAAATTCTAGATCCAGGAACTTTTTAAAGCTTCTTTAACATTGTAAGATAGATTGGAAGTGTGGTATTACAGCCGGCCCAGCAGAGGTGCTGTGTACTTCCGATTATTTAATTCATTCGTTCATTCATTCATTTATTTTTGCTTGACAGAGGTTTGCACTCTTCAGGTGCCTTCTAGTTTAAATTTCTGAAAATCCAGTGATTTTTTTCTCTCTGGTAAACTTCCCCAAATTTCTTTTTTAAATGACACACAGAACAGCGAGTCCATCACAGGTCCAGCACACACAAAACCAACACAGTCACACCTAGAGGCAATTTGTAACAGCCAATTAGCCTAATGTGCATGTCTATGGATACTGGGAGGAAACCGGAGTGCTCGGAGGAAACCCATGCAAGCACATGCAACATGAAAACTCCACACAGAAACACCCCCATGAAGCCTGCGATTTGAATGCAGGACCTTCTTGCTGTGAGGCAGACATGCTAACCTCTACACCCCCATGCCACTCAGCTACAAATTTTAATAAGCAAATATGATGTCATTGGATTATTAATCAATTATGTGTATAAACAGATAGGAGAGGTCAGAGAAAAAGTAAACGCAGGAGAGCAAGAGAACATACAAACACAACACAGAAGACCCAAGGCATAAGATTTAAACCCACATCCCTTTTACTGTGAAGCGACATTGCTAACCACTGAACCACCATGCCGCCATGTGGTTCATCTACTTTTATGAATGCTTTCTTTTTCTACATAACAAGATAAACATGTAATGGTTATTTTAAAATAATCTTTAAATAGTCAAGTGTGGAAGAGTTAAAATCCTTTATTGTTGCAAGCACAATGTTGGAGTGCCTCTCAAACGGAGGTGTTCGCTTGACTACAGCTCATGAAACATGTCTTTATTCTCCACGCCCAAGTTTAAACAATGACTGGCCATTCTTCTCCCACTGAACTGGGCACAGGATACCACACTGGATGGTTGTTGACCTTGGAAAAGTGCTGAGACACTAAAATTATATACCAATTGAACATGCCAACAGTGCTTAGTGGTCTGGATACCCGGTTTGGGCACACAGAAGTGGCTCCAAGCAACACATGCATTCCCCTATTCCCCTTTCAGAGAAACATTTGGTTCACAGTTATCTGGTTACAGAAAGGAGGAATGTTCTAAATCCTTCGAGGATCAGCAGGTGGCTGGAAAAACAGCACTACTGGGTGAAGTGATACTACAGACATTCAGTGATGTGGCATTTTCAAAATGTGGACAAAAAATATAGAAATTGTGAATAATAAAAATACACACATGTATAAACATATGTTGGATACAATGGAATGTATATCCTGTAAAAATGGAAATATTCTTTGAAAGAAAGAGGAAAAAGAAAAAAAGACTCTAAGGATGTATAGGAATAATAAAATGACTCAACCCACTGTAGGCGACATGCCACTCTACCACAAGGGTGTAAAAATATCACTCTTTATCCACCAAAAACAACAGTCATAATCAGACATTCCACAGCCCCAACACAAAAAAAATTAAAATAAAAAAAAAAAAACTATCCAAAATTGTGATGTCTGGTGGCCCAAAAGACACCAGACATTATCTGTCAGTCACAGCACAAAAATGAATTAATTCCATTATGTTTGCTCATGTCAGCAACACTACAATGAAAGTTAATAGTGCTAGGATAGCAGCTAGTATTAGGAGTAAAAATAATAATCATATAAAACTTGTAATAAAAAATAAGGTAGCTTTATTACATTTATCATTATCCAGCTAGCTAACATCAGCCCTGACAATTATATTTTTTTATGAAATCATTATACCTAATAACTTCTCAATAAAAGAACATTTTTGGTCTCAGCTAGTCAAATTTACAGTGTTAGCAGTACGAGTTATAAACATTTATACATATATTTTAGCTTAACATTAAAAATGTTGACCCTCAATATCATTAGCACTGAAGATTAAGAACATACATTTAAGAAGATGTTTTTAAAAATCCTCTCCGATTAGCGTATTTTTGCTAGTCAGTTAATGTTATATTATGAAAATTATTGAATAAAAATGCTCTCAGCAATCCTTCCAGACTACCACGTTTTAGATGGTCAGCATTATAGAGCTGGGTGAAAAAAACTGTTTTTTCTCGATTAATTAAAATTTTTGATTTAGGAAGACGTGAAAAATAAAAATCGAGATTGACTATAAACTAGCTACTTAGCACAGAACCCACAAAGTTCCAAAAATTTTTTTTTATATGCATAAGCTTTTCTATATTAGGTCAGTGCCTCCGTAAAATCTGGCGCCCTATTAAGGGTTCACAAAAAAGTGTTTAATTCAAGAAATGTGTTTGCTGTTTTTATTTCAACAGGGTGTGTAAAATTTCTACCGAATGTATATCCACTAAAAGCTCAGTTATCCAGCCACAAATATGTATGAACCCAGCAACTAGACATTCTATCAGCAAAATGCATTGAAACACAACAGAAAAACACTGAGTGAAGGTCAGCCGAAAGCCACAAAAATGTTTTGCACTAAAAACCCAGTTTGGATCCCTTATTTGTCGAATGTCATGAAATGTGAGGATGGCCAAGTAGCAAAATATGTCCAAACTACTGTCACTTCCAAAATCAACCATATGGCAATACCAGATACAACAAAAAAATAAACGGTCAGACAAATCAAAGCAAGGAGAAACACTTCATGCATTTGTGAGTGGACAGAAGACCTGCTGATTCTTGGGTAGAACCCTCAATATGGAAATAAACTTTTTATACCCTGTAAGTAGTCAGTTTGTGTATTAGAATTAGGCACATTTTGAGACAAACTTTTAGGTCAAAGTAAAATAATCAACTTTTCCATTGGCACCCTAGATGAAAACAACCTTTGTTCCATTTGGGTATACACCACAGGTGGTTCTCTCTGTAAGGGAGAAACTCTGACACAGATATTCAGCTGAGGAGTAACGGAAAGAAACATTCAACATATGGTCTTTCATCTCATTGCAGTCAACTTCATTACCTCTAGCAACACCTGCTTGGATAAGGAACACGAGATGTTCAAAGTTCAGGGAGATTAAATGCAAGCTTCCCACAAAGCTACAATAGTCACAAAGAATTTCAATTTAGATTTCATAATTTATTTCACAATTGATTTATTTGTGGAAATTGTAACGTAAACAAGGCTTCATATGATCTTGAGGATATTTCACCATGTGTCAGGCTTCATAAGTTTGAACTCAAATCCAGGAATCTAGACTCACTACTACCACATTTAAATAAAATATATAATATAAAAAATAAATGATGAAATGATTAAAATAGAAATATTAGATCCTATACAGGCTATTAATTTCTTATTCATATTTGATAAAAATAAAAATTACATTTTTAACCAGAAATAGAAAAAACTGTTATTGACTTCCGATTTAATTGGGTACTAGCTTTTTACTAGTTACTAACTCCAGCCTATTTGACTACATGAATTAAATCCAGGAATGACAAACAAAATTTTAAGCACAAGTCACAACAAGATATGTAGAAACAGTAACAAATCTGAGCAAAATTAAGTCCACAGAGCTACATGCAGTTAAATTATCGAAAAATAATAAATAATTAACAATTATTCATTGGTTCGCCAAGTAGTGAACACAATGCTGGGGAAGGTTTGCTCACCTGTTTTATAGGGTAAACATTGTCGCTTGCACTTCTGCAATGTAGCTAACTGTTGTTAAATGTTGCAAAACAACAGAGCCCTGATTTTCATTAATATCTGTCAGAAAAGTTGGCATATCAAAGAATTATCTACGTTCGTCTGCATTCTCGCTCTGTGAGATAGAGTCTTAAGCAGAGCAAATGCACTGTGTAGCTAACTGCACATCTTAAACTAATTCAGAGTTTTACTATATAATACACAGAAACTGAGCTCTGTAACATATATTTTTAAAGTCATTCATAGTTTTAGTACATACTACACAGAAACAAACAAAAAAAACTAAAACAAGATTTTTTTAGTTTATTATTCCATTTTTAGGACAATGATGATGACGCCTGATCATGTCACCATGAAAAATTTGTGAGGGTCCATCTTTTTGATTCCAGCATTATCCAATTAAGATAATGTTGTTTAATCCTAAATTGCTGGACTAATCAGATCATGCTGTTCCCAAGTAGTACATACTAATATATTTCACGTTTGATGCAAGGACAGAACACCATGTTTCATAGATGGAGCATTCCCCAATGTCCACATAACCATAAACTGATTTGTTTTCTTTAATCTGTATTAATGTGAATACCTAAATATCTTGTAATATGTTTTTATATTAAATTAACTACCCTAATTTCCTCTAGTTATTGAGGTTTCCAGGCAACCAAAGCATGGGACTAAGCAAGCATTTTAAAGCTTTTACTTGCCTAGTGAACTAGATTATATATTAATGATTTGTTCACTCTACAGTGAGGTGCAACATTTCAAATGGATGCGGTCAACAGTCATAATGTCAACAGAGAAGAATATTACATTAGCCTGCTGAATAGTGCATACCCATTAATCAATAACCAAGATAAAACATCTTAAATGCAATTTATGACAATATAAAATACATTCAGATGCCTATTCCAAATTTATCAAGAACATAACTCAGTTTTATCAAGCATTTCTGTCCAGCTCTGTGCATGTTGCTAAATGCAGGATTACTTCAGGCACATAAATGTTTTACAGTGGAAAGGCTCTAATCCAGTATGAGCAAGAAGCTGGCCAAACAAGCCTGAATCATCAAAGAAACCCTCAGGGAAAAAGCAACAACATTGCAGCCTGGCAAGCACACTATGATACAGACCCAAAATATTACAACGATGCCTCCGAACATGGCATAGATTCAATGTTCGTGCAGCACGCAAAGCAAGGAATCTGCAGGAAAGTGCACATTGTACTGTCCAGCTGGCACAACGTTCTGCCAAACACACTGATGACCTTTGCTTGGTGATTCCAAAATAATATAATGAAAACCCCTAGCCCTTACAATCAACCAGCAGGGGTGCTTTTGTTTTAAATGGAGCACCGCACATTAGGGAGTGATCCAGTAGTGCTGAATCAGCAGTGAGGTAAATATTTCCTATTAATGATACTGTATCTAGGATTGAGAATTATTCGGCACAGCTCAAATAGCAGCAGCTGGTCATGACTAAAAGCCAAAATTCACAGTAATAAAGTGCACTGAGCTCCAATAGCAACATCTCATCAGGGCTGAAGACGTAGATCTGAATCCATTTTCCATTTTCTCAAAGTAGACCACAAGCCATATGTGAAAAAGCACATAAAGTCTTCCTTCAGCATCTCCTATGAGCGAGTGTGTATTATACAGTCTCTGCTGTAGATAAGGAGTAAAGGTTTAACTGTGGAGTTAAACGTTTGGCAAGGTGTGCGGCTCGCTCAGCAACTCCTCTGTAGCTTATCAATGGAGGCTTTGACTCAGGATCCACCTTCCTGGTTGGAACATGGCTTCCTCTACAACAGAGTGAGCCCTGTTTACAGTCCCATGCGGGGCATAAATAGGTTAACTCAATGTGAATGCTCTGATAGTGGAACACATACACAGATACATGCACATACACACACAAGAATTGTCCTAAGTTCTTTTTAAGATTTTTTTTTTTTTGTAATGCATCAGAGATTGGACTGTATTGAATTTGCTTACAAAAGTCAATTTGCTCCTGTCGGTAATGCATGGTACATTAAACTAAATTAAATTCACCTCCTTTCCTAGCCATTTATCAAATACACTGCCAATCAGTGTGGCAGTAAGCAAGTGAGGAGGTGCTCCAGCGCATATTAAACACGCACACAAACTCTTCCCCAATTTATCATTTCTGACTTCTAAGTCTTCTAAGTCCTTATCATCGACTGACAGAAAGCAAGTGTGGTAAACTATAGCTGGATATTTGCATTTTTTAATTATTCCTCCTGTCTGTGTTTGTATATGTAAAACACCTTATCTAAACTATCGACAGTAAATGTGTGTTTGTGAAATGGAATGTAGTGTTAAGTGAGTGAAGGTGGTGAAGTGTGTGGGCAAGTGCATGTACATAAATTCCTACCTGAAGGTCAAAGAATTTGCTGTACCTCCGGTAGATAATGTGGGACGTGGAATCAGAGTAAGTGACATTGATGAGATACACCTGCAGAGGGAAAACACACACACACACAATGTAAACTTTAATTTACCGACACATCCATTAGACTCTTCCTGTTATCTCTCTCTCACTCTCACACAAACACACACACACGTGTAAAATATATGGGTTTCAACAGCTTCCACATGTTACAGAATCATCATTAAATCATTGCAGAATCTAATTAAAGAGCAGCCAACTGGCAGAACTGTGAATGTTTCCTGTGTTTCATAACCAGGAAGAGACGTTTTGTTCTTCTACAACCATCTCCATGTCTTTATTTCCCATAAGGACTTTGCATCATACATACATACATCAACACATACTTGTAACACTCTATACTATACACATATGTATAACAAAACTATCCATCAAAATCAGAACATACATAAGGAATACTACATTCGATGTGATTACCACCCTGGCAATTAGTACAATTGTCTCATCTCTCCCCAAAATTACAGGGTGACAGGGAAGTGAGCATATGCCATCCCTCCCTCCCGTGAGAGCTCGGCCAATTAGCTCCCATAGACTCCCGGTCACGGATGGCTGTGGCAACAATCCGGATTCGAACTTGCGATTTCCATGTTGATTGTAGCACACCTTGTCGATGCACCAGATTTTCTGAGGGCAGCTTGGACATGCCCAGTGGGACCTTTCGAGGACCACTGAACTTTGTCTGCTGTTTATACTAAACCTACTGTCAGTTTTCCTATCTAAGAGAGACATTAAAATAATAACCCTAGTAAAAGCCTCTGGGTGTTTAATTTAAGCAGAATGAATACCTGTGCCATATGTTTCCTAATTTTCTTTTTTTAAACATCTTCTGAAGTGCAGTTGTGATGAGAAAAGATGTGTTTTTAAAGTTATATAACGTTTTAGAACGGAAAACTGTATCACCAAAAATAGTTTTCTCTGAGAGTAAATACGTTTGCATCCCACTGTATCAAGAAGTACTAGATAGCGAAGTGCTTGTTTATTTACTTTTCATCAATTTATAGTTACATTTGGGTTAGACTTTTTAGAACAGCAATAAATAGTCGTTTCAATGTCTGTGATCTCTCTTGTGAAGTTAACAGCCAAAAACACAGCTTATTACTGACAAACCATTTCATTCATTCATTTCATTTCATTTTCTGAATCATGTTATCCTTTATTAGGGTCATGAGGACTGGAGTTTATCCCAGCCAACTCTGGGCAAAAGTATGATACACCCTGAAGAGTTTGCCAGACCTTCAAAAAGCAACACACACACACACACAAAACCATTCACACTCACATTTACACCTAGTGGCAATTTGGAACAGCCAGTCTTCAGACTGCAGGAAGAAACCCAAGTATGTGGAAGAAACCCACACAAGCATGGAGAAAACATGCAAACTCCACACGCCTTGCCGGGCACGGGAGATGCGAAGCTTAACGACAAACCATAAAACTGAAAAATTACAGCTTTACCTTTGTCTTTTACAAAGAACTACTACAGTATACCCTTTAAAAAAGTGGCACATCTGCCATACAAGTCATTGTAGAAGTTGTTGGTGCAACTTCAACAGCGCCACCATCATATCAGCCTATATTACTTATGGAGCACAACTGCAAAGTTACTTCCCTATAACATCCACACAGTGTGAATAAATCAATCTCCCACCTACATAACCCCAATTATTTTACCAAGAGGAAGTAATCTCTGGCGGTCAGGATTGCCTTAAGCTCTAAAGGTATTTTAAACAAGCCTTAAAACATGCAACATGGTGTACCGTGTACCATGTGACCTAGAATTCACACCAGAAGCAACACATCTGGAGAATACATAGTAGTGGTGTAATCATTTTGCCCATATGTTAAGTATCTACAGGAACATCGCGCGCCAGCTATGAACCTAATTAGAGCTCAGTGTACTTAAAAGCAGGCACAATACGCTAAAACAGTAAACAACATATCCGGATTTATTCTGGCCTCATTTATCTGTATAATGAAACTCATTAATGTACAAATACTATACAAATAAGTATCAGAGGTTCATGTGAATTAAATGTAGATTAAATATTCTGTGTTTAAAATTGTGTTAATGTGTCTATAACACCTATAACAAAAGAAAAGTTTTCTTAAAATCATCTTGTTTCTGCATTTCGCCAATATAACTATATAACAACCATCAAAAACATCAACGTAACTAGCAAATGCAACTACAGCATATAATCATAAGATTCAGTGCATACTGCCGTTGCTGACTTCATGAGAAAAAGTAATCTTTGGTGGTAAGAGTGGGGCCTTTCCCAAACCAGGACCCTGTCCAACAGTGCACTGTTCTCAGGAGCCTCATAGCCTTAAGGCCATGGAGCTTCACAAATCAACAAGGCACGATGACATCATCTACTGCCGGGTGTAAAATAGGGTTGAGACGGCAGAAGAAAACATTAGAGGCGTTCACACTTTTCGAAATTCCCCTCTGGAGGGTTTAATTAACTGTTGGATGTTCAGCCCTCTTCACTCGGCATGTAATTGAGATTCCACACAAAGAGCAGGGGCGGTTTCTTTTGATCTTATAATATTGAGAGCAATTCAGAAGCTTTGCCTTATTTAGGATGGTTTAGCACTGACATTAAAATGCATTGCTTTGAATTGCAAGTGGTATGTTTAGAGTTTACCCCTCTGTGATGTTTAAATCTGATACAAACCGAAAAGATATTACTCAAAATGGTGCATGGTATGGGGTCTAGTACATTTTGTAGCCTTGATTACTTATGAGCTGTACACAATTTAAACTAATGCTGATGCTTTAACAAATGATTTGTTAAACTATTTGTTTCAATTACTGATAATCACACCACGGAATAGACCTTCACTGAAATCATAACAACAACAACAATAACAACAATAATGGTTGGCCACTGAACCGAAGGTCGGACCACTATCACCAAGCGCTGCCCCCCAGTGCAGCTATCTGGGTTATCAAAGGCCAGCCATGTCTCTCAGTGTCTGTGGTGAGAGGCATGTAAAAGAACTATTGCTGTCGATCACAAAGAGTAGGCCACTGGATTGACGTCGGCGTGTTTCGGTCCTGCGATGGCCTAGCAAGCTGTCTAGGGTATACTCTGCCATCGCCCAGAGTCGGCCGAGATGGGCACCAGCCTCCCTGCAATCCTAATTAGGATTAAGCAGTTCAGAAAATTAATGAATAATAATGGTGATGAGGAGGATGATCATGATGATGATAATGCATGTTATTTATAGCTGCCCTTTTTAGGTTTAATGGGAGAATTTGTGTTATAATTCATAAATTCCAACTGCTAATACCAATTAACATGAGCCAACCTGACAGGACTCCTAAGAAGGTTCTTAGGTTACATCCGTACATGTTTGTAATTGTTACTTCCAACCTTAATAACCTAATCCCATCTAAATGGAAAATCATTTTGGAGTTTATTCACAAGTGTACACATAACTGTACACCTTACATTAGCTTGTAAGCTACAATTAGCTAGTGTGAAAGGAATTCTTTAAGGATCTTCAGTGTATTCATACTGTTCAACAAACATTAGTTGGTTAGCTAATAATCTAATCTTGCAGGATTTCTGAAAAAAAAAATGCAGTTTATTCATTAGATTCACCTAAATCTAATTAAGTCATTGTAAATTGGTTGTATAAACCAAACTCATTTTTATTAGAATTAAACCAAATTTACTTTTATTTAAATAGCTATGGTTTGTTTGATGATGCCAATAATGTTATTGAGGCTATTTTCTTCAACCAACCATGACACAGTCCCTTTAATTCATGTTAATAATATGTCGAGAATGGTGGAGAAAACTACAAACTGACAAACTTAATTTGGCCCTGGATTACAGTTTATATATTTTCAGTATTATATTTATATTTTCTCTCTCTCTCGTCCTGAAGTTATGAGCGAGCACCTTTTGTTTAGTGTTGGAGAAATTAACATGAGTCTTGAGAAAGTTGGTAATGTACTGGATGCAAGCCTGCAGGGAAGTGAAGTTTTATAAGTAGTCTTTCAACCAAAGCTTTAAATTATTTTTATGGTAATGTGTCATTCAACAAGCAAAGAGTGCTAAAACCATTCAGGTGCATAACCAATAGTCTGCAATGACTGATAAAGAGTTAAAGTTTATACTTTGTTTATTCTTCCTTATATTATTATATTTTGTGGTTAAAACAAAACTTGCTTAAAAACCTCTAAATTATGATGAGTGTCCAAAAGTACTTCATCAAGAGGCCAAAAGTACCCTGCACATGGAAAGCAGGTGCATGAGTAAAGCACTGTCAGTGCCTACATTGAGCAACTGCCATGTACCTGACATTGCTGGTAAATTAGCAAATATGATGCAAGAGACACAGGTGAAGCAGAAACAAAGACAAGTAGAGCGTGTATCCTCATATGTGTGTTTATGTGTGCGTGCCGAGAGGGGGGGGGGGGGGGGGGGGG
>JAOUQZ010000026.1:7308568-7334055 GCA_028564935.1 Neosilurus hyrtlii
GAGAGAGAGAGAGAGAGAGAGAGAGAGAGAGAGAGAGAGAGAGAGAGAGAGAGAGAGAGAGCCCTACAGCCTGATGGCCTAATAAGTAAAAGGCTAAAGTCCAGACACTATTGTGGCTGACATTTTATAGTCTCCTTTAACAAGAATATAACACAGCTGTCTCGGAAAGTCTTCAAATTCAGATCAGGACTGATCTTAAAAAAAAAAAAAAAAGAAAGAAAAAAAAAGAAAAAAGTGGCACTGTGTGGAGAATCGTGTGTTTAGACACCTGATTCACATCTGTGTGTTCAGTTCGAGCACATACTCTTTTAATGGAGCGAGTACTATATACTTTTTGGCAGTTTGTCATTGCTAGCTTCCTGTCTGGCTGCAGAACAGAGACACTCACACAATATTTCCACTCCTCCCTCCTCTACCACTCTTTTTAAAGGACTGCACACACAAGGCTTACTAATACTAACCAACCGGGTATATTTAAGGCCAGAATGGTGAGTATATCCTTTGTCATGACCTGAGGGCAGTGTAAAAAATTTGATGCGAAGTAAAATGTGAGGGTTCTGAAAATGAGGACAAGGTCTAGTCTTTCTTTTAGGCAGAACACGTCTATGGGTTTAAAAGCTGGCTCTAAAGCCCCCCTCCCCCTCTCTCGACCACTATCTCTACTTGTCCCCTCCTCTCAGGAAAAGTATCTCCAACTGATGGACAAACACAGAAAATGAGCTCATCTCTTTTTCGCTCTCTTGGCCTGCTTGAAACCAAGGAATGAGTCTCTGTTGGTTTATCTCACTCTTCTTTTGCTCTCCCTGGAGAGAGGAGGAAGCATGGAGGACAGAAATAAAAGTCTCTTCACTGTCCTGTGTCCTGGGATCAGTATGAAGGTTGAGCTGTGCAGTAGGATAATTCATTCTTTCAGTGATTTGTTTGTCTTAATCCTGCTCGAGTCACTGTGAGGTTGGAGCCTCTCTCAGCAAACTTTGGGCGAAGGCGGGGTACACCTTGAACAGCTCACCAGTCTATCGCAGTTTAACAAACACACAACCATTCACACTCGCTCTCACACCTAGGGGCAATATGGAACAGCCAGTTAGTGTAATCTGCATGTCTTTGAACTGTAGGAGGAAACCGGAGTGCACAGAGGAAACCCACACAAACACAGGAAGAACACGCAAACTCTACACAGAAACATCCTCACTGACCCAGAACTAGAACCCAGGACCTTCTTGCTGTGAGGTGGACATGCTAAAACACTATGCCAACGTGTCACCACGATGATGATGATGATGATGACGATGATGATGATGATGACGACATCAACATCGTGTGAAATATACATCCATATTCTGTAGTTTTCTGAAACTATTCCATCATTACTTTAGCCAGTGACCCACTCGGCTGTTAGTCATGTCACGAGACATTAAAACCTATTTAACAGTTTCCTCCTACTTTACCTGTAACCTATACAGCTCTTTTGATAGAACTTGATTAACATTCAGGCAGGCAGACGCCCTTATCCAGAGGAACTTGCAGTTTTACCTCACCTACAGTCGTGTGCAGTGAAAATTATACACCACCACTTTTGTCTAAAAGGGATCCTAATAAAAAGAAGTAAAAAATTACTTCTCTATAATTTTTTGGTGAAAATGTATTGAACAATGCTATTGTAGGCAATGAGAACCAAATTAAATCATCCCGACAAGTATATTGAGGTAAAAGTATGGCTGATAAACAAAAACACTGAAAATACCAATTTTTCTGAAAAATGAAAAAAAATTTTACTGCACAGCATGAATGAACTTCAAACCATATGGAATGGCCTAGCGAGTGAAGAAATAAAAAAAATATGTGAACACTATATTAAATGCATTTTATATTACATACATAAAAGTATTAATTATATACATAAAAGTATTGCTATTATCAAAGTAAATGGTGGCCACACTAAATATTGACTTTTTTTTTGTTATTACTATATATTGTTGTTTGTTTACTTATTCTCATCAATATGATCCAATATTACATGAAATAAATACTTGAATCACTGCACACTATTGTATTTTTTAATTTCTTCACTCGCTGAACCATCATCAGTTGGTTTATGAACTAAAAGTAATGTATTCTGTTATTTCTGCGCTTGTTTGTGAACCTCAGTACTTGCCGATAATGTGTTATGCTACATGGGTCAGTGATGCATCCCAGCCAGTCCACCAAGTGTGTGTCACTACCAGGCTGGAACAGTCAATCACAAAGTCAACATGTCTCTGAGCATACCAAGAATCATAGCACTCGTGCGCACCTTGAAAAAAGCAAGGACGGATGTTACCAGAAGGAACTGCTGATGTTATACATGATCGTATTAAATAACTAGGAACACTAATTCACCACAGGTACCCTTTAAGGGCCTTGCTAGGTGGCCTAACAGTGGCAGGTGAGTGGTGGTGGGACTTGAACCCCTAACCTTCTGATCAGTAACCCAGAGCCTTAACCACTGCTCACAAACACCTAGAAATGCCCCATATTGTGAGAAAGTGTGTGAATCGGGTCATGTGACTTTAGCAGGAAAATGCAGACCAAATGTATATGATTTATTCATGTGCTTGATGTATACTGCAGTTATAGATTTACCATTGTGTACAGTTTTGCAAAACATGAATTATTAATACAACTCCCTCTCATAGTACTGAAACAGCAAGGCCAGTTGTTTTGATTTGGTTCACACTGAAAACATCTGGATTTGAGGTCAAATGATAAATAAGAAACAACAGAAAAGACTTTCATTTCCATATTTACATCTGGATGTGAACACTGCTCCCTGTGGAGACGACTGTATATAATGTATGATGAGATCAGGTTAATAATGTATGTGCTTTCCAGTAGTATTAATGAAAAGATGTGAAAGTATTGATCCTCCAGTGAAACTGTGCAATACAGCAGTATAAAACATGGTGATCTGTGTAGGAATAGTCGATTTAGAAGTAAATAAATAAATAAATCTAAGCAGAGCGATTTGTTCTTGTGTGCTTTATATTTACATGCTAAGATTTGCATGAAATTGCCTCCTAGTGAGTATTGAAATTCATGAGCTTTTCTGCTACTCCTGTGATCTATATGTCCCTCCCTCCAACAAAGCCCTCAGCACCAAATTAGTTGTACTCGACTGTATTTGAATTTCAATTTATTTTTGCACTGACTTCTTCAACTCTGGATGTAAACTTCATGAAATAAGGAGGCATGCTGGCGTAGCGGTTATCACTTCCTCCTCATGGCAGCATGGTCCTGGTTTCTAACCCTATGCTCGGTGAGGGCATTTCTGTGTGGAGTTTGCATGGTCTCCATGTGCTTGCAAAGATTACGTCTGGGTACTCCGGTTTCCAAAGACATGCACATTAGGCTAATCAGCTGTCACAAATTGCCCTAGCTGTGAGTGTGAATGGCTGAATGTCTGCGTTGCCTTGCGATGATCTAGTTAGCTGTTCAGGGTGTACCACGCCTTCGCCCAGAGTTGGCTGAGATGGGCTCCAGCCTCCACGTGCCCCTTTCAAACAATAAAGCAGTTCAGAAAGCGAGATGGGCAGCATGGTGGCGTAGTGGTAAGCATGTCTGCCTCAGAGCACGAAGGTCGTGAGTTTGACTCCCGGGCTTGGTCGTCTCTGTGTATAGTTTGCATGTTCTCCTCGTGCTTGCACAGGTTTCCTCCAAGTACTACGGTTTCATCCTACACTCCAAAGACTAACCGGCCTTTCCAAATGGCCCTTAGGTGTGAATGTCAAAGTGAATGGTTGTGTGTGTTGCCCTGCCATGGTCTGGCGCAGAACCCCTCCTCCGCCCAGTGTTGGCTGAGATAGGCACCAGCCTCACGGTGACCCGAATAGAATTAAACGGTTCAGCAAATGAGTGAGAACATGAGATGAGACTTTAAGGAAGAAGGTTTGGGGCTGTACTGATGTGCATGTGCATGCTGGTGTGTTTTATTCGCCTGTTCTTATAGGAGCCTCATCAGTTCACCTCAATAACCTCTCAAGTCAGAGTAGACAAAGTACTGACACAAGTATGGAGCGCGCACAGGCTGTTATATGGTTCGTGTTAAACCTACCACATAGGTGCACAGGTACACACTCAGTGTATCCCGTATGTCATCATGCAAATGCTAATTTATTTACCATAACACAGTTACAGTGCTACAGTCACTCTAGGATCCCAGTGCTGGTGTCATATTCAGTTCATGAGCTGTAAAAGTAAAAAAACAAAAACGTGCACATACATACAGCTACTAGATGTGTGGAGCTGTTTAGGACCTGGCTGGGCTTTCTGGCCCTACACAATCAAAACAATCCCAACCGCGCGCATGACGTCATCGCTCCGCATCCTCGAGGAGCGTCTGCTTTATTAATAAAGAACTGCTTCCGGTTGTCCCGTGTTAGTGCGCGTGCACGAACCCCACGAGACATGAGGACGTTAGGGATGTGATTCTGGGTCGTCGTGCCTTGTCGTGGTTCACCCACGAGCTGGCGGGTCTGCGAAAGCAAAAGGCCCTCAATGTAAATGTTGTTACTCACGTAGTGTTTGGACGGATGCCGTCTTTTCTCCACGTCCACCACTTTCACGTCCAGAACGGTCCGGAGCTGCATTCTGGACCGGTGAAAAGGATTTAAAAAAGGGATAAAGACAGAAAGAAGGAAAGCCCGGGGTGTGTAGTAAGGGGTTGTACCGGGCGGGGGAGGCTTACAGGACACACAGCGGGACAGTCACGAAGTGGTTCTGTTCGAATACCGCCGCTGTGGTTCCGCTCGTGAAAGCGCTCGAGGGTTTCCGCTCCAGCGCGCGCGCGCTTCTCACCGCCGCTACACTCACGCGCAACTTATTTATCACCGCAATAAAGACACAAACAAACAAAGCTCACTATCCGTTCATTCTAACGTCGGAGTCGGGGGGTTTCCTTCCCAGGGAGCTCGGTGAGAATCCAATCTGGCACGTCTCCGGTCAGTCCGAACCGAAACAGCGTTAACGTCCGCGCGACAATAATACTAATAATAATAATACTAATAATAAACAAATTAGAGCCTGTATAACCACAAGGATGAATTTCTGGAGTGCTGTGTGTCCGGTCCTTTGTGACAGCACCGAATAACCCGGTTATAAACGTGGTTTAATGGTGAACGGGCTGCTTACTAGAAGCCAACGGCTTCTCCTTTAAATGTGAGCGCGCGAGCCCGTCGGCTTTAAGGCTCGCGCTTGTGATCAGCATTCGAATCACAGCGGAGGGAGTCGATTCCATGAGTCGGCTCCGGGATTACATGTACGTCCTCGGCAAGGAGAACTCAAGGCTGTGAATGAGTTTGATTCAGATGTTCAAGCGGCTCTCAGGGGTGACGGGTTTGACACCGCCAACCGGGATTTAAACCTGCACGCTATATATAAAAAAATTCTAAAGTAGGTTATAAAGGTTTTAAAAGATAGTAAATTTTACATTTGATTATGTTAAAAAACGGTCGGTGATAATCTGATCTCCTAATTTCACTGAGGAATGTATTGTTTCAACATAGTTTTGAAGTCGATTCCTGAATTTAGTGCCTGGAATCGGCGAATCGACTCTTTTTGAGAGTCGATTCCTTGCTTTACTTGTAGGCCTGTGTGTGCAATGGGCCGGGCTGGTAGTGTGAAACTGGACATTTGCAGGAGAAAGCAGAAGGAATTGGAGTTAAAACAACGGCACATCTGCTGTTTATTTTATTTTATTTCTTTTTGTCATTAATGTGGTGGGGTATTATATCCTGCACAGGTCATTGTGCTTAATGAGTCTCTTCCGGTTCAGTTAGTTTAAATAGGATAAACACCACCAACACATTTCTAGAACAAACTGCTTATCAGGTCTCATACCAAAAAAAAGTTGCTGTAGCCGACAGGAGTAAATCCAACACTATTTATTAGATCAGACAGATGATCCAACGCCAGTAGGACGGCAGCCCAGGAAAACTGCATGGATACAGATGTGCTCATGAACAGCTGGCTATTGATTTGATCATGGCGTCCCCCTGCGGCCATGTCTCACCACGACTCTCCAATTACATCATCATGCATACTGTACGTTCATTCATGCTGTATCAAGTCATCACAATAAGTGTGGCATCACTGTTTGTTTGTTTTTTTAAAGAAAATATACACTTATAAAAACATTTTAGCCCCCTGTTAACCAAGTCCCTTTGTAACTATCTTAAAAATATTCCCCTAGGCAAAAATGTAGATTTTTGGGCCAATATTTGGGAGGGAAATTTCTAGGCTGTTAACCCTTTCTCTTCTTAAAGCAGATATGCTATGCTGGGTAATAGAGGATTAATTAAAAAAAATAAAACCTGTTTATTATAATGGTAGACCAATCTGCCATAAACCCTGAAACACTGATTCCCTGCAAACTACATTCCTTCATTTTACATTTAACCACTCAATCCTACTAGGGTCGCAGGAAGGCTAGAGCTCATCACAGCTGATTCTGGACAAATGCGGTGAACACCCTGAACAGCTCCCCAATCCATCGCAGGGCAACACACAAACACGCAGGTCTTTTGACTGTGGGAGGAAACCCACACGGGCACGAGGTGAACATGCAAACTCCTCATAGAAACACCCTCGCTGAGCCCACGACTCAAACCCAGGACCTTCTTGCTGTGAGGCGGACGTGCTTACCACTACACCACCTTGCCACCCAACGCTGAATCTCACCAGGTGGAATCATCAGCCTAGCTTTGTTGCACTATGTATGTGGCTTAAATGATCATTTAATAAAATGCTGTATTAAAAACAAAAATTAGAGATCATATAACATTAACATTTAATAAATTAATTTAGAAAATCACAGAGATAAAACATAAATCTATTGCTATCTTTTAAAGCTACCTTTAAAATTTGGGCAAGATTAATACCAAACTCAACAAACAGCAAATGAGGAAATCTGCCAACGGCATATGAAAACTACTTTTAAAAAATTTGGGAAATCAACAGCAAGCTCCTGTACAGACTCATGTGGACTCAGCTAAAGGACTTTAGGAACCTCTCAAGACTTGAAATGTTCTTTGCTTATATGTAAGATTTGGATCACACAAGTTTCCTGGAATGTTTCAAACCCTGTTATCACAAAACCATGTAATAGGCATCTGTTGTACTGATGATGTCACTGTTGCACTCTAAGAAATTCAGTGCCACTTCCAGGGCTTCTCTTCTCAGATTACGGCTGTAACGCTGTCTCATGCTAGACAAGATGTGCAGCACATGGCAACCCTTCTCAGCATCTGAAACCAGACAGTATATGCAAGAATTAGGATGATATCTTCATTATCTTTAGATTGTTGAAACAATTTAAAACGAAATATATAAAGCAGGGAAAAGATCACCATGGATTCTAAAGTACTTAAGATTGTCCTTTGCTCATTAAAAAAATTATTTTTTTGCTTTGTGATGACATTATACTCTACATTTATGTACAGTGGCAAAAAAAGGTTAGATGTAAGTAATGCCTAGATTCAACAAATCTAGACTAGACTAATTAGCTCCCGCCCACAAAGTGGCTTGCGAGTTATAGTAATGGGTTCCGTCCATCTGTTCTTCACACTTTAGTTTCCGAATATTTACTTGTCGCGCGCTGAAGCTGGGTCCATCAAACTTGCTGGGCTTGTTCTATATTGGCATAACATGAAATGGTTCTTTCAGTGGGAGCGTCTGGATCCCTGTGGTCTATTTTTTAGGCAACATGTTTTTAGGCCATAGTCTATATATTTTTATGCTTTCCTGAATGTTGCATTCAAAATCCGGAAGTAACATTGCTTTGCCACTGAGTGTCGCGTAAAACGTAGATACATTTATCATTTAAAAAATATTATTACGTCAAAGTAGTTATAATTCACTACTAGGGCAGTGGTGGCTTAGTGGTTAAGGCTCTGGGTTACTGAACAGAAGGTCGGAAGATCAAGCCCCAGTACCACCAATCTGCCACTGTTAGGCATTTGAGTGCTGTCCATAACCCTCACTTCTTCATTTGCATTAATTAGATAAAAATATAAGTGCAGATAAGGGCGTCTGCGAAAGGTCATAAATGTAAAAAATAATTCATTGTTTAGAGCATGGGTCTCTTCATTTCAGAGCTTTAACTATGTGTGTCAATAAATATAACATACAACTTTTTTTTTGCTGTTGGATTACTCTAAACATGCTCGTGTATAATTTAATAAATTTTTACAAGAAGTCCAGATCTGACAATCAGAAGCACACCGTTTCATTATAAATCTGAATAAATGTACTCTATTGGTCAGCAGGTGTTGATTCATTGTCTGTAACAGCACTTGCAATTCAAATCACAGGTTTATAAATAACACTCATACTTGTTTCTATACACTTCACTGTTTCTAAAGTAAAAACACACTGTTTTTGTAGTTACAACACATTCAGAGATTTTTTAATGGAGAGGTCTCCATTGTTAGTGCTTTGTAGCACTAGTTTCCCATCACACAGGAAATATTCTTACCTCGACCAATGAGATGATGTTTTACCCTCAGTTTGTTTTTTTATTAGCAGGATCGTTCAAAAAGCTATATGCAGATTTTTATTAAATCTCTACCAGAGGAGGAATTTTTGGACCAATCCAGAACAAATTCTGAATCCAGAATTTTTAAAGGATTCTTTAACATTGTGTGATAGGAGGATTTTTTTTGTATTGTAGTACTACAGCAGACCCAGCAGTTTGAAGGGGGACTGAACTCTCCGAGTGCACCCGTTGTTGTTGCTGCTGTTTTATTAACTTCAAGTGGGAAAAAAGAGAAAATGATGTGTGAGGCAATCAAGTCAACATGAACCAGAATCTGAAAAGACTTTTTCTCTTGAAATCCTTGAAGCATCTTTTGAAATCCATTGCCTGAAGAAATTAGGCTTTTTTCAGAGCAAAGGGAAGCCCTACCCAGTATTAATATACTTACTCACTCTCACTCATTTGCTGAACCACTTAATCATACTAGGGTTGCAGGGAGGCTGGTGCTTATCTCAGCAGACACTGGGCGAAGGTACACCCTGAACAGCTCGCCAGATCACCGCAGGGCAACACAAACACAACCATTCACATCCATACCTAGGGGCAATTTGGAACAGCCAGACTATGGAAAGAAACTGGAGTACCCGGAGAACACCCATACAAGCACACAGAAACACCCGAGCCCAGAAGTCGCACCCAGGACCTTTTTGCTGTGAGGTGGATATGCTAATCACTACTCCACAGTGCCGCCCAGTATAAGTATAGTGTTCCTAATAAAGTGAGAACCAAATCTAGTTTGACACCTTTTATTAGTTGGTAAATTACTGTAGTAAAAAAGGAATACATTTAGGAATGTGAAGTTCTCAGGACCTTGAGGATGGAACAATAACAGCATTGCCCATCTATCTTTAGGTCTGCAAGTGTGAAACGCTTAAAGAGAAAAACATGAGCTACTTGGCTTCCTATCACTTTACACACCAGTAGCTACAATGCACCATAAGGCTCCTTGAAATCCCGTAACGTTGTGTAACTGCTGAAAACGGCTGCCATAAGACATGCAAAATCTGCTTTTTTTGCTAAAAGAATAACTGACTCAGGTGACACAGCAGGAAATAAATAAAAGATATCCAGAGGCAGAATAGCAACTTACATTTCTCTCTTTTGCAGTCCTCCCTCAAAATGTCAAGGATTGCCGCCAGCAGATCTTTATCATTTTCAGTTACCTGCAGGAGACAAGCACATGATTCACACTCAGTCAGTTTGTTAGTAGTTTATTCCATTAAATAATAGATTACGAAATAAAGCACACGGTAAAACACTTTTAATGCAATTCAGTGTTATACGTGTAGTATCTCATTTACAGCTTTATAAAGCAAATGAAACACAGAAGTACAGATCCATGTAGGCAATCAGCTTGCAGAGCGTGCACAAGATTTTGATAAGATGACCTCGTGTCACCTTGACCTTTTACCACAGGATCTACTCCAGTTCATGGGCCTTTAGCATTGAGAAATTGGTGAAAGTTTGGTCAAAATCTGTTAAGGGATTCAGAAGACAGAGTGCCCACAAGGAAGTGTGGACGGACCGACGCATGCCCGGACAGGGTGGAAACATAATGCCTCTGGCACCACAAAGGTGGGCAAAGCCATTAGAGCAGAGCCCTACAGGCATGGAACATGGACTTTGATGGCGGTCCCATGTCCATGCTACACGACTGACTTATTGCTGATTGGCTGTTATGCATAGCTCATGCAATAATGTCACTGAAACACCTAACACCACAGCCCAGTAGCAGAGGCCAACAACATGACCAAGCAACAGCGGCTAACACCGCATCCTAGCACAAAAGCAAATACAAGCAACATGGAGTACTATATGCATTATAAAGAAAACTCAGTGTTAACCTTTCCTTCTTTTGCTGCAGACCGAATTCGAGAGATGCAGGGGAGATTTCTGTATTTATTTCCTCCAGGGCTGAAGTGGATTTAGGCCTTAAAGGAGCTACACTACTATTATTACACCAGCCTCGCACACCTGTCAGTAGAAATATCTATCAGGATCTCCACCTTTAGGCAGCACCTAAATCTTTATATTTCATTCGGTTATGAAATGAAACGTACTTGTACAATTCTCTTTATGTATAACCCTGTACATCATTCATAAGCAAGGCTGTGGCGACTGTGACAAGGAAAAAGTCTTCTTGAGACGACATAAGAAAAAAAAATAAACCTTGAGAGAAATCAGACTCATAAGGAAAACCCACCCTCATTTGGGTGACACCAGATATGCCGAAGGTCCTGAAGAGTCCCGGAGACAGAAATGTTGAGATCATCTACCAAGCCAGAGGCGAATAATTATTTTAGTTTATATTACTGGGGGCAAATGAGGCCTAATGGTTACATAAGAGAGTTTGGTAAAGAAAGGTTGCTGGTTCACTTTCAAACCGAGAAATGTGTGATTATGTGAGCAGAACTTTCCCGTTCCTCCACCATGATGTGTGTGTGTGTGTGCTCACTGTAAAGAGTGTGCATGTTCAATCTGGATGGGTTAAATACAGCGCCAATTTTATTTTGTTTAAAAAGACAAATGCAGGTTAACTTGAGCGCATATGTGAGCAGGTGTCACTGAGGCAGGTAAGGTAAGATCTGTACTTACACTTACAGAGCTGATACGTGACCCACTCCAGCATAGTACAGATTAAGCCGCAAGGAAGTATTTTGAGTCAAAGTAAGTTGAAAATGGCTTACCTGGACAAAAATGAGATTCTGCCAAAAATACATCCTTCAAAGCAAAATCTTTTACATGACCAAGTTCAAATATTCATAAACACAATCTATCCATAATACAACGCTTTATGCTGATTTTCAAACAGCATTTGTGATTGCTCAGGGTATTTCCTTATTATCCAGCGTCACTACCAGAATACTCCATCTACTCATGGAATCCCAGAAGGATTCCCCGAATCATATATAAACCAGCGAGAAGCCTCAAAACAGACTTGACTTGGTGTAAATAGAACTCATCTGTTGCTAGGTAGACGCTAGGAAGGTTGCGCCAATTGGGCGAGAGCCGGATTCATTTACTGTATGGATTTTAGGTAGTTTCAAATGAAGACTTTCCGAAACTGGTTCTGTATCTGCAATTACTATTTTCTCAAAAGTAGCATTTCCTGATTAACAACATATAAAGCGATGTAACTCGGTCAATTCTCATGCTATAACCATGTATTATACCTTATTTAAAAGCAGGTTAAAGCACGTTATCTTTCCAAATAGATCACTATCTTAATATGTCAAATTTACTACATAACCCGTATTATGCTGGAGTGGGTCACCAAAATTAAACCGCACCCATAAAGATGCTCTAATATTTTTATGGAAAACATGAGAAAAAGAAACTAAAAAATAATTTGTATGATTTATTTGTGAATTTTAATGTGTGAAATGGTGACAGTGGTTGCTCCAGTTGACCATGAAAAACTATGAGTGTCAGCTGTTTTGACTCAAGCGTTATCCACTCAGAATAATGATTTTAATCACGAGACAGCAGACCAATCAGATCACTGGAAATTACCAATAAACTGAAACCATGGCAAATACAGAAGTTTAAAAAGGCATTTCCTGTGATTAAGAATACACCAACCACAAGTACTGCTTGCAGTAGATATTGAACAATATTTTCTGTGTGTGTGTGTGTGTGTGTGTGTGTGTGCGCGTGTGTGTGTGTGTGTGTGTGTGTGTGTGTGTGTGTGTGTGTGTGTGTGAGTGTGTGTGTGCGCATTCTGCCTGGAAGTGTTTTTGCCTACATTGTAAACCTCATCCTGAGACAGGACTTTCTGGAATATTTCTCCCTTTTCCTTCAGCTCCTGAAGTGCCTGTTTGAGAAGGTTCCTGATCTGTTCAGGGATCATCTTCAACTTATCAGAACCAGGCTCCTAAAAACACAGACCAGACAGGCACATGATGTTTGCAAAGAATTTTTTTTTTAAATGGTAGGATTTTTTTTATTTAAAACAAACACACAGAACAGAAGTTTGGTAGTAATTCTGTTAAAGCTTGCTTTCAGGAAGTCTGCCATCTCTGGCAGAACAATGCTATTGCAAGCTACTTGGCAGAAAAACATTCATTCGATCATTCATTTGACGAAACACTTAATCCTACTAAAGTTGCTGTAAGGCTGAAGCCTATGAGTGCTCCCAAGACCATCACAAGCCCAACACACACAACCATCCACACCTGTTTGGAAGACAATTAGCCTATTGTCTTTGGACTATGGGAGGAAACCGGAGTACCCAGAAGAAACCTACACTAGCATGGGGAGAACATGCAGACTCCACATAGAAACGCCCTTGCCGAGCCTGGAACTCGAACCCAGGACCTTCTTGCTGTGAGGTGGACATGCTAACCACTATGACACAGAGGCGACCACAAAAAAACAGAATGTGGTTTTTGCTGCTTCCTATACTGCATAGCACACTTTAGGTAGTTTAAATAAATAGTAGTGACATCAGTAGTTTACAGAAAGTATTTAGTATGCTAGCATGCTATTTAGCATGCACATAAAAAAACCTTTGTATATCTGCATTTTTGATAAATAAATGAGAAAAGACACCAAGATGAGTAAACACCCCAAGGCCTTACTATGGCCTGATATAACATTTAAAAATATAAAAATACTGAGAGCGAGAGAGGTGGCAAGGTGGCGAAGTGGTTAGCACGTCCACCTCACAGCAGTAAGGTCCTAGGTTCGAGTCCCAGGCTCAGCAGGGGTGTTTCTGTGTGGAGATGGCATGATCTTGTGTGGGTTTCCTCTGGGTATGCCAGTTTCCTCCCATAGTCAAAAGATATGCACATTAGGCTAATTGGCTGCTCCAAATAAGCATGAGTGTGAATGGTTGTGTGAGTTGGCCCTGCGATGGTCTTGCAAGCAGTTCAGGGTCAGAGATAGGCAATCAGTCAATAAAACAAATTCCACAACAAAACCAAATTTCATAAACCTAATTCAAATTTTTTTATCTTTGACCCCTGTTTACTTTGTTTATTCTTTCCTGCTCGCTCTCTCTCCTAATTGCAGATTTGCAGTCAGCTTGTCCTGTGCCTAAAATTAGGGAGATGTGTTTTCTGAGGTGATATAAAAAAATTTGTAATGTGTACTACATCTAATATAGAACACTTTTTGTCCCTGACTGAATTATTAGAATTTTTTTCAGTGCTAACAAAAATTTATATTAAGCACATTCTCAGTGTTGAATTGTCTCCTTCAGACATTCTTCCACACATATCTATCATTGTTATAATTACCTAAGAGGCTTTTCTCATTATCATGCTCGGATGAATCCTGAAACAATGTAATCCAAAAATAAAAAACGAAAAAAAATGTCCTTGCATATAATTTCAGCCTACAAAATATTCTTGGAATACTGATTACAGTTCACCTGTCAGATAAGTACTACTAAAAAAAGTCATCTGTAATGAAACCGAGAGACTTTTAATGCACTGTATATGCGATGTGATTAAGGTCACATGTCATGAGTAAGCAGGATGATCACGAGGTTGGTGCTTTACCTGTTCCTCTGAAGTGTTTGGACCAGGCTGTTGAATTAGGGGGTGTATAAGGTACTCGACATCATAAGGGCGGAATCTGGTCACCACTGTCTCTTTTAGGAACTCCTTTAAGATGTAAACCGCCTGATCCAGAACATACTCGGAGCTTGAGGGTCAGCCAATGGAGACAACAAAACAAATGAAAGGAAATAACCTGAAAGACATTTTACTCTCCTGGCACAAACTATATATATATATATCACACACACACACACGTACACACAGTGATTATAACAGACTCACTCAGTGGAGCTTGCGCTAAGCTCACTGGCTGGAAAACAGAATGGTTTGTCATAGCAGTCTCTGTAGAGCTGATGCATCTCCAGCATCCGGGAGATTTGCACACTCATCACAGGATCATTCACTTTATCTGTAAACACATGCACCACAAGAAACAGGAACATACACAAATTAGTTCAACTCTCCATTATGATACATACAGTACAGCTCGGTGAACCTGGACAGTTAAAAATTGGAACTACACTGGCTGTCTTATTTATGTCCCATTTTTACCTCAAAAGTTTTGGTGAGTCTGTGCGCATGTGTGTTAGAATGAAATGGCATTAAAATTTGGGAGACATCCCTATCCAGAGGGACTTACACTTTGATCTGTTATTATTGCCATTAGCATGCCTTGTATGAACTTGGGAGATTCACATCCTATTCTCGCAAATTCGCACGCTTGCGAGAGTGAAACAGCAGCCTTTTCCAACTGGCTAATGAAAACTAGCAAAAACGGATTTTAGCAGACTGTAACTTCAGAAGTGTAAGTAAAAGCCACCTGATGATGAAAATATGCATATGTTCATAAGTAACCAGAGAGTTTTAAAGGCTTCCCTGATTCATCTAATTCTCAGCCTTTCTGAATTGCTGCTAAGTGGATGTTTTTTGGATTTTTTGCACAACAAAAGCTAAATATGAGCTCAACATTTCAGTAACTATGTCCTGAAGTGCAACATGTTCAGAGGACAACCACAGAGCAGGTGCGCCATGACTCCACTGGAACACCAAAATTACTAACTGCACTCAACTTCCCAAAAACACTGTAAAAGTTAGGACACCCTAACTATTTGGGTGAGTATTCAGTATGATGCTCAGTCAACCATTTAACTGCCTTTAAGTTATAGATCTGGAAACAAATCTGAACAGAATCTTCAGTTTGTCATCAAGATTGTTTTTATAAAGAATCTGTAATGTCTATGTGTATGGATTCTATGAGTTTTTATGCTCTCCCTGGGCTTTTGAGGGTTTCCTCAATGGTATTATGGTTTCCAAACACATGCACATAAGGCTAATGGGCTGTTCCAAATTGCCCCTAGGTGTGAGTGTGGATGGTTGTGTGTATGATGGCCCTGCTATGGACTGGCTAGCTGTTCAGGGTGTACCCCACCTTCACCCAGAGTCAGCTGAGATCTGTGGGATGCTTACAAAACAAAGAAGCCTTAATCTCTCTCTGCTCACGCGAGGTTGTAAGAGAACCTCGTACTCGGAGCAGATCTCCAATCTCCAGCACTGAATTGCACCTCTCTGCCTCCTTGAGCTTCCTCAACTCCTCCTCTAGGTCAAAGCCACCTCCAGAAGGATCGCTCTCTACAGCTAAAATAACGGTTCAGGCTTTAAGTATTTCAGGCAAAAAATAAAAAATAAAAAGTACACATAGTTAACAAAAGAAAGCTTACAGGATATGAAGGCTTACCCTTTACTGAGTCTCCATGATCTTGCAATTCCTTATATTTCCAACATAGGCAGTTGATGACTCCAGTACTGTCATCCACTGAACAGAAAGAGCGAATGTTAATCAACAGAAAGCTACTTACGCAAGTAAGATAACCTACGCAGCACAATGAAAGTGAAGTACCTCCATAGCAATAAAAGTCATCCCTCTCCTTTTTGTACACCACAATGCCCAGTACATCCACCTGGTACAGAGGGTGATTTTTATAGAAGTAAATTCCTGTGGGTGTTGAAAAAAAATGTAAGTGTATTTGATTTAGAGCTATCTAGCGGCATCTAGTGGTGAGGTTCCAGATTGCAACCAACTAAAGTTTCATTCATGACTCCTTCCCTTCACAACCTGTATGGTTCTGGGCTACTGTAGAAACATGGCAGTGCAAGATGGCAGCCTCCATGAGGAGTCCCGCTCCACTTGATGATATAATCAGCTTATTTTAAGATTCAAAAACTTGACTTTTTTTAAATGATTACAGGTTAATGAAAACTTATTTTTTGATATTGATAATATACTTCATTTCTGATAGTAGATCCTCCCAAAAGGTAGATCCTTGTAGCACTCTTGTTTAATAATAAAAAACTAAACTTCAGCTCATTAATCCTTTAAACCAACAATAAAACCTGGAATTTGTCGAGACTCTCTTATCTGTAGGAGGTCTTTAACATAAAGCCGGACGTAAGCAGAAAACACAGGGTCCAGTCCCCATAGCAGTGACACTGGTTCATCTTCAGCACCATCCTGCTCACCATCCATTGTACATGGATCCTAAAACCAATAAACACAACATTCAGAATATAGTTGTATAGCAGTGTAAGCAGGCCTCTAATATTCAGTAGCCCAATGTCCCAGGGCTTATAACCTTTCCCAATTGGGCTACCAAAATATAAAACCACCCTAACGGCTGCTAAGTGATAAGATTTGCTTATCAAATATACATATTGATTGCTTTTTTCAAATATACATAGCGTTTTATACTGACAGTCATTAAAAACTTCGAGACCATAATTTGACATAATTTTTCTTCTGGTACCCAAAACTGGATTTTTCTAGATTATTTTTTAGCATGTTTGCTTCAAAAAAAAAAAAAAAAAACATCAAAAGTGTCAAGAATAAATTTTGCACATCAAAAGCAACAAAACAAAACAGTTATGGCGGTCAATCAGGTTTCTGATGCTGCGTTGTGTACAGCCCATTCAAAAAACTCACTGTAAACCTCGGTGAAGCTGCAGGTAAACAAACGGGAACGTGACACAGAAAAGTCTTCTTATTCTCCGCAAGTTTACCGACATCCACATACAACCTGAATGCGCACACTGCCCCCTACCGCCCCGAGTGGATATGGCAGTTAAACCAACAGCACTTCAGTGGAGGTGAGGAGATGGAATATCGGGCTGCTGTGGACTCCTTCGTCACATGGTGTGAGCAGAATCATCTGCAGCTTAATGTGACAAAGACCAAGAAACTGATTGTGGATTTTAGGAGATCCAAAACACCAGTGACCCCCTGTTTCCATCCTGGGCGTCAATGTGAAAATGGTGGATTACAAATGCCTTGGAGTTCATATGGACAATAAACTTTACTGGGTTAAGAACACTACCACATTTTACAAGAAGGGCCAGAGCCGTCTCTATTTTTTTGAGGCGGCTAAGGTCGTTTAACACCTGCCGGACACTACCCTGTATGTTTTATGAGTCTGTTGTGGCCGGCACCATCCACACTATGCTGTTGCATGCTGGGGCAGCAGGCTGAGGGTTGCAAACAAACTGAACAAACTGATCCACAAGGCCAGTAACGTTGTGGGGATGGAGCTGGACGCTCTGACGGTAGTGTCGGAGAGGCGGATGTTGTCCAAAATTAAGACAATACTGAATGATATCTCTTACCCGCTTCACAACCTGCGGATCAGTCACAGGAGCACGTTCAGTGAGAGACTGATACCACCTAAATGTACCACTGAACACAGGAAATCATTCCTACCTGTGGCTATTAAACTGTACATCTCCATTTAGCAACAACATCCACTGTTATACACTTGCATGTGCACCACATTTACATTCTATTGTTTATTATATTGATAATACTGTACATATTACTCACTGACAGGATTCATTCTGAATCTGTTTGTACAGAAATTAGTAACCCCTAGTTTTAGACTTGGAGGGACAGCATGAGATCCTGTTGATAGTGGGGCTCGAACCTCCGACCTTGGGGTCAGTAATCCAGCACCCTACCACTGGGATAATACAGTTTTATTAAGAGTAATAAAAATTCAAAAAATAGTCAGAGTGTAAACACAGTGTTCAAAATACGTATTTTATTTAATTCATTATTGTTAAAAACAGAGATATTAATGTTAATCTATGATCTACAAAGTCAGCCAAGAATTTGCAGTTTTTCCTCATTTTACCAAGATGTTCTTAATGAGGAAAATCACTCTTGTGACTATTTCCTCCTTTAGGGGGTGTGACACAACCACTTCACAGCAAGAAGGTCCTGATGTAAATGCTTATTATAGAAAATATAATACTAGGATTACTATTACAGTGGAACCTCGGTTTTCGAACAGCTCCCTTTTTAAACAAATCAGTTCACGAACAAAACACTCGGGATAACGCTTTTATCAAAATGGAGGACAAAAGCACACAATTTGTCATGATTTTGTCTAAAATGATAAAATTATAATTAAAATGCCCTCACAAAAATTTGACAAAATATAGCAACACTGTCCTGTTAAAAAAAAAAAGGAAGGCCCTTTTGGAAGGGCCTCTGAAGGCAGCAGAGGGTTTAGCTGGGCGGGGTACACTCTGAACAGCTCGCTGGTCCATCGAAGGGGCTATATAAGTACACATACACAATTATTCATCTCACACTCACAGCCAGGGGTAATCTGAAACAGCCAATAAATCTAATGGGCATGTCTTTGGACTATGGGAGGAAACTGGATTCCCAGAGGAAACCCACACAAACATGGGGGGAACATGCAAACTTCACACAGAAATGCCCTCACTGAGCGAGGATTACTGTTTCTTGTTCAGGTAAACTACACAATCCTTACTCATTTTAGGACTGTTGCCTTCCTGATATATTTGAATCCACACTACAACCAAGAGGTGTTTGTGTTTCTCTCAGTTGTGATAGCTGGTCCAAATATTATTTTAAGCACCGTACAGCATGCATGTATATGGTAAATTTACCTAAATGGCAATGCAAGAACGTGATGATAAAAAAATAATGTTATAGCCGATATAATATCATACTTCTATTCCTTTATATTTCTCTATGATCTGTCTGTTTCACAGATGTTTATAAAAATACACTAAGCCAGTTCATAATACATAATACAGGACATGCTTTACTGGCGCTATGACGGATGGACCATTGGCTGTTGAAAATGAACAGTTGAAGGGTAAAGTAGAAGAGTAAATGTGTAGAATATAAACGGTGGTTAGCGTTCTCTGCTCACAGTGAGAATTGTCTGAGTTCAAATCTTGGCAAGGGCCTTCCTGTGTGGCTCATTCTGGGATAAACAGCAACATTTCTGAGACACAGAATTTCAAATTCATCTGGATTTATTTATTTCTTGCCTAGATGAAGGTAAACAAGCTTTAAAATTTATGAAATTATGTCAAATGTTTACTTAATTCCAATTTCTAATATATTAGCCATTATAAAATCCACTGTATCATGTAATGAAAAAATAAATTCAGGGAAACAACTGTCCAATACGCTTAACTAATGAAATTAATTTATCTAATGAAATCTGCAGAATAAAATGTTTTTCTAGATGATCAGAAAAAGTGTATCAAACATTTTATGTGAAGAAATTCTTTGGAGTTGCCACTGTTGTTTAAAAACTGTAGGTCAAGTATTGACACAGTAACATCCATAACATTTTGAAAACCCGGAAGATGGTTCAAAATCCTCTCATAAGAACTTGTGCAGCTATCTTTCCTCATCATTTTTCAAAGGATGGACTGTCAAAAATTGTATTAGTAACAAAAACTAACCAGAAAGACAACTTTTATTTTGAGATTCTATGCCCCATAAATGTTGCTGTTTATCCCATATATAAACATATAAATGTTGCTGTTTATCCCAGAAGGAGCTGAGTAGAGTGCATGTTGCACCCATGCTGCATGGGTGTCCTCCTAGTACTTTGGTTTCCTCGCACAATCTAAACTGCCCATCGTACTTATATCATAACATTGGCCACTCTAAATCGCTCATAGTTGTGAATGAGAGCTTGAATGGTGGCTTGTGTTTGCGTTAGCCCTGCAGTAAGCTGAGATTGTCTTCAGGGTGTCTCTTACCCAAAGTCAGCTGGTAATGGCTTCAGCTTTCACTGAGTCCATGACAGAAGAGTGATTAAAAGCAAAGCCTTTAACCCTCATCTGCTCAATTGTACAGATGGGATAAAATAAGTCGCCAAAGAGTCTGGCAAATGCCATAAATGTATTGCAGGTGATCCACATTAGCCTGATAAAATACATCACTGATTTAGTCTCACAGCACACTCAGACCTCCCAATACACTTTCCAGTATGCACCTCACTGTGTAATTACCTGCAGTCTATAAGGACTCTGCACATGCTCATGTCATGATACCAGTGCATGATTACTGTTTTGCCTCTAACATTCTGTCTGCCTGATTGACTGAACTCTGCCTTGATTATAATTCTGGAGTGTTTTTGCACTTTGTCATGAAGCAGCATGACATTTAAAAATGTTAAATTATCATTGGGAAAGTATTGCATTTAAATCATCATTAATTTAATATTAATTATATTAAATTATCATAAGCAAACTAAAGTATTTCATCTGATCAGTGTGATACAGTCTGACTTGTCCTTTGGTGGTTAGTACATATAATAAAATCTCTGATTAAACAGCTTAAGTACCCTGGTATGGTTTATCAATGATGCTATATGTCGTGATAACAATGATGTTGTTTTTGTATTGATTTTGTTTTCATGTTATTCATTAACATCGCTGTATAGCTCAAGCATCAGTTCTGTAAGCACAACCACACATTTCATCAAATTTTCCAACTGCTAAGAAATTCCCAACACCATTTCAAAAGTGGTATAAAATATATTTTCTGTTAAAAAAAGTAAACACAGTAAACATACAGCATATCTGTATGAGATCTCCTTGAAAGATTGACACTAAAACAGTACATACTTACCCCCACCCCGAATTTTCTCCCTAATTTAGTCGTTTCCAATTCCCACCCATCAACTTTTGCTTTCCCTATCACACGACCACCACCCTCCGTGACATGCGATGCTACCGCCCATCTCTTTTCGAACTACTGTGCATGCGTATTTGGGGGCGGCCTAACACACTCGGAGGGAAAGCGCTATCCGCCCCCCCATACGAATGAGCTCACAGACGCCCATGATTGGCTGGTGATCGCTGCGAGTGATAGGGAAGTGAGCGTATGCCATCCCTCCCACCCGTGAGAGCTCGGCCAATTAGCTCCCATGGACTCCCGGTCACGGATGGCTGTAGCATCAACCTGGATTCGAACTTGCAATCTCTGGGTTGATAGTCGCGCATCTTATCGATGCGCCACTCGGGAGCCCTACATACTCACATTTAAAACAATTAACAAAATTATATGTAAGAATAAAAACTAAAATCATGTTTGGTTTGACTGAAGTCCGGACAGTGGACTTAATAAGTGTGATAGGCTGTTCACATCCACACTCATCCTCCTCTTATCTGCTCTTTTGTTGCATTACTCTTCACTTAGGCCTCCTTGATACTGACTTTCATCTTCTCTACAGTTTCCTAAAGAAAGAAATTATTGCACTGATTAAAATGAATAAATATTGACTACAAGGACACTTTGCTAACCCATTTTATACAATTCATCTAGCAAAAATAATATATTTAAAAAATAAGTATTTATATTTCATTTATGTGATTATGTAATGAGAGATCATTATGATTATATGTACTAAGCTTATAATCACCTGATGTTTGTTGAGCTCAGCGACTCTGCGGATCCATTCTTCCTCAGTCATCTCCTTATCACTTTCATCCTTTCCCTCCAGATCAGGAAACTTATCTGAACCTACAGAGAGACAGAGAGCATAGAAGTACACATTGATATCATACAGCCTAGCATTCTAGATTTTATTCTACATCTAAACAGGAACAATGGGTATAAATAAGCTGTAGTGTATACACTTCCCTTCTTTCAAGAAAACAGTAGAATAACATAAAAACGAGAATACATTTTGCCCTTCTCAAAAAATGATAAGGAAGTATAAATAAATACTAGACAAAATTGAATGTTAACCTGGGGTTGATTTCTTTAAAGCCTAATCTGTAGACTCACACTGCTGATGGTTGAGAGCAGAGATTACACTTGGTAAAATGCCCCCTAGGTTGCTTTAGGGTTGATTTATTTTTGCCTGCTTCAGTATGTCATTAGTAAAATTTTTACATAAAATACATTGGTATTATATGGCATGAATGAAGTGATTTGCTTTCACTGATTTTTCAAAATGCTATCAGAAACCAAGACTATGGCATTTTCCCATCAAACTACAAATTACCCAAAGCCAGTTTTAAGCCAGTTTGAGGGTGTTTCGGTCTCTGGTGTAACTCTCCACTGTGCTGTCATTGGTTGTGTGATAGTGAAGGACAGAGAGACAGCAGGAAGATGGAAGGTATCAGATCAGAATTTTCACTAACCGTTGCAGGTCAAAGCAGTGCAGACCCAGTTCCCACAGGCACAGACACAGCGGTTACACTCCACCTGCGTCTCAGCTCCGTCCTCATATGTCTCATCCTCCAGTGC
This sequence comes from Neosilurus hyrtlii, assembly GCA_028564935.1. Classification (NCBI taxonomy): domain Eukaryota; kingdom Metazoa; phylum Chordata; class Actinopteri; order Siluriformes; family Plotosidae; genus Neosilurus; species Neosilurus hyrtlii. Next base: position 7,331,223 of record JAOUQZ010000026.1, read on the forward strand.
ACACTCTGAATATGACACAAGAGACAAACAACATTCATTCATACATTTGCCGAACCGCTTAATCCTTCTAGGGTCACGGGGAGGCAGAAGCTTATTTTAGCCAACTCTGTGCGAAGGCAGGGTACACCTTGAACAGCTTGACAGTCTATAACAGGGCCAACACACACATCCAATCACACTCAGTCCTAGGTGTAATTTGGAACAGCCAGTTAGTCTAATGTACATATCTTTGGACGGCGGGAGGATTTTAAATCGAAATGGTTGTACATAACTAGTAAATGTATGTACATATATAATAAACCAACCAGTGGCACTCTGTATAAGCAATAAAAAAGATCTGTTTTAATTTCTCTTTAAAAAGGATTAGTGGTGCAGCAGTAAGAACTGCCACCACGTTCATTGTGACTTTGAAACTGCTGGCCGACTAGAAGCCAGTCTGTGTGAAGTTTGCATGTTCCACTCATCCTTGTGTGGGTTTCATCCAGGCATTCCAGATTCCTCCCACAGCATTGATTATGTTACAAAATTCTATTTTGCCCATAGGTGTGAATGCGAAATTAAGATGCAAAGACAGCATAAATGCGTGCACATGCTTGCTTCAGGCCACAAGTTGTTTACATTCCACAGGAGGGAGCAGTGAGATGAGCAACAGCACAGAGAATGCCGTAAATGCCAGAAAATAGTAATATTTAAAAGAGATCTGTTTTTTCTCTATAAATGTTTCATTGCTAAACTTCACAGTCTACAAATTGTACAGTATTGACATATAATACTTGGAAAAATATCCTTCTCAAAGCTGATCCAGGATCAGTCCACCTTCATCTCATATAACGGGTAAAATGAACTGATATAGCAGAACAGTTAGGATTACCACACAGCACAAACACTTAAGGTAGTAATAGGTACTACGTAGCTTACTTTTCTCAGGAGGATTGAAGCCAGGCTTGAGGCAGTTAAGAAACTCATCAAAATTTAATTTCCAATCAGCATTCTCATCAGACAGCTCAATCAGGGCATCCACACACAGACTCCTAATACACACATTAAATATATAAGTAAACCTCTTAATTCAGAAAGCCACATTTCAATCAGTGCACTGTTAAAACTACAAGAAAAACTAAAAACTGTAAACTTATAAAAAGAGGAGAAATAAATCTTCTGGTCAATTCTGTGTGTGGTCAGAAAAAAATCTATGTAAAAGTAGCTAGAGGGCTTATGAAAGCTGTAATCTATGATATATCTTATAACTAAACAGAGAGCACAGTTAATAGAGCTAATAAATACACTAGCACCAATAGGAGCACGAACATTCGAAAGGGGATCCTGTTTTATATATGGTGTACTATCGGGTGGGTATTTGAAGGCAGAACCAAAGCTGACAATGTTTTTTTAAATGTGCTGAAACAAAAGCTAAAGTACTTGTTTTTCTGTCAAAATATTTAATGAGAAAGTTGTTCATAATGATGATGATGATTATTATAGTATATGGCTAAACCTTTTTTGTTATTATTACTCTGTTTTATTCCATACTGCATACATGTAACCTGTGCTGGCAAAATTAATTGGAATGAGCACTACGAAATTATGAGCTAGAGGCTAATAAAGTGAAAAATTGTGATTTTGGTTGAAACTTTTTTCCGCAACATTTATTCCATAAAAATACCATTTGGTGATTCCAAATCTCTAAATAGTAAGTAAACATTATTTATTTGGGAGTGGTATACCTTCTAGGTGGTATACCTTCAGAAATCCTATTTCTAATATTTCATTTTTCTCAGCATGCTGTCTAAAATCTAAAATGTTTCTGTACTGAAGTTCTTAATACAAGTCATAAAATAAAAATCTATGGCAAAGTTTATACAAAAAGAAAACTTTGTACAGTACTATAGATATTATATTCATAGCTTTGTACAACAGTACACATAAAATAACTCGAGTGAATGGGTTTATAAAAAGAACTCGTTTGAGGTAACAGTGAGTTCTGATATTTTGAAGTGCTGACTTGGACTCACTTATCTATGACTTTAGCTTTGGAAGTAAAGACTTTAACCTGAAACTTTACTGATTTTAGTAATTTTATTTGACTGGTACATAAGTTTAAGAAGCACATTCACAATTTAATTGGGGTTTTAGCTACACTAAAACCCTAAAATGAGACAAAATTGACCCCAGATGATACACACTCCACGCCCCAGCACCACCTACACTGATCCAAGTCACCTGATTACTGACATGCATCACAAGAATGCACTGTTGTTTCACATCCTCCCTAAACACCTGCACTATGTAATGCAGGTTGTATTGAATATTGCTCTCGTAATTTCACTCTGTGACTTACTGAGCCTTTGTACCCAATCTGATATCTCTGTGTACTGTTTCTCTTTCCTGGTTTCTGAGTATTCACCTGTAAACAGCCTGCCAGTATACCTTGTTCTGGATTCATCTGTGAGGAACTATCTTTCTGCTCAATTCAACTCTGGCTTTGTTTGGATCAAGAGCTTGGTTTGGACTGTGGCATTTAATAAAATTGAGATTGTTTAATTAAGGCATTTAATGACTGCACTTGCATTTCCTCATGTTTCTGATCTGCAGTGTGACAGAAATGTTCATTTGTAATACATTTGTTCATCCATTCATTTTCTGAACCACTTACTCCCCAGAAATTTTCTTATATGGTTTGTATTTTATGGCTTCACCCAAATGAGGATGGGTTCCCTCCTGAGCCTGGTTCATCTCAAGGTTTCTTCCTCGTGTTGACTGAGGGAGTTTTTCCTTGCCACTGTCGCCGCGGACTTGCTCATTAGGGATGTGTAGGGGTTGTAGAGAAAATGTT
>JAOUQZ010000026.1:7375830-7388796 GCA_028564935.1 Neosilurus hyrtlii
CCCTAAAGTGGCCTTCACAGTATAACAAATTGAAGAGACCAACATGTCTCCTTGTTGCCTCCACATGGGCGACATGGTGGCATAGTGGTTAGCACTTCTGCCCCACAGCAACAAGATCCTGGGTTTGAGCCCTGTGCCTGGCTGTACCTATCTCAACAAATACTGGGTGAAGGCGAGGTAAACCCTGAACAGCTTGCAACATCATCGCAGGGCCAACAGACACAACCATTCCCATTCACACTCACACCTATGTGCAATTATAACAGCCAGTTAGCCTAATGTACATGTCTTTGGACTATGGGAGGAAACCAGAGTACCCAGAAGAAACCCACAAAGTAACATGCACACTCCGCACAGAAATGCTCTTACCAACAATGGTTTTGAACCCAGGACCTTCTTGCTGTGCTAACCACTACACCACCATGCCACCCCTTTAACCTTGTATGATCTGTAAATATAATAGGAAATACCCACTGTAATACTGAACACATGATGTTATTGTAAAAACTGTAGAAATTGTTTACACATACATTATTGCATTACTGTCAATCACGTTTGTAATGCATGTCCTGTTACAGTGAGTGTCTTGAGTATACTGAGGCTAGAAATAATTATCATGGGACTCAGACCTATAGGTGGAACCCCAATTGTTTTCCCAGTGCATATCTTACTTCCTGTACTGATGGGGAGATATTCGGCTAAACAAAAATAGAGTACCAGGCAGGCAGACAGGGGGCATTGTGACTCGCTGGAGGAAGGAGGAGGAGGATAAGAAAGTGAGGGAGACAGGGAGGGAGGAGTGCTAGAGAAGGAGAACAAAGTTTTCCTGGTATTTCTTCCAATGTCCCAATGCCTGGTGGTATATTCTGGACCATAGCCTGAAGCAGCTGTTCCTGTTCATCGTTTGATAGAGATCTAGCACCATCTGTACTATATCTGTCCTCCTCTGGATGAGTCTACAGTTCCATTCAACTCTTCCTGACACTGAGATCCTAGAGTTGGTATTTCTTAGTAGGGAACAAGGAAAATAAAGGGAAAGGATTCATCTTCAGGCATACTAGAGGATGACATCTAACAGTCTGTCATTGCAGAGATCTCAAGATATCTTTTGGCACAAATAAAAGAAATCTTCCATCAAAAACAGCAGGAACTGTTGCCACTTACCCAGGTTGAAGGACAACAAGGAAATAGGTCAGATTTCTCCAAATTGAGCAAAGTGGGACCTTCATTATCAACCTCTCCTTTGGAACCAAAACCCAGACTTCATACTAGCCATCAATTCAAGGATCATCAAAGGAAAACAATTTGAAGAAAGAGATCAAGGGTCAATCCACATCTCCCAGCAGAGAATTCTACTAATCCAGACTAAAAACATAAAAAGAACCTGCCCACCAATTTCGGGTCATCTTTCCTAAAGCAGACATCTCAATTCAGACATCTGCACTCCAAGAAAAGTTGGCACTAATTGGAGACTCCTGATCTGTGGACTAAAGTAAGTCATCACAGAGGTAAGAGAGACGTCAAGCTTGGAGGTTTTTTAAATATCTACTTCACTGATATTTTAATGTCGAAAAAGTCTGGACCTTGAATGATAGAAAGCTGGAAGCAATTTTTGCGATGAATACAGAAATTTCATATTCATAAATGCATGGATGTGAACTGGCAGAGGTCTCTGCCCATCTCCCCAGAGGAGAATACACATCACACATGTCACATACTTTAATTTCAGAGTATTATAATTATAACTATTATTCATTTCGAATCACAGAAATTCCATACTGGAAAAGAGTCTAGCGCAGGTGGCAACAAGCCCCCCCAGCATTCTGGAACTCAAGCCAATCCCAGTAGAACTGCCTTTTGCATAGTGTGATCCTTAAGGCCAACATGTCTTCTAAACAGTTCTCTAGCCTTTCAATAAAGTTCCCCTGTGGTACTATGATATCTGGAGTTATATCCACTTTCTTCATGTGCCAGAGGGTTTTTACTTTAATTATTATCATTATTATTATTATCATCATTATTTCACATCTGAGAAATGTTACCCAGCCTATTTCTTGGATGTATTTTGAATGCATTTTATCAGGTCTTTAACATATAAGGGTAAAATGTATATAGTATAGTATGGTAGGCCTGTATAAAATGGGATACAGAGCATATGGACACCTGTCCATCACACCCATGTGTGTATTTCCCAAACTGTTTCCGTAAATTTTAAGCACACCACAGTACAAAATGCTTTTGTAAGCAGTAGCATTCAGATTGCCCTGGAAATCCACTGTAACTGCGAGGTTCCCATGGACCTGTTCCAGTATGCAGTGTCCCTGTGCACAAATGAGGTTCATAAATACAGTTTGTTAAAGTTGGTATGGAAAAACTCAAGAGGCCTGAACAGACTTCTGAACTCAGGCCCACTGAACACCTTTGGGACGAACTGGATTTCACTAATACTCTTGTGGCTGAATGACCACAAATTCCCACAACCACTCTTCACAATCTAGTGGAAAGACCTCCCAGAAGAGTGGAGACTATTTTAATAGCAAAGGGTAATTAAATACTGAATGGGATGTTCAACAAGAATATATGGGTGTGATTAATCAGGTGTCAAGATGCAGTATTATATGCATTGTGTACCTATAATGAAGGAATGGAGTAATGAAGAAAAACATAATTTGAATATTGGAAGCAATTATTGAAACCCAACTATGTTTGTGTGCAGGATCTTTAAACTTTGTTTTTCTCTGTTTTCTATAGTCCAGGGTTCAATAATGATTGATATATTTGTGAAAAGTTAATGGTGCCCATTCACAAGAGAACAATCTATGTGTTTTATCTTTCATTATCAGCTCATGTTGACCAAATGCAAAGTTTTCCTAGCAAAACCTCCCCAGCTCACAGGCTTAGTATCTTTTTTTAACCTGTTTTATATCTTGTTTTGGTTCTGCGTCAGTTTACATTCACAATAGCAATAACAAGACCATGTGACTGAAGAAATGATCATGTGCATTCGCTATAACTTGCCAGTGTAAAGCTTAAGATCAGGTGTTAAGAAGCAGAAGAAGCCAAACAATTTCAAAAAAAATAAAAAAGATGGCAATGTTTTCTAATATCAGCGTACACAATGCAGGGATCACTGATGCTCGCATAAAGAAAAAAGAAAATGGTTTCAGAAAGACCCTGTGGTCGATTCCATTTTATTTCCAAGAGATAACACTGTATTTCATGTTTATTTAATATACCTGGTAAGTGAACCTGGGCACCTTTAAAGTAAAATGTTAAAAGAGATTATATACATATACACCATGAATTTAGTGCAAAGAGTACAAACCTGGTGACACAAATAATATTTTTCACTTTATTTTGTTATTGTAGTAACAAAATATGCAGGTAGATGTAAACCTATCAGGAATACTATTATTAGAAATTAATAGAAGTACCATTGAAAAGCATATAAAAATTTATCACAGAGAATTAAAATAGTAAAAACATATTACTCATTATAATTATTTTTAATGAAGCAAGGATTGAGGTCAGACCATATAAGTGGAAAACATCTAAGTTTCAGAATGCATTATATTTTACATGCATCAGTGTGAGTTTCCGTTCATTTGTGTAATTATACTTTGGCTTTAGATCAAGATTGTTCACGTATTTCAATTGACATTGTAAAATTCAGGCTCATATCCGAAAATAGCTGGTATTCCATTATACTGTAAGAATTCTCAAAAGAATACTTCAGAACAACACACACAAGCTCCTGCCATTGCCTTGTATTACTAATCCCTTGCTGTAATTAGTAATCAGACACAACACTGTTACATAAATCAGGATGTCATATTAAAGCGCCATCTCATGCCACTTCCTGTTTTCCTTGTCTTTCTGTATCCAAAAAAGGTTGAAATAACAGGAATATTTAGCTATTCCCAAAGTAATATGCTTACTTCCTAAAGCATTTCAGAGCAGCAATGTAATCTAAAAGTCAGTCCCATGTTTTTTAAGTGATCTAAATTACAGAGTAACACATAGTTTTATATAATATTTGTACCCCCTGTAGCCCTCAAATTTGCTCGAGAGATTTGAAAGATTTTGATAACATTTGACAAAAAGTGTAATTTTTCAATACAAATCTCACTGAACTCAAATTCCTTGTGAAGATGTTCCTAACATTACAATACTTTTGGAAAATCAGGCATTTGAAAAAAATTTCTTTAAACAACTGAGTCAGCGGGATGGCATCCTCTCCTGTCAATCAAAATAACACTAGCCAATCGTGAGCATCATTGAGCTCATGTGTGTGGGGGAGGGGTAATAGAGCTTTCCTTATTGCGTTCAGCTACACCATGACGTAGCTTGATCAACAGTTTCTATACTAGCTAGTGGACTAGTGGATTACCCTTATAAATATATAAACCACATTAGCATATGCTACATGGAAACAGGTTATTTTATCTCGGAATTTAAAAAAAGATTTGTTTTTGATGGGATATCACGGTCACTTGGAGCAGGTAGCATCATCATTATGTTTTTAAAAATAGAAAAATCGGCCATAACATCTTGTTTTAGTTTGTTTTCCTTGTATTTCCATATTCATTTTAAATTAGTATAAAACCCACCTTTATGTAGTTAACTGATTTTTCTATGTACGTAGTATGTACTAAACTCTGAATGAATAGGTGCAAAAGTCTCTGTGCCATTAGGCCCGAGGAGGTAGAGCTCCCCTGACATGAATATGTCTTGAATAAAATATGAAAATTTTGATTTTGCTTTACATTATGTTTCCATATAGTATTTACTAAGCTGTGAATGAATAGACTCGAAACACACTGTTAGCTACATAGCACTAATGATTTAAAAATAATTTAATAAACCATAAAATTCTAAGTTTTGTGTGCCTTTTTGCTTATGTTCCCATGTATTATACACTAAAACAAGTATAAGCCTCATGCTCTGTGAACGTCACAGATGTGATGTTCCATCTTGAGTACTAAGCAGCGACATCCATCAAGCCTTCAGCACATAGGTGCTCTGAACTTATATATACTGATTACTTTCTTCCATGAAAAAATGACAATAATTTTAGAATTTTTCCTGAACATTAATGTGGATATTTTAGTTAAAAGGACACACTATAGAAACCGGTCGCAAATATTAGTTTTGTCAGACTTAGAATATTGTGTTTCGACAACACTGATAAGCAAAGCATTACCACAGCAGATGTTTGTAGGGAAATTGGCAGCTTGATCGCTAGAGTTCTTCTTTGATTAACATTCTGTTTATTCTCATCAAGTAATTTCAGACCCTGTCTATGAGTCAGAAACTAAAACAACTTTAATTTAAACCCACCCCTTGTTTCAAGTATTGTGTCCAACCCAGACAAGCAGAAAAACGGAAGTGCCTGGATTCTATGCTGCTGTTTTCAAAAGCCTCTTTGAGAAAATTGCAGCCCCAGTCCCTATCTGCAGCCCCTCTTACAGCAAAAAAAAGAGCATTGTTCTGTTTCTGAGGGGTAAACAACTAAAGGAGATGGGTGTGAGGTTCTCCCTCTTCCTCCCCTAGATAGATACAGCTCGTAGGTATGCTGTTCTGGTTCTGAGCATATAAAAGAAAGAGCTGATTAAGAAGAAATACTTTTGAAGATTTACTTTTATGAAAAAAACCTTTATCTCAGTACTGTAAGTAAATACTACTCATGATAGCATTCCCGATAAACTATATACAGTATATATAGAGATATGCTGATTTATTGCTGAGTAAATAGGGAAATTGCTGGGAAAACTGATTTTATAGGATATTTATAGCTTGAGAAGTACAATGTGGTTCACATGTTGAATGTGGAAAGTACATTGTATAACAGTTATGCTTTTTTTAAACAGTAGAATACCATTTACATGGGCTCTTTGTTTGTAAGTGCTAAATGCTGCCCTTTTTGGCCTTACCGTCTCTAACTCTGCTAGTTTCCTTTTAAGTGCTGTGTAAGAGGGAAATGATATTGTTTGAGATTGTTTCCTCTGATGGGAGGCGGCAGAACAGTGGCTCTTACCCCCACATGCGGAGGCTCCACGTGGGCTTCCGTGCCACCAGTCTGTCTGCTGGATGGTTCCGCTATCGGAGTTGGAGCTTCCGTGATAGTATCTTAAGTATCTTATTTTTTACATATATATAAACAAGTATGTATGTTAAAGGCAGTTTAAGCACAGCTGAAGTCACTCACAACAACCTATATGCATGTTCACTCATTCATTCCTTTTCTGAACCACTTAATCCTGATTAGGGTCATGGGGAGACTGGCGCCCATCTCAGCCGACTCAGGGCAAGGGCAGAGCACACCCTGGACAGCTCACCAGGTCATCGCAGGGCTAAATGTATGTTTATAAAGTTAAACATGAATAAAAAGCTTTTTAAAACACTTGAAAAGCATTTTGTCTAAGCCATATACTACATTCATTAAATAATGAAATTCATCTTCTTCTTCTTTGCATTTGTGTGTCAATACATTCAGTATCTCATGTTTGAAGTGGGCTGATCCATAGATGATCAATCATAAATTATTAAAAATGTAAATTTTAAATGTTCCACAACATTCACACATCTCTTCACATTTTTTCCCAACTCTTATTCTACAAGTCAGGTGCTCAACAGGAGGTTAAAATTCGAATACTGCGTTCTAGTCATACAATGGGGGAAGCATGCTGGAACAGGTCCGCCTCACTGCAAGAAGGTCCTGGGTTCAATTCCTGGGCTCGGGCGTTTCTGTGTGGAGTTTGTTCTGCCTGTGTTTGTGTGGGTTTCCTCCAACAGTCCAAAGACATGCATATTAGGCTAACTGGGTGTTCCAAATTGACCCTAGGTGGTTGTGTGTGCATGTGTGTTGCCCTGCGATGGTCAGGCACGCTGCTCAGGGTGGGTCACATTTGGTACATTTTTGTGAATGAGTGAGTTTTACACTGATTGGTCAAAGAAATAAAAAATAAAGAATACTGCACTGTAATATTCTATTAGGTTGCCTTTAGGCAGTGTATTTCATTAAAGAAAAACGCAAAATATTAAGCTAGAGGTTAATGTTTGATGTTGAACACTTTGACTTGACATCAAAGATGTCCAAACTTCACTGCCCTGGTGTACTGCTTCCATTAAACATGGAGTGGTTTATCTTTGGTAAACTAATTACTGAATATGCATGAAAAGGAAAAAGAAATGTAAAAAAAAAATTTTTAATTATTAACACTGACAAGGACAAGTAGGATTATATTATTATTTATAATCTATATCCTTAACACACAGACAGCCGCTTTGGGAAAAGTTGAAATATGTGTTTGAGAGGATTCTGCCCAGACTGTTCCCACCATCTCCCTTGAGTAGCAAGACAAACTTTCTGTGTGTGTGTGTGTGAGAGAGAGAGAGAGAGAGAGAGAGAGAGAGAGAGAGAGAGAGAGAAGGGTGGATTCTTCTACAAAATAAGCAAAGTTCTATTACTCTGCGGTGCTACCATGAATAAAGAGGATTAATATAGAATATGCTGGTTGTCTGGAAGGGTTCTCACTGCAAGGCTGTAATGCCTTTCCTCCAGCTAACAAACCTAAGTGCCAGGATATGAGAAATTTTATGAATATGGCTCACTCAAAGCTGAATACTACATGGCTGAATAGGAAAACCCATCAGGTGTCACAATGGCTGAATGCTAGCAAACAAAAAACAAAAAAGTTTGGCGAGAAGAGTGACTGGTTATTTATTTGTTTATTTATGGTTTTGTGTTGTTTATTTAAATGAGAAAAATTACTAAAAAAAGGAAAGTAATAAGTAAAATCTACAAAACGCATTATAGATTATTCACTCATCGTTCGCTTAAGCCTACTAGGAGATACTACAGGGAGGCTAGAACCCATCTCAGCCAACATTAGGCAAAGGTGGGGTACACACTGAACAGCTCACCAGACCATCTAAGGGCAACACACACACACACACACACACACAGTCTCGTTTCCAGAACTTGTGGGGACAATACACAGACTTGCATTAATTTCCTGGAGAAATTTCCCTAAACACTAAAAATTTCTCTAACACTAAACATAACCACTACTTGCCTTACTATAACCTTACCCTAAAACATCATCACCTTAAAATGTAATGATTTACGTCATGGAGACTTGTGGTTTGTCCCCATAAGTAAGCCAAGTCCCCATAATGTGACTGTGTAAACAGATTACCTGGAGGAAACCCACACAAGCACAGGGAGATCACACAACCTCCATATAGAAACGCCCTTGCTGAACCCGGGTCTCATTCCCAGGACCTTCTTGCTTTGAGGCAGATGTACTAACCACTATGCCACCATGCCTCCCACATTAGAGATCATTATCTGTTAACATGATGAAGTAATGTTAAATACTTCTCTCTGTTCTATTTAAGTATGTGAGTACAGTTGTCATTATTACCTGATCAAACTGCAAAAATAAATCAAGTTTGAAAACTTATATGCAAGTAATGCTAACTGCCAACATTAGCAGTCATCCATTTATAGTCATTGTAGGACTTTTGAGGGACTCTACATGATTACTCCCTTAGGTATTCATAGATTTATCCGTCTGGCTCTTGAAACACCCAGTGAGTTCCATAGAAGAGGATATGTCACTTAAGAAAACAGAATCCAGTAGCAACGAGCCACTCAGATCCACCCAGGGAAAGAAACGCCCTACATAATGCAGTTGAATCTGTGCTTATTTTTAGTAAAGATGCCCTTGAAACTGTCAGCCCACTTCACACAGTCATAAGTACGTGCATGCATGGGAAAAGTTCGTAAGTGCAGAAGACGACAAACACACAATTTAAGTGCACCACTGCCAAACACACACAGAAATAATATGGGAAGCTCCATTCGGTCCTGCTTACATAGAATGGAACCACTGTTATCAATGTTATTCACATTACCTATGAACCTAGTGTTCATAATGTTGTTAATGTAAATGGGGAAATAATGGGGTTTTGTTTTTGTTTGTTTTACAGATTGAAGAAAGGGTCACAGGGCATCTGGTTGATAGCAAAATCGGACTTCATAATTCGCGAATGTAAAAACGGAAAATCGGGCACAATCTAAGTATTGCCCAGTATTGTTATAATGTTGTTCAATAAATATCTCTAATATATCTATCTATATAAACCAAAATATAACAACATTAATAACACAATAATAATGATAAAGATAATAATAAGAATCCATTCATTCCGTTCCTGAACCGCTTAATCCTAATTAGGGTCACGGGGAGGCTGGTGCCCAGCTCAACTGACTCTTGGTGAGGGCAGCTTACACCCTGAACAGCTCATCAGGCCATCAGAGCATAGTAATAATAATGATGATGATGTGTGAATGATGTTTTACTTTCCTGTGAGTGCAAGTGAGCAGTTGGTTGCAGGACAAAGAAAAACCATATTCATCAATAAAATGAATATATGATGCTGTGCTTTACAATGTCAGCATTCCTTCATTCATCCATAACAGCTGCATGGTTGGGGTTGCTTTATCCTAAAACAGATATAGAAATTAGATATAGAAAATATTTAAACTTGAGGCTGACAAACCAGAATTTACTGGACAGTGTCTACATTTTTACCTGTGTTCAAGTATTTTCCAGTGTTTCTGGTTTATCTAAAATCATGCTCTACTTTTCCTCCTTTAAGAAACTCATCTTCGTCTCATGAGTCTGATGTACATTTTGTATCCCTCTAGTAGATCTTCCCCAACCGCCTATGGCTGACTGGAGCTTACTGGGTAATTTCCTTGAGGAGGTGCAGGAGCACTCGACCTCAGTGGGCAAGGTGTGGCTCACCATCCTCTTCATCTTCCGCATCCTCGTGCTGGGAACTGCAGCAGAGTCATCATGGGGCGACGAGCAGGAGGACTTCACATGCGACACAGAACAGCCAGGTTGCGAGAACGTTTGCTACGATCGTGCCTTCCCCATCGCCCATATACGCTTCTGGGTGCTGCAGATAGTCTTTGTATCTACACCTTCACTTATCTACATGGGTCATGCCATGCATACTGTGCGCAGGGAGGAAAAGAGGAGACAGAAAGAGCAGGAAGTTCAAGCAGCTGATAGCGGAGGTGGTGGTGGTGGTGGTCAAGGAGGAGGAGGAGGTGCTGAGAAGTATCCAGAAGAAGAAAAGAATTGTGAGAAAGAGGAAGCCAGAGGAGGAAAAGTGCATCTGAGGGGTGCACTGCTGAAGACCTACGTCATGAGCATCATGATCCGCAGTCTGATGGAGGTGATCTTCATCATAGTTCAGTATGTCATATACGGAGTCTTCCTCGAAGCACTCTACCTGTGCAAGGGGCCTCCTTGCCCACATATGGTCAACTGTTACATTTCACGGCCCACTGAAAAAAATGTCTTCATTGTGTTTATGCTTGTGGTGGCAGGTGTGTCTCTGGTTTTGAGCATTCTTGAGCTCTACCACTTAGCATGGAAGCAGTGCAAGAGGTATGTCAGGGAACACCAGACTAGAAAGCATCAAAGATCCAATACGACATTGGCAATTACCTCTGCTTCTCCAGAGCCTTCCACCCCACACCGAGCCTGTACTCCACCACCTGATTTCCATGAGTGCCTAGCAACACCCACGCCACCTTCCCACCTATTTCAGACCAAAACGCATGCACACTCCATCCACACACATCCATCCTGCCCACTGTTTTCCAACCACCTGGCATACCAGCAGAATTCTGCCAACATGGCAACGGAGCGTCACTGCGATCATGACAGTATGGAGCCGGAAGACTTTCTCAAGATGAGCTTCTCCCAGGAATCCACAAATACGCCCAATATGTGTCTTCCACCTACACTGCTAAATAATGGATTCCTGAGCGACAAGCGGCGGTTCAGCAAGAGCAGCGGGACCAGCAGTAGAGTGAGACCAGATGATCTGTCAGTATAGTCAAATGCACTGGCAGCCATAAAATGATGCAATGGATTACTGTAATGAAGTAGTAAGTTGTGTACTTGAGCTAGTGCATTTCTCAAGTAAACAAGATTACAACTAGACCTACTGCACCTGCTGCATAAACACTGTATTCTATTTTCTTTCCAAAAGTACTTAATCCTGTTATGGTAACAAGGAGGCTGGAGCCCATCTCCGCCGACTCTGGGCACACACGGGGTACACCATGGACGCCTCGCCAGTCTACCAACACATGCATTTACTCCTAGCGGCACTTTGGAACAGCCAATTAACCTAATGCGCATGTGGGAAGATACCGGAGTACCCACGCAAGCAAAGGGAGGAGGTGCAACCTCCACTCAGAATCGCCCTTGCTGAGCTTGGGATTTGAACCCAAGACCTTCTTGCTCTGAGACAGATGTGCTAACTACTACACTACCGTTCCACCCACAGTATATTAAACTAATATCACACACTATATTATATTGACCAGTGGTGTGTATTATAATGCACCGGACTGACCATAGTATAGTTGTAAAAACAGGGAACCTTGATTTATTTGTTGACACATTCACACTGAGAAGAGAACCTGGACAAAGGCTACATGGACATGGGACAACAGCGCTGTACAAAATCATGCTCAGATCCAAACAGGGACCCCTACAACTATGAAACAGTAACTGTGCTGCTGTGCTACTCTGTTGCACTGGGACCCTAAACTGTGAATAGATAAAGCGGTGAAAATTTCACCAGATCCAGGTTACTGCAAAGCTTAAAACAAACAGGGGGTTATTACAGACAGATTTCATGAAACCAAACATTTCAAACCTGCTTCAAGTTTATTTTGCATTATTTTAGGTTAAAACAAATTCTTATAGTTTGTTGAATCCTTGCCATATATACTTTCGTCACTATCTAAGAGTTTTATTATTGTTATCAAACATGAATACCTTTGGCTTGCATATGTAAATATTAATGTGTACAAGTTGTGTTGCTTTTTTTCATTCATGTATTTTCAGTCTTTTTTAAATCGATTGCCCCAACCTAGCATAAGTGCTGAACTCTAGCATGCACCTATTAGAGCGAAGTACCTATGTGGCTGTCCCAAGGTGCTGCAGAAATCATACATTACTCAAGCATGGTGCCCCATGTAACATGAGGTCAGGTCCACTTAGGTCCACTTAGGTCCATATATGAGAAAGGTTTTTAGGAAAACACTCATTTATTCATTCATCCAATTGCCAAATGGCTTAACCTTACTAAGGTCCTTAATCCTACTAATGTACTAAACAGATGGGGTACACCCTGAACAGCTCGCCTATTCCTTGCAGGGCCAGTACACACAACCATTCAGACCTAATTGCAATTTGGAACAGCCAGTTGTCCTAATGCGGATGTCTTTGGACTGTGGGAGGAAACTTAGGTATCCGGAGGAAACCCATGCTAGCACTGCTAAAACATTCAAACTCCACACAGAAACGCCCTTGCTAAGTCAGGGACTCGAATCAATCTCCCATTTGGCTAATTAGAAATGTTTTGCGATTATCGGCTTCTGTTTTTATGCATACGTAACAGCTAAAATGACCACACTGACAGTCATTGAAAACTTTTCAAGACTTTGAAAGCATCATTTTCGACAGAATTTTTATTCCGTTACCCAAAACTAGATTTCTGTAATATGGATAATTTGTTTAGCATGTTGTATTCAAAAAAGAACAAACAAAATTGTCAAGAATAAATTACGTGCATCAAAAACAACAAAACGGCACCTGCCAAAACGAAAGACTGTTCGGGAGTCATCACTCTCTCTGGCCCTGGATGTGCCCTGTCGTCAACTCACCCTGTCATGTTGTGGCGGTGAATCAGGTTTTTGATGGCGGGTTGTGTATAGCCTATACGCCTCACTACCTCACTGTAGCTCAACCCGGCCTCCACCATACACATTGCCCAGAGAATAGTGGACATTTACATTTACATTTACATTTACATCATTTAGCAGACGCTCTTATCCAGAGCGACTTACAGAAGTGCTTTAAA
>JAOUQZ010000026.1:7396133-7416171 GCA_028564935.1 Neosilurus hyrtlii
CACACACACACACACACACACACACACACACACACACACACACACACACACACACACACAGACACACAGACACACAGACACACAGACACACACAGCCTTTCACAGCACATCTAACTCTGTCTGAACTCTATGCATCAGTGCATTACAAACACAAAGAGCTGTTCTATTTAGCTTTTGCATTCTTATCACCTGCAGATTTGCATTTACAATACAAAACATATTAGTCTAAAACAGTCAAGGAAACAAGTTTCCCCGGCAACCAAATTCAAGTCATGGCAATCTTTGGCAACAAAAGAATTAGAAGCCCGAAACACCCTCATTTCTCAGGATGCACTCTTCCTTGTTCGATGGAAAAAACAGATCAATGACATGCTGGACATTGAACGTACATCCACAATCTATTATGGAATTCAAATAATGAAATAGAAATAAATACAAATACACACACACACACACACACATACATATATATATATGAGAGAGATCTGGAAAAAACACTCACTATATCAAAAACAAAAAACACTTCATAACAAACACTTCATTATATCTTTTTTTTTGTATGACATGACAGGACCAAACAAAAGTGTAGTTGGTAACTGAAGTCTACACATTCAAAACACATTGCAAAAAGATATGTCAAATTTACAGAGGTCAATAATTGGTCCGTTTTTTCTGTTCATGTGTTACTAAGCACACCGCAGTCCATGACTGTCTAATGTCCCAAAATGCATTTTGCATCATCCAGCATAGTTGTGTAACTTTTGTCCCATTTTGTTTTTCGTTCATTACTTTCAGTTTTGTGTCTCCTGTCAAATATCCTGCAACCTTTTCCCCACCACGAGCTTTTTGTATGTATGCCACAAATCCTGGACATTATTTATTAATATTCATTAATATCTTGAGGTAGGGTTGTTTCATATTATCTCATTTTACTGTAAATACACCTTACTGTGAAGGTAACCAGAAGGCAAAATTATAGTGGAGAAAAACACCATTCTTCTATTTGCTATACATATATTTCTCTCCCGGCTGGTCTGGGAACGTCTGGGCGTCCCCACGTAAGAACTGGAGGAAGTGGCTCGGGAGAGGGACGTCTGGAAGTCACTGCCTAGGCTGCTGCCCCCGCGACCCGACCCCGGCACAATGGAAGAAGATGAATGAATGAATGAATATTTCTCTTTAATTTTGATGATGGTGGTGGTAAAGAGTCCTGGCTAACATGGCAGATCTACTAATGATGACTTGTTTGCCATACTTGAATTATTAATCTGGTGACTGTGAAGATCATACTTTATAATTAAATAAATGATGTTACATACATTTTGTTACGTATTAATCCTTTGTCAGATATCTGCCTATTAGTCAACAAATCATTATTATAGTCTTACCAGGCATATTATTGTTCATGGATGGAAGGTTTGGCGATCTTGCAGGTGGCGAGTCATCATCTGAGCTGGCCACAGTTTTAATGGCGTCATGATAAAGAGGTGTGGAGCTAGGCATAGCAAATTTGGACATACGAGACATCATGATGGACAGAGGGTTCTGAGATAGCGTGGGTTCTGGTGGCATGGTGTAAGGACTGCTGGACGGAAGACTCCCTGGGACATTGATAGAGCCCGGCTGGCTGGTAGAACTACTGGAAGGGGGTGCAGAGGGAGGAGCGTTTCCACCTGGAGAAAATAGGTTGAGGGCTTAGTAACATCACAAACAACTGTATTTGTACCTCTATAGAATCAAGATGTACATTCCCATAGTTGAAAAAAGTAACACCCTATAAGTTTTGCAACAAATATATAATGAAGTCAGAAATGTTTAAGACAAAGAACAAAATGGAATACTGTACCTTGTTCCACACTGCCCATCATATTTGGTGAGGTCATACTAAGAGGAGGTTTATTTTGGGGTATGCCTGGACTCTGCATGGGCGGCTTCGGTGAGGATGTCCAGCCAGGGGAAGGGGCAGGAAGTGATGGTGACTTCATATGGACGGGTGATGCCCCTGCTGAACCCATCACTGGAGGAGATTTGATGGAGGCAGCTGCTGCCGCTGCAGCTGCCGCTGCTGCTGGTTGCCCACTAAGCATGCTGGCCAACTGTGAAGGTGTTTGTGGAGACTTGAGGTTACCAGAAGGGGAGCCTAGCATGGGGGACTGGACCTGCCGTAAGGTGGGTGACTTGAGCGGATTTACATTGGGCGAATTGGCTGGGCCAGACTGGACACTAAGATCTGAGGGTTTGCGACCCATATTCCTCTGGTTGGGCGGGGGGCCTGAGCTGTTGGGAGGCTGGTTAGGAGGTAAAGGTGGCATGTGGCTGAGACGACCATTGCCACCTACACTGCCTCCTCGCTGATCAGTGGCAAAAGGCGGCTCACCTCTGGGGCCTCTTTGATTAACAGGACCTTGAGGACCCATGACTGGAAATTGGCGGTTTGGTGCCATATTGAAGTCACCTGGATGAGGCTGGTCAGGAAATGGAGGCCCCTGCATCATCTTTTGCTGTGGAGTCATAGCCTCAGACATGGGACCTCCACCGTGCCTCATTTTCATAATCTCTTCTGGACTCATGTTCATTTGTGGTTCCCTCATCTTGGAAACCATCATCTGAGGACTGGGCCCCATGTTGACATTGAGACTGCCAGGTCCCATTCCAAACTCACCCATGTCACGCCCCAAACCTTTAACAAACTCCATCCTTGAAGAGGGGCTCATGGGACCTTCACCTGGCATTCTAGGAAACATCATTCCACCTCCATTCCCTGGCTCCATGGGTCTTTGGTTCCCCATTACTCTGTTCATTTCCATCATCATGCTTGGTGGTAAACCCATGCCCTGCTTGTCACCCATGCCTTGATGGAACATAGCTTCTTGCACAGACTGAGGGTTGGGAAATCTTTCCACACGTCCACCCGGACCTCCAAACATTCCCTGACCCGGTGTAAACCCCCTTCCATCTCCCATTTTAGGCATGTCATCAGGCCAATTCATGCCAGGCCTAGGCATAGGGTTAGGCCCTACCTCCATATCAGGGTTCATCATTCCAGAAAAACCTGGCATTCTCTGCATGTGTGGATGCATTCCTCTAGGGCCCATGTTTATTTGCTCAGGAAATGGCTCTGGGGCCCCTGGTCCCCACATTTCCCCAGGATTCATTTGGTAGGGAGGTGGTGGCCCACGCATCATGCCCCGTGGGCCACCCTGGTGAAGCATCATGTCTCCCATTGGTCTGTGCTGCATTTGCTCCTGTTTACGTTTCTTCTCCTCATAGAACTCCTGCTGTAGCTTCAGCCAGGCCATCTGCTCTGGTGTCATGTGGTCACCATGTTCACCCCCAGGCCCAGGATGTGAATTCATGGGGCCCTGACCTTGTGGAGGAGGCCCAAGATCATCTGGTGAAAAAGGCATGTCCCTGGGTCCTGGTGGCCCAAAAGGAGGACCCTCTGGGCGTGGACCCCCAGGACCACCAGGCTTCCCCAAGCTTTGAGACTGAGCAATCATGGCTTGAAGTGGCCCCTGTTCAGGCTTCTTCGGACCACCATCCATCATGGAAGCATTAGGTGGAGGTCCCACCATGTTCCCCTGCCCCATGGCAGACATGTCTTTGTCATCTGGGAAAAGCATACGCTGAATGTCACGCAAAGTTTGCAGAGAGCGCTCTCGATGCTCCAACTGTTCCTGGGAAAGACCCTCAGGGTTGTCCCCCATGCTTGACATGATCTCATGGGCAAGCTGCTGCTGGTGCTGGGCTGTTAATTTAACATCTGCTCCTTTGGGCAGGTCAAGGGAAGAGAAGCCCTGCTGAGGGCCAGCATTTGGAGCCTGATTAGCAGCCTGGCTACCAGGTGTCCCTGCAGGATTACTACCATCATGTGATCCACCTCCGTCCTGGGGGCTGCTGTTGGGAAGGCTCTTGGAGTCCATGCCTCCTGATGGTGGGCCATCCTGAGTGAGGCTAGCTGGTTTAGCCACTTGGGCTGCTTGCTGAGGTTGGACTGGTTGCGCTGAAGATTGCTGCTGTGGCTGGCCTGGCTGTGCTGTTTTGGAGGCTGTTTGATGGTTCTGGTCAGAGGAGTGTGAAGCCTGCTGTTGTTGGGATTGTGCCCCTTGCTGCTTGGGGTCATTTCTGTGTGGCCCAAGTTGATTGTTCTGAAACAGATAAAAGAGGATTTTCAAGTTTTTAAGTAACTTTTAAGGCTTAAAAACAAACTGTTAAAAAGGTTAATTGCTTATTACCAAGGGAAGTTGTGGCTTGCCACCCTTGCCATTAGAAATATTGTTCATGTGATAAGTGATTATGTTGTCTGCACGGCCCGTGATTACTGCATCTGCAGCCCTGGAAAGCAAACAGAACACAGACATACTCAGTGGATGAGTATCACTATTTCTTTCACTCACATCTATGCCCCAAAACAAAATTTTCACCATACGGAGTAATACGCAGTAATACAGCTGAGGCAGCTCATTAAATTACAATTTCCAATTTTCCACCCAGTGTTTCATCCTACCAGTTTACCAAATTACTAATTGGTAAATTACATTTGAACCTCTATGGTTATCAGTGTACTTGCTTGCAATTTTTTTTTAAATTCACAACTCAACACATGTACAACACAGGCAGCAGAAAATAAACAGTCTCAAGTCAGTATCGTGACACCAGACTCATCACCCTCCCTGTGTAACATCAGCTCTGTAATGACATGCCACTCAGTGGGAGACACTCCTTATAGTAACAGCATGTATCCCTGATAGATTGTGTCACTGACATTTGGAATCCTGCTGATTGTGATCTAAAGGTCTCTGCTACCATGCCAATGACACTAACTCATTTCTCAGGTTTTCAACACAGAGCCCGACTTTGCAAATAGATATGTTTCACGCACTAATTATTTTGTGAAGGAGAATTAATTGTCAGTCAAGTGTAACTGGAGGGATCTGCACTCACAAACCATCAAAATGAAATGCGCCAAGTACTACATTTCCATACCAATTCAAATTTATTAAAACACTGATAGACTTCTGGCTGGCACTGTGGCATAGTGGTTAGCACGTCTGTGTCACAGCAAGAAGGACCTGGGTTTGGTTCCTTGGCTTTGGTGAATATGTAAGGAGTTTGCATGTTCTGCCTGTACTTGTGCGGGATTCTTCTAGGTACTCCTATTTCCTCCCACAGTCCAAAGACGTGCACATTAGGCTAACTGGCAGCTCCAAATTGCCCTTTGGTGTGACTGTGAGTGCAGATGGTTGTGGTTGGGTTGGCCCTTTGATGTTTTGGTGAGCTGTTCAGGGTGTACCTCGCCTTTGCCCAATGTGGGCTGAGATTGGCACCAACATCCGGATGACCCTAATAGGATTAAGCAGTTTGCAAATGAATGAGTGAGTGATAGACTTCTTGCAGGTTCATGTATATAGTGTTTGATGGCATGGCTGCTAATTGGTTAAAATTCATTTTGAACAGCAGATATTATGCAAATTTTTTGATAATTTCGGACACCAGTGAAGCACCAAAGAACAACTCCACAGCTCTTCACAAAATTCTTCCCCACCCCCTCCTAAAATGCCGATTTTGGAGTGTGTGCCCTGGACGGTCTTTTTGGCTTCCTCCTCCCATTTATGGTATTTCCGTTCTCTGTGCCTACTCTGCTCTGATGATTGGTCACATTTTTATTACTGAAGGTTTCATGCTGAGTGCAATGGAAGACACTGGGTTCAGGAATGGAAGACAGGGAGGGGCAGGGATACTACTGTGAATGGTGGGGGAGGGCCAGAGGGACCAGCTTATTAGAAGGCCCAGCACGACATGACCAACTAAAATGCCCAAAAAACAAAAATTGGCAAATGTGTTTATTGCCAGCTCCAACAGCCCAGATAGAAAACATGTGCTAATCTCATTATTTATGTACTATTTAACACTAAAAACATTTGTGTTATTGTGTCATTTATTATGTTATTTAGGACTAAAAAGGGGAGGAAGTGTAATATTTCCCATTTATGGTGTGGATTTTGTGCTTTCGCTTTCATGTAACATCATTTATATCGAAAGATGGGTTTTAAAATGATGTACTACATCCCAAACATGGTATCTCCAAGGGAACTTTGAGAAGAAAGAGAAGAAGAAAAACACCTTGGCATGAGGATTCCTGCATTCAACATGTACTCACAGCTTCTTACGCAACATGTTAAAGGGAAGCTACAAAA
The DNA here is from genome assembly GCA_028564935.1 of Neosilurus hyrtlii. Taxonomy (NCBI): domain Eukaryota; kingdom Metazoa; phylum Chordata; class Actinopteri; order Siluriformes; family Plotosidae; genus Neosilurus; species Neosilurus hyrtlii. The sequence goes on from JAOUQZ010000026.1 coordinate 7,402,331, forward strand.
GGAAAGGGTCCCCTAAATGTAATGAACCAGAATGAAATGGTCATGATGGGGAATTGGATTGAAGCTTTAAACTGTCTAATACGAACTTGAGAGAGAAAACTAAGATTCAGCCCATAAAAGTATTCTGATTTAAACGACTAAACTATTTGGCATACATTTGCCAAATGGGCAATTTCGGTGAATGCCGAAAACGATTTCAAATTGACGTGCAAGTTAGATAAACAAAGTTTGAGAAACTTCTGGGATTAGACGCACAACAAATGAACAAGACAGACTTTAAGCAACTGTTGGACCACATCATGACCAGAGCACCCTGATGAGTACGGCACTCTCGTAGGGGAATATGATGATTATATAGATAGAATGTGATGTGATGGAGTCAAACGCAGAACAAAAATCACTCTTCTAGTATGACTGCTCTCTTTAACACACACAGTGCAATGTCAATCAACATCTGAACATTGCCAATATGTTCTCTACTTCAGCAACTATTTCACTTCTAATCTTACCTCTAATACTGTATGTGGACACTGGTCAGTCAGGAATCAGATTTATGCAATAAAGGGCTACAAGGTTACTGCTTGTAAGATCATAAGTTTAAGTAATGCTTTAAATAATACCCAAAGCCAATTATTAGAATACACCAATGTCCAAAAAAATCACATATGCATCTGTGCTTTCAATATTTGCTGTTACTGCATACATACATGTCCAGGTATAGGGGATGAAAAACAATAGATTGTCTAAATAGAGCTACTAAAAGGTCTCTCTTTCTTATTGCTTGTTTTGCCAGACTATGTTCTAATAAACTAATTACAGGTACATTTGAAAAAGAAATTCACACAGTAACAGTGGACATGAACTTTGACTTAATAAATAAACTTTGAACATTAAACAAACAAACAAATGGAAGGCTTACTTGTTTGCCATTTCCGTGGTGAAGACGTAAACAACCTTTGACCCCGCTTTCTGACTGCTGCCTAACTCTGATGACGTGTTTTGTCCTCCAACAGCATTGTGGGTAGGCGTGGAGGCTGCCAGGGTGCTCGGATCTGGCTTGATATCATTGGAGTTACAGTCTGAGAGGTGAGGGGTAGGCAGACAGGGGAAGACACATGAAATCTATTCACAGTGATGAAAGTAGCTTTGTGATATGGGCAGATATGGCAAAGCGCACTAAACATTACCTCACTAAAACGGAACTCATCTCATCACTTATTATGAGGGTATTTATCACAAAGATAGAACAGCTCAGAAACAGAAGTTTAGTTTTCCTTATATAGTGTAATATGAATCTATTTCACTCAAACTGCCTTACTTTTGCAATTATTTTGTCAATTGCAGTCAGATTTCTGTCATGCCTAGAGTTGACATGATATCATTTGACTTATCTGAGCTAGTATACCATGTACGTATGGAAACTGTCCACCAATACTAAAGCCACACTTACTAATTTTAGAGGACCGGCAGTGTGGCTCAGAAGCATCACTTAATATTTACTTTATTATTACTTAACTATCAAAAAAATGCCTATTATTATTATTACTATTATTATAAAACAGAAATAACAACAACAATAATAATTGTTAATTATTATCATTAATTCTCACTCTCTCACTTGCTGAACCGCTTAATCCTACTTAAGCCACGGGAAGCCTGACTCAGATGAGACTGGGCAAAGGCAGGGTACACCTGAACAGCTCACCAGCCCATCACAGGGCCAACAGATCCTCAACCATTCACACTCACATCCACACATAGGGGCAATTGGGAACAGCCAATTAGTCTAATGTGCATGTATTTGGGTTGTGGAAGAAAACCAGCGAACATGGAGGAAACCCACACAATCACGGGGGAGAAACTACACACAGAAACGCCTATGCCCGGGACTTGAAACCAGGACCTACTGGCTGTAAGATGCTAACCAATAATTTCTTACTGGCTTTCTCCACTATTTTAAATTTTAAGAAAATCATCTACTAACTGTCGTGTGGGTGGGTCCACTTTGCAGAACCTTAATTTGGCTTTTAGTTGTGTTGTTCTGCTCTAGGACAGTTTATTTGACTTGATGCGGAACAATTACCAGAAGTTAATTAGCTACAACATGCTATGAAAGGAAACGGTGCTAAATCTTCATTTATAACAATCACAGCAGTTAAAAAATTCCAAAAGCCAGTCACTTACTGAAGAATCCTGGGTCGTCTTCATCACTCTCCCCTCCTGAACACCAGTCAGCACCACTATAGGGTTGTCGTCGTTCGGCTACACATAACCGTTTCGCCCTACTGCCCATTTCTGCAGGAAAGGAAGAGAGATTCATTTGCATGTTCTTTCCAAAACAAAAAAAAAATCATCAAAAATGAATAAGGTAGCTTATAATCAAATAAATCCAACTGGTGGTTGGACCATAAACATGTAATGTTTCTTAGTGCAAGATTGCTTTTCCCATAAAATGTTATATCTTTCATAAACTGTGGCTACGGTAATTAAAAAGTGGTTCTTTTGGAAATTTTACCATCTCTGGGCAGTTACGTTCTTGTTGTTTCTACCCATGACCTTGTGTGCTACTACCCTGACAGTCAGCACCATCTGTATACTGCGTACACACCACTTCCCTGTATCCAGGATACAGCAGTGTCTAGAACCATCACAAGGATAATAGGCTTGGAATTTAAAAAAAAAAGAAAGAAAGAAAGAAAAAAAAAAAAAGAGGCGCATAACAGGACTTCCTGTGTAGAGAATACACTTGGTGCACAAGCAAACAAACGCCATGAGCAAACTCCCAACAGCAAAGTCAAACACACAAAACCAACCTAGCAGGCTGGCTCGTAGAGACGTGCACACGCGCAAAACAATGTATAAGCTAACTCCTGTACCTCCTATTGAGTCAGATACACAAACACATTCACGCACAACAGACAGGTGGAAGACTTGTTTTATGCTTTGCACAGCTTTGGCTGTGGCCTTGTACATGCATTTTCTTTCAAAATACCTCAGGTAAGCTCAGGGAACAATAAAGGCAAGTCTATATAAACTCATAATAGGCCATATTTGTCTCCTGGTTAAATGCCTGCGTGACTTTGCAGAAGATATTCTACACATGGTTAATTAAATGGCCAGTCTCTAGGTAAATAATCTCAATGCAGAGGCATTAACCACCAGCAGGGGTCCTTCAGACAATCACAGACAAGGACTAAAACGGAGGCTGCCCCCTTTCCAAGCAGGCAAGATGGTACATTCCCTGGCATTTCCTACCACTGAATCTACACTGTGATGTTTCCACTAGGAGACATATGGGGGTGTGGATGTCTTTATGCAGAACTAGAGTCCTGGGTACAGTGCTTGAGGACAGTGGGAAAGACATACGACCTCAAAAAACAGCCCGAGAGAAAATGTGACTGCAATGACACACATTGCACATTTGTGTCTTAAGGGGTTTAAAATGTTAGGCCACATTTTAACATCATAACACACTGAGTAAGACATGAGAAAAAGAGCAAGGGAATCATTCATTATATTTCTTTGGGTTATCAAGTAATCCCATGGACCATGGAGGGATTTACACAAATACCACAAGAACATCCTGAAATGTAAATGTTTATATAGGTTACATACACCCCCACCCCACTTTCTCCCCAAATTATTACCATCCATCACATAGGGTCACCACCAACCACGAAAGGGCGCAAGCATGCACATGCCCCCTCCATGACATGCCATGCTACCACCTGCATCTTTACCAACTGCTGTGCATTCGCATTTGGCAGCATAAACAAACTCAAAGGGAAATCGCTGTCCACCCCTGTGTGCATCTGTACATGATCTCACAGTTGCACATGATTAGCTTATGATCACTGCAAGTGACAGGGAGGTGAGTGCATGCCATCCCTCCCTCCTGTTAGAGCTCGACCGTTAGCTCCCATGGACTCCCAATTACAGATGGGCAACAGCTCGAACCTGCGATCTCCAGGTAGACGGTCGCAATTTTAGCCCTATATCTCCTATTCTAAGAATTTTATGTGTTTATTTGTATACTGAATCTCTGAATGATGTCATTCACACTCAAGTAAACATAGAAAAGTATGCATTTAAACATAATTGCATATATGATTTCAGGTATTTGTGTATAAATATATTAATTCTGGGATATATATTGTTTCCCACTCCACAAGCAATGATTTGAATCTAAGCCTTTATCCACCTCCATCATAAATCTCGCAATAAATGGCATAAAAGTATCAAAATCTATACTTGAACATATTAACTTGGGTATTGATGACATTATTCGGAGATTGGTTTTCAAAAAACTGCCCATAAAATCGCTAAAACAAAAAAGTATCAAGATAAGCTTTTACACACAAAGAAATTGATCTAGATATTTAAACTGAAATTTTTAACAAGTGACATTTTTCTCCTTTAAACCATTTTCTCTTCAATGCAGAATTTCAAAAGACATAAAAATTGCATGGAAATGTGTATCTCCAGTGGAAAACACCAGACCTGGGAAGCACTAGAGATACTTTTCCTTACTCAAGCCATCGAAATAACAAGACCGGACATTCTAAACCTTCAGTAATCAGTAATTATTAAGTGTTATCACACCACAGCTGATAAGTCTCATACTTCCCAAAAGATAACTAGATTCTCCTACCTTTCTGGTCCCCCTCATTATTGGGCGTCCCTGTATCCCTCTGTTCGAAGGATTCAATCGAAGTGCTTCGCTCCCTCTTGATCTTGCTTTTAGCTCCATTGCCAGAATTCAGGCCCTGTCCATTTTTGAGTCCCATGCTACCCACAGAACCCTGAGGGCCTTTGGGTGTGTGGCTCCCACTCAGCGTCTTGGGCTCACAGGGAGACGGCTGCGACTGGCTGCCGGCACCTCCTTGTTTTCCCTGATTGGGCAGTTTGGAGTCCATCTGGGCAGCACTGGAAGGAGACATCACGGGTGGTGAGCGCACCATGGCCTCCTGCTTGGATTTTGGACTGCTAGATGAAAAGGAGAAAATAACATTATTATTATTTTTATCATTATACATTATTTTGAGTCAATCTTCAGTTATCAAATTTTGATGTGATTATAATGACATTTAATTGCATAGCTAAACACCCAAGTTACTAGCTTTACTTCTAGTGGCAATCATGACTGTTGAAACCCAAACAACAAATATTGTTCACTGCAAATGGAACTGGACAACTGGTGAAAAGTTATACCAGTTCATAACAATATAGTCCAAACAATTTAGACAGAAAAATAAGGAACTTTTCAGTCCAACTGAACATTTCATTTCCTCGTTAAGGAGGACGGCGTCTTGCTGTGTCACACTGGTATAGAGATAAAGAAAAATGCTACTAGAAAATTTAAAGGGAAATGCAACCAGGTGACGCATCGCTCGAACTTATGGTGCCCTTATGTTCAAAACCTCTTCACTAGAGTTCTCTTCCTCTCTGTTGACTAAGTGTCAAGTTAATATTTAATAAAACACCCTGCTGAACCAGACTGGCCACTGGATAACCAGAGACCAGGCCCTGAATTCATGTCCTGTTGCCATGGTGAAAAGAAACACATCTGCAAAGGATTTGAGATAACAATGTCATAGAAAGTAGCAGTTGCAGTAGCAGGTGAGGTAAATGTGCAGATAGTTGAAAAACACTGTAGGTTCAGCATCAAGACACAAAAAGTTATTGGATCGCACATTTCCGGTCATCGTGGTAGTTAAACAAGGCTGTCATTCCTCACCTACCACTTTGTTTTGAGCTGTTGGGTACAACATTTGGCAACATCTCTAAATCTAGATCCAAAATGGCTGCCAGAAGATGAGCTGGAGGCAACAAGCAAACAAAAAACCCCCAAACAAACCTCAAAAACCCATGCACCAAGGAAAGACCTGTCCCAGCATGGCTTGGAGTTGTGGTGCAAGACAAGCCCAGCAGGAACCTGGCAGGCCAGTGGGCCATTCCTTAACTGGCTACATCAACAAGAGAATAAGGGTGGGCACTTTGACTTTGGACAAGTCTGGCAGCCAAGAGACAGGGCAAATGTAGCAGCAGTTTGGCTGAGCTCGGGTGGGTCGGTTTCATGGGCGTTGAATCAGACAATTGGACTGACTCCAAAACCTTCTCCAGGGTACCTTCCCTCAAAAAACACACCGCAGCAGCAGTCAGTGCCGCCTGGCCTGCTTTCCACTCCTTAAGCGCTTGCTTACATGTCGTTTTAACTGAGGCGCCTTTTAAAGAGTATGGGGAAATTGAGTAAGGAGGTATAATTTTACTTTTGTGGCATAAATCTCAAGAAACCCATCACCCACAGCTAGATGGAAAGGAGTTACTGCTTCGGCAAGCAAAATACTACAACAAAGAACACAATAACAAAGAATATACCAGTAAAACCCAGTTAAATTTTGAAATATAACATTTTAATTGTCAAGTGCTATAGTTTATAATGTTACATGTTTAAAAGCCAAATTTTGAGAGATTCAGACAAAATTAGATACCTTGGATTGTTGACCCCACTGGATTTGGCAGTTTTTTCATCAATTTCATAGAAAGGTAGGTAGAGATACCCAAATGTCAAAACCGGCCTGTGTTGATCTCTTTAGTCTTGAGCTACAGCGAACACCTTTTAGGCCGACTATAAAAAATTGCAAGCTTCCACCTAACTTCAAAATTTCCCAGGTTGAAGTTTTTTGAGAGCGAGTCTGTATGGAAGACCACACCTTGGACACCTTTGATGTTTGCCAATAGGGGCGCTTAAAACACTCACCTGTTTGTTTGGTTTTTTTTAATTAAATTTGTTAATGATTTTTTGGCACTTCAAGGAAATCCCATAAGACTTTTACAGGAATCTTTTAGTAGGAAGTAACTTAATGCAAACTCACTGTTATTTTGGTGAAACTCCCTTGAAACTTGGAGAAAACTTCAAAAAGTAGCCAAACCTGACCCTTTTTTTGTTTGTTTGTTTGTGAGCCAATTTGGGCACTTTTTACTTTAAGCTTCAAGGGTGTTGCACCAGAATAACAATAGATCTGAATAAAGTTCTTTCCAACTAGAAGATCTCTGCAAGACAAATCTTCTGGGACACCCTTGAAGAACACTTCTAGAACACTTTTGAGAAACTCTAGGGACAGAAATGGCTCAGAACATTTTGAGTACCCCCTATTGACTAACTTCAAGGGTGTCCCAGGTGGATAACCAAGTTATAGTACCCTTCCCTTCCCTATAGACTCACTCTGTAAGAACTTTGATTTGAGACACCTAGGAGGTTTAAAATTAGAAAGGTGGGAACCTGCAATTTTGTAAAGTCGAAGAAATGTTTCGGGTTTTTAAATATGGGTACCATATCCATCTTATATATAAATATATAAAAGGGGTCAACAATTCTGACCGAATTGGTTTTTAACACAGGAACCTTTTTTGCATCTCACCTCTGCGTGTTAGCTGAAGGAGAGTTTCTCACTTTGGGGTTGCTGGAATGCATTGACGACAGTCCCAGAGCTACCGAGGCTGAAGCAGTAGTGTGCTGGTGAGGGCTGGGCGTATGTGAGTGTGTATGTGTGTGCGAGTGCGCGGCGGGCGTTGCCTTGGCCCGGGCGCTGCGGGACCCGGCGTTGGTGGCTGCAGCAGGGCCACTGCAGTCCTGGCCCTCCTCCTGCCGGTCTTTGGCTCGCTCTTTCCTGGCCGTGGCGCCCGGCGCCGTTCCACTTCCCGTTCCCGTTCCCGCTGCTGCTGCTGCTGCTCCTGCTCGCTCCTCCTGCACCTCCAGCATCTCCCCACGGAGCCCTCACAGCCCCTGGCCACACTAAATGCACAAATAAAAGGAAGAGAGCAAGTTCAGAGGTGATGTTCTTCACAAAAATAGATTCATTTTCTAGTCAAATTACTATTCAAAATGCCAGAATGACCAAGCTGGACTCCTCAAAGGAATGATGCAATAAATACACCTCTGACTACTTCTAACATGGTCAACAGTAGCAAAAAGTAAATTATAAAGTGTTTATGTTACAATTCTTGGACACAATGATTTCTATTAGTTTCTATTAGCTGACACACAAGTCTTTTGCACCCTTTAGCGGAACAGCCTGAAAGCACCCAAAACTTCCACAGACAACCAGCCGCCACATACTAAAACACTAACAGAACAAATGGAAACAATTATCAGAGGTATTTAGTGTCATGCTTAAGGGGCCAAACGTGGCTCTCAACAATCCACCAAACCTACACCAATCAACAATGCAAGTGATAAAACTATTACATCACAAAGTTATAACTATTATTATGACTTACCGAACTATCAAATGAACTGTATTTAGCATATCTCTCATACACTGACTGATAAACTGCTAAGTAAATCCAGCATAGCTCAGTGCTATACAGATTCCAGCATTAAAATAAGTAGAGAGTGTTTCGTTCTTCTTAAAAGTAGCCTAACATTTTGCATGAAAGCAGCAACACAACTGTTTCAAGGCGTTCCAACCACAAACTCGAAGCCTTACATGACCCTTGCGCATGCTAACAAACACCTGAGGCAGGAACAGGAGTCAACACGACTATACAGATCCCTGACTAGACCTAGTCAGTCTGTAATTGTTCCTGATCCCAATGAGGAGAAATGAGAAGATCATGGCCGAGTATACGTCGGTCCTATAGTCTTTCGGTTAGAGCACGAGAGAGTTCATAAAGCTGCACTGTCAGATTCTGTTGTCATGCACAAAATATGCAGGACAGCTTCCAAGAAACACAAATGATGTAAGCGGCTGCCTGCCACCCCTCGGGCGAAAAGGGAGGACTGACACCAAGGGCAGGAACGCACTTCAACTGCTCTTTTCTAACTCTAGACCTTCCAACTTCATTATAGAGCGTCTCAGATGAGCATGTCTGGTATGTGAATAAATGACTGACAAGCAAGATCAAATGATCTACAAGCGGCCATCCCTCTCTCACTGTACTGGGATTATCTACCATAAACTAAAGATCATAACTGCTACTGAACGAATACCGTGAGACATATGAGCCCAAGGCACCATCATTTATGTAGAATTTTGTTGTTTAATTAAAAAAGGATTTAATGTCAATCAATATTAATACCAAGAGCCTTTTTGACAAGGCACTTACAGCAAGTGTGTACAATGATGTGTAACAAAACTGGTTCAAACAGGACAATTGCCCAGACTGCCTGAAAACATGTCTTACTAGTGTCGACTGCTTCCGTATTAATCAAGCTTACATATAAAAAGAGATTTCGATTTTGCAATCGGTCTAAATGATCACGTTTCTTCTCGAACGAGGACCGATTCACATATTAAATGAATGAATTAAAATAGCAAGTGAAATAAACAAAGGAAACTCATACAATAGTTGTATTTCGGTATTACAATGAACAGTTTTGTTTTTAGTACCGGCCAATTAAAAAAAAAAAGACAAATCTTGTGCAGATTATGAGACACCACCCTGCAGTAATGACTTTATGTGAGGCTGTCTTGTAGTATTTAAACCTTCACAGGTTCAGTTACCTCAGAGTTTATAAGAACATTTTAGTCACCATGTTACACTGATCAGCCATAACATTAACACCAACTGACTGGTGTATATCTACAAAGCGCCATATGCAAGGCCATAGGCTACATAGGTTACTAATCCGAAGATTGCAGGTTGAAGCCCCAGTACCACTAAGCTGCCACTGTTGAGGTCTTGAGCAAGGTCCTTAACATTTAGTTGCTCTGCTGTATAAAAAAAAAATCTAAGTCACTCTGGATTAGGGTGTCTGCCAAATGCCATAAATGTAAATTCAACAAGCTGCAATACAATGTGTATTCTGACAACTTTGTCATAACCAGCATTAAAAGTTTCAGCAGTTTGTGGTAAAACAGCTCTTCTGTGAGATCAGACTAGAGGACTTAGCCTTCACTCCACCGAAATGCATCAGTGAGCCTTGGGCTCCCATGACACTGTCAGTTGCTCACTAGTCGTCCTTCAGTGGACCACCTTTGGCAGGTACTTACCAGAGCATACCAGGAATGAGAAGTCTAGGATCACTAGACTTGTCGTTTATCGATCACAACTTAACCCTTGCTAAAGTTTCTCAAGTTTTTAAACTTGCCCATTTTTCCCGCTTCCAACACAACAACTTCAAGAGCTGGTTGTTCACTTTTTGCGTAATAAATCCCACTCCTTTTCAGGTATCAACAAATAAGTAACAGTCATCACAAACTTCAGCTCAACATTGCCTGGCGAGGCACCTAGCAGAGATTTCCAACCACCTCCATTTTATTTGTAGTGACGTAGCTAATAATGTTAGATGAGCCCATATACTAGTAATAAACTAGCTGATCAGAACATGTGATTACCAGCCACCGGATATGAGTAATCTAATGCTATTCACTTCACCTCTCAGTGGTCATAAGGCTTTTGAAGTTACAGCTGATCAGTGAATATTGGCTAACCACAAATCTCTCCATCACCATCTTAATGAATATGACTGGTAAAGAGTTAACAATAATTAGTCATAAATACAGCTAAAATTAAATTAAATTAGTCAGTTAGCTGGATTATTTCAAACATACACTGCATAAAAAAGAAAGTTATGAATTTAAATTTATAAATACCCCTTTTGAGTATTTAGGTCAACTAAAAAACCCCAGACCTAATTAAAAAACTAGGATTATTTAAAATAAAAAGGTTACTATAAGGATACATAATCATGAACAGAAGGTGAAGTGGATCTTGCTGATCCACATTATTATTTTATTATATACTATTATACACAGGAACACCGACAAAAAATACACCAAAATTACATTTTTTGGTTTCACTTTTACATTTATTTAAATCACAATTTGTGCAGTTGAACTGTCTCTTTAACTCAGTTTAAATTGTGTCTAAGAATTTTGGCATATACAACTCAGAAATAATGAAAAGGAAACTAAAACAAGATTTCTATTACCATGTAAATCCATCATTGACACTGTGCTCAAACATCAGACATCGATGTACAAGCAATAATCGAGGAAAATAACACAACAATCTTTTAAAACAAAACGTCAAAACAATCACCTTCGATGGCCGGTTCTCCCGCCCAACACCTCGCGACTTGTGTTGAATTGGGTCACGTGATATGAGGGATCCTGTATTGCATTAACAGAAGAATTGTTTTTCTTTATATTTGGTCAATTTGAAGTACAAGTTTATTTCTCCAAATTCAAATGCTGGAACTGGAGCACCATAGTCATGGAATATTGCTTGGATGGTTGTCCTGTGCCTGTTTAGAGTAGCGTGCCCACAACAGGAAAACCAGTAAGGCTGTCGAGTCAGTGAATTTATATTTACAGCATTTGGCTGTTGTGTATGTCATGTATTGCTGACTTGCATGTCAACAGGCAGCAATTAAATAAAACCTGATTTATTATTAAAAACAAAACTAAACCCCCAATATAGAGGCTAATACACCACTGCTCAGACCAGCACAGAATAAAAAAAAAACAAAAAAAACAAACAAACAAAAAAAAACACAAGCTGATGCTAATAAGTAGGCAGACAAATAAGTAGGCAGACAATGCTAATAAGTAGGCAGACAAACTTGCAGGTAAATAAAAGTTCATGGAGCAAATGCCGAAATCAGTAGCTTGACAGAACCTGAATTCGTTAAACCAATAACTAAACTGACAAGACAGGTGATACAAATGAAAGGTGGTGAGAAGCAAACCCAGGCCAGGGCACCTATCACCTAGGACAGAGGTCACCAACCTTTTTGAAAATGAGGGCTACTTCATGGGTAGGGAGTCATACGAAGGGCTACCAGTTTGATAGGCTCTCCTGAAATTACACATTTGCTCAGTTTGCCTTTAGTTATACATTATTAATAATGATTAATGATACTCATCTATGTAAAGACACTGATCATGTTAATGATTTCTCACAATAATTATCAACAATAAAAATCAAAAATAAATTTTAGACGCGTTAGACTAGTGAGTTGTGCTATTTTTAGAACAGGCCTGCGGGCGACTTATGTGGTCCTTGGGGCGACCTGGTGCCCGTGGGCACCGTGTTGGTGACCCCTGACCTAAGACATCAGTCAGGAGCACCAACATGTTATAAAATGGGAAACACACGCACACAAAGAAGAGATTTTTATGAGTATTTTTTTCTGGTAATGTATGAAGTGATTATACCTCTTGCTCCAAGTGACCGTGACAAATCAATTTCATTTTGATTTAAATATTATCCACTCAGAATAATTATTTTGCTCCCGAGACAGCATACCAATCGGGTCACACCATTCCCATGTATTATATACTAATATTAAATAGTCTGTCTTTCCATGTGAAGTCTTTCCTATCAATCTGCCTACTCTTCAGAATAAATACATCCACAGACTGCATCACTAACTGAAACACTAAATGCTAAATGTTTGCACCAGGTGTCTCATGTTCAGTGAATGTGGTAGTCTCTTGGATTTCAATGACTGTAATTAGAAAAGCGTCTATAACATGAAACAAAAGTGCGGGGACGAACAGACAAGACACGTTGTATACAGATGGACTGATGGATGGAAGTATGATTCAATGAATTGGTCGACAGACGGATGAATAGATCATAAGCCAAGTGCTTCCAGCAGCTTTCTGTAAGGATTTTATCTGGATTCTCCCTAATTCAGGGCCAAGTCCCACCCACCAGACAGCTTTCCTATCATATGGCAGCTCAGAGGAACGTGCCATAAGCTCAACTCGCACACATTAGCCTTCAAATGCCAATGATTGGTTTGGGACACTGTGATTGATAGGGGAGAAAGAGTATGCCCAGTTGTGTTCTCTTGGCATCCCTGTGGATTGCAGTGGCCTCACTGTGATTTGGGCCTGTTCTCTAGGGGAAATGTTTTTCTATTATGGCACTTGAGATCTACTATCTTACCTAATCAAAATTAAATTGTACCTGTATTTTTTGTCCAAAAACAGAAAACAGCTTTGTCTACTCAAGGCGTGGGCTACAGAAGAACATTGAAGGTATGCTGTGGCATCTGGGAAAACGAACCAGATATCAGAAGATCTTTGTCGTATGTTATAAGCTGGGGCCTCCATAGATAGATAGATAGATAGATAGATAGATAGATAGATAGATAGATAGATAGATTTTTGCCAAATATACAAATATATCCCACCCCTTAAGAGGTGCCACTGTAACTAACATTAGACAGACAGGCGGACGGACGGATAGGTAGGCAGACTGATGGACAGATAGGCATACAAGACAGGCATACAGACAGGCAGCAGAGGTTGGTTGATACAATACTGACATTCTCCTGTTAACTGAGGGAATCTCTGCAAATCTCTGTTGCAAGAGGCACAGTGACAGCATGTTTAAGATAATTGCTCACTACGTACACACACACACACACACACACACACACACACGCACACACACACACACACACACACTCTATTATCAGTTTTGTATCCATCAGTAAAACAGCATACATGCAATTTTATTGTTATTCTAATTTCTATTTGCAAGAACCTATTTACAAGCTAATATCAGCTTTTTATCATCACTGCTTTTTAAGTACCACTATCAGCGCTGGCCGTTAAAAAAAAACCTGTATCAGTCGACCACTAATTACAATTACTTAAACTGCAGTTGTTCATTTGCCAGCAACACCAATAAGCCTATTTAACAGGACAGCGTTTAATAAATGAAAGTTAATTTGCTCCAAACACCCAGACACACAAATTACCAAATTAGAATTTTTTTTTTTACAAATATTACTCTCTGCTGTTGGTTTATTAAAAAAAAAAAAAAAATAAAAAATAAAAAATAAAATAAAATAAAATAATAATAATAATAATAATAAT
>JAOUQZ010000026.1:7437037-7455145 GCA_028564935.1 Neosilurus hyrtlii
GGTGGGAGTGTGTGTGAGAGAGGAAGAGAGAGAGACAGGGGGGGGGTGTGAGTGTGTGTGAGAGAGGGAGAGAGAAAGAGAGAGAGGGAAAGTGTGAGAGGAAGAGAGAGAGAGAGAGAGAGAGAGAGAGAGAGAGAGAGAGAGAGAGGTCAGAGTGAGAAAGGCTCACATCGAGAGAAAAACAAAGAGAATAAGAAGAGTAATAGCGAAAGGCAGAAAGAGAAAATGAGATGAGAATATGAGCCACACACAGACAGACAAGAGTGACAAATATGGACAGATATATAGACAGAGACACAAATAGAGACTCTGCAACAGACCGAGGCAGACAGAGACAAAACAAAGACGACATTTTCCGATCTTGACTAAATTCCTGTCGCTCCCTAGCTTTACTTCTGAAACACAGACAGATGGAGCAATGAACAGAAGAAACGATACCCAGTGTTAAAGGCAGAAGGAAAGGCGAGTTATTTGAAGGAACAAAAGGATTATGATTGAGTGATGAAAGAAATAATAATGGCTGCTCAGAGTGATGGCGAGTCAAACATGAAAATAGACTAAATGAATGAGTGGGTCTGGGGATAGCAGTGAAGAGAAGGAGAAAGAGGAGGAGAAGGGTTGTGTGTGGTGTGAGGGGAAACTGACAGAGCAGCCTGTGGACTGACAGCAGTTTAAAGCCATGCTTTTGGGCTGTCAGCCCAGTAGACAGCCAACATTCGTCTTCATCATTATCCCAATCCTCTTCGTTCTCCCGGTACAGCCATCTCCACGACACACACATGCACAGATACACAGATGGAGAATAGGAGCGACGAGAACAGTATTGGCAGGTGGCTGGTTCGAACGTGGCCTCATAGCTCATCTCGGTTTAATAAAATTTCAGTGTAAAAATGTGGCTGATTTTGTCGTATTCTGCTGATCATGGCGGCCCCGAGAGTCTCGTACATAAATCTGGATTTGTTCCTTTCTGCACGTCATCGGGGTTTACATCCCAAGAACATGCCAGGTAGAAGGAAGGTGGGAGTGGAAGAGAGGGGAAGTGAAGAAGAAAAATAAAAATAAATAAAAGGCAGGAAATTTGAAGGAAGTAGCGAAAGGGAGAACGAAAGGAAAATGAAGAAAAGCAAGGGAAAGGGAAGCAAGAAAAAAAAGAGAGGAAGGGAGTGAAATAAAAGAAAGACTAAGTAAGTGTAGGAAAGGGAAACAGAGGAGGAAGGAAAAGGAAGAAAGGAAATATTCAGGAAAAATAAAGGAAGAGAAAAGAGGGGAAACAATGATAAGCGATAGGAAGGAACAAACAGGGAAAGGACAGGAAGAAAAGTTAACGAAAACAGACGACTGGGGTCCAGTGACAAGGTCAAGGGCACCCCAGGCAACAAATTTAATGATCATGTCTTTTCCAATTACAGCTATCACGCTAAGAAGCTGACTATAGGAAAAGTGACCTTGAAACGAGGTCAAGGTGACCCATATACAATACCACCCTATCTGCCCCTGAAGGGGACCCATACACCAAATTTGGTGATCCTATGTCATTTCCTTCCAAAGTTATCGCTTTAACAAGTCAGGTGGATGAACGGACAAAACCTATTTGTACAGCTCCTGCTCCCCTCACCATCGGTGAAGGCAGGCGCTACAAACAGGGCGGGAAGATAAAAGGCAGAAAGGAAGAAAAAGTAAAAAGGGAGCGGGAAGATAAAAAGACAGGTAGTAAATAGAAAAGAGAAAGAAATAAATAAGTAAGGGGGTGTTTTAAAAATATGGTTCTGCCTTCTCATGATTTGTTTTTCTTCAAGAGGTGACATTTCACATCATTCTTGGTCACATGATTCAAATATAGCTCAGAGTTTCTGATAATATTATCTGTGTGAGAGCAAAAAAAAGATAATGTACTAATCGTCACACAATTATAAAAGTTTTCTACACTAAAACTACAAATGATCAGCTTTATAGGGACATGCAGGGTTTAATATACAAATATCAGCAACATTTAATCGATTTTGAACTGAAATGTTAAAGAAAACTTTAGGAACAAGAACAAACCATGTGAAAACTTTTACTCATGAATGTAGCTGATGTGAAAGATTTGTATTATTTTTTTCAACTCTCGCAGAAATAGTTCTTCTCAGACATCTAGCCACCCGCCGTCTGCGCGGAGTTTTGTATCCTTTCTGTCTGAACGGAATCTCAATAGTTAACGTACACTTGGTTTACCAGGACTGGAAACTTGAGGGCTTGTGGGAGAAATGTTCGCTTCCCTCCTCCAAGACAAGCTCCATTTCCTATTTCCCAAGAAGCCCAGCAGGATGCAAAAATGAGGACAGTGAGAATGTATTGCCCCACCCCCTGTGTTACTACTTCCTGTACTCAACATGCCGAGGATGTCAGCATTCCCACTGTTTTTCTTGCTTCATAAAGCCTGGAGATTTTCCAAACATGTCTACTGAAAGCTGCCCAGACCGAACGTGAACTCACTAACCCCAGGAGATGACTGCACTCTCCCTCTCTTCTATCTTCTCTCATTCTTTGCAGTACCTCACTTTTTTCCCCCCTTTGTTCGCTCAAGTGTCTGAGAGTCCAGTATACTTCCCACTCTTCTTTTCCTTCCCGTGCGTGGGCAGAGACAGGCTGCCAAAGGCTTTGGCGCCATGCGGGCATGATGTCAGGCGGCCAGCTGGTGAGAAGGGTGATGTGCACTGGCACGTAACGGTGCGCACGTGCGTGCACATGCACCCTCTTATTCGCTCTCCAAAGCGTGCTTTACAGATGCTCTTTATAGTCAAACCCCTTCACATGAAAAACACGCACACATTCACAAAAGGAGTATCAGCACAAGTCATCAGGAGACACTGAGGATGTGTTCAGACATGGCCGAACCTAAACCGAATGAACCAGAGCAAAGCAAGTTTTCAAGTCTGGAGGCCAACAGAAATTATTAGCCAACTGGTTCTTTCCAATAGCGGCCACTTTAAAGGCACAGCAGTGTTCGCCATTAAAAATACACTCAGTGAAGTCCAGCAAAAACGGTTAAATCCTGGCCCATTTAGCAAACTGGCTGCGTACACACACACACACACACACACACACACACACACACTCCCTGGCACACTGGTGAAGTGACACAACCTGCTCCTGGCATGGAGAGAACACGCTGGCGCAGCTGGACCTTTCCACAACCCAGAGAGTTTGGCGTGCAAGTGTCTCACACACACACACACACACACACACACACACACACACACACACACACACACACACACACACACGCCAACCTCCATCAGAGGGACTGGAAAGAAAGGGGGTAAGGAAAGTAAGTAGAGAAATCTGCCTTGTTAGCAAATGGGAATATTTGAGAAAGGAACATCTGAGTTCTGATGTAGAAGAGGTTCTAGTTTATGACCTTGAAACTGTTTGTAAAATCTCAAATTCCAATGAGAAGATGTTAGGCTAGGATAGATCAGGGATGGTTATGATCAGTGGCTGCACCGTGAGAAAATACAAGACTGTTTCTGTCAGGGTTCTAACAGCACCTTTATGAAATGCCCTCACAGTACAGAAACCTTACCCATGATGTACAACAGAAGTTCAGAAAACATACAATTCCACTATTCCCACAGATCACTGGTCACACCATGGATTTGACTAAGCATCAATGTTTTTGCAAGGCAAGTTCCACCCCAATAATTCTCAGTTCCTTCACTGCAGAAAGTATCGAAAGGAACTAAAATCGGCCTTGATTCTTTCACTCCAAAAAAAAAAAAGTTTTCCCAAGTCCTTAACAGGTTCCTGGTTATGTTCTTTTGTTGTCTATACTACAGCGCAAATCAGAACGCTGATAAAAGATGCGATATAAAGTATGAAACAAGAGATTGTGGTCATCTTGTATTTAGGGTTGTAACGTCATATGGACACCTGCACACAACCGGTTCAATTTTGGTCTTTTTGATTGTTTAAACATCAGCTCCATTGTCTCTGTTGATTTTGGTCTCACTTCTTACATACAGATTCTTGTTCCCTCCACATGATCTCTCACTTACAAAGAGATCAAGTTTAAACTTTTACTCATAAAATTAATACAGAAAGTGTAGTATGGTTTCAATAATATTGAAGATTGGGGGGGGGGGGGGGGGGGGGGGGGTTGAGATGGGTGCAAAATGTATAGTCCTGTTCATCGGTAGATGACCTGAACGCTTTAGTAAAATGCTACATGTTTTGTAACACATATGAACGAAACCTCTCAGTAGCATCTTTCTCGCAGTGAAAATTATACACCACCACTTTTGTCTAAAAGAGCTCCTAATAAAAAGAATTTAAAAATTACTTCCCAATAATTTTTGGGTGAAAATGTATTGAACAATGCTATTGTAGGCAATAAGAATAAAACTAAATCATCCCGACAAGTATATTGAGGTAAAAGTATGGCTAATAAACAAACACTGAAAATGTCAATTTTTCAGAAAAACTGAAAGATGTCAATTTTTTTTTACATTTTTCATTATTATTTTTTTCCCCACTTTTGCATAATCTGAATGAACTTCATACCATATGGAATGGTTTAGTGAGGGTGGAAATAAAAAAAAACTTTTTTTTTTTCAAAAAAAGAGTTATTTTTGTTGTTACTATATATTGTTGTTTGTTTACTTATTCTCATCAATATGATCCAATATTACATAAAATAAATACTTGGTATGTGATTTATCTTCATGTTGTTAAGTGTGTAATCATCACTGCACACTACTGTATTTTTTTATTTCTTCACTCGCTTAACCATTCCATGTAGTTTGAAGTTCATTCATGCTATGCAAAAGTATAAATAAATAAATAAAAATTTGCGACACCTTCCCAAAATTGGTATTTTCAGTGTTCGTTTATTAGTCATACTTTTACCTCAATATACTTGTCTGGATGATTTTTTTTGGTTCTCATTGCCTACAATAGCATTGATCAATACATTTTCACCAAAAAATTATAGAAAAGTAATTTTTTACTTCTTTTTATTAAGAGCCCTTTTACACAAAAGTGGTGGTGTATAATCTTCACTGCACACAACAATATTTTAAAAAGTACACGATGTCTAAATATTTTGAAATTTACTTACAAGGTCACACTGTTTTTATTTGCAGTACCATATCCACATGTAATGTAATGCTGATTTGGTCAATAAGTAATATGTAAAAGAAAATGTCAGTGATTAATTTTTTAGAAAGTGGTATTATGTTGCCAAGGTACGTAGAAAATGTTACATTGTAGCTGCAGCAACAAACAGAGAAAAAAAATTTGAAGTTCAGGTCAGTGTGACATATCCAGGTTATAATTACAGCAATCACAACTCATTCTGCATGCCACCATGAGCCATGATCTGGTGAAATGATGTTTAATAAGCAGATATATTAGTATCCATGGAGGTCAGGTGGTCATTTTTTCAAAATGTCTTCGAAATATACGAAGAAAAACTGACCAATCCCAGCAAAACAGTTAAGTGCAAAGCTGTCATCCAGGTCTCTTCATGGTTGAACATGTTTACAGAAACACAAATGCTTGTCAGACTGAAATAATATCTGTCATGTGCAGTACAAGGACAGAACACCAAATCTCATAGCCGAAACATTCAACAACTGGCTTATTTTTTGAGAGGGTCCAAAATACAACATGCAACATTAAGAAACTTTATGAAAAAGGATAAATACATACACGCTCATTTATTTTCGCCTAGGTATACTGACCATCAGCTCAGATTAGCTACAAAATTTTAGCTTAGCCACTGTTGCTAAAACATTAAAACAGCCCACAGCCCCTGTCTGTTAGGCTGGCAAACAAATTTAGGGTTAATCCACACTAAAGACCAATTTATAACTCTGGGTTAAATATAGCCTTGTACCATACACCATAACCTGATGCACACCTCCCCAGGAATGTAACTACACATTGAATTTGACACGGATCGCCAAAAAGCAGCCTGTTCTGATTGGTAGCAAAATATTCTCCGAGATGCATTTCTAGGTGCAATACCTTCTCTGCAATACTCTGAAATCTCCCCTGTTTATTGAGTTAATATATTAAGCATGAGGCTCTAAAGTAGCTGTAGTTCATTATAACAGCCAGTTTAATCCTGCAGGATTGTGCACTTTTCCATCTTTCTTTTACAGACTGTCGAAAAAAAAAAAAAAAAAAAAAAAATCACACAGCGACACTGGGGTAAACTCAATAAACATCATAAAAGACCTGCCAATCATGACTGATAGAAGTGTGGCTCTAAATACGGCTCAACACTAAAGTGCTCTGAGCCATTCATACGGCAAAATACAAACATTTCAGAAATGCTTTACTTGATTTATAATTATTCATGTGAGTTTTAATCCCCAAGAAAACTCTTGTCAAATAATTTTGTTCATGCTATTCTCTGTTTATTATTCCAACCATGAAACAAGGAACAGGCATTGTTCTTTACACTTCTTCAGTGTCAGTAATCATGGTGTGTTTCATGCCCTAGAGGACACACTCACCTTACACACATGTATAAATACACACACTACACAGAAGTATACGTAACATCACCGCACCTCCAACCTTCTACACAGCCAGAGAGAGATAGACATGCACGAAACGTGGTCTACACGTCAGTTTCTGAGGTGGGATTTTCAACAGGACCGCAAGAGCAGCATATACCCCATAAAACCTACTATAGAGACTGCAGTGACAGTTCAGCTACAAAGCAGCAGGTCTACTTTAAAAGTAGTTATTTCGCACTTGTTTATCTTTACATAGCCTACACTGAATGAGACGCAAACGTATTTAACATGTCTGTTATAGGGAGCATTAACCTGCGGAGTACTGCAATAGCAACTGTTCACACGAACTTGAAACTGTCAGTCATGTCAGGAAAAAAGAACGAGTTGTTTTTTTTCTCTTTCTTTTTTTTACACTCATAAAAAAAAATCGCTTCTGGTGTGAATTGCTGAATTTATCATCATTCATTCGCCGGACTTATCCTTCTACGGTCGCAGAGAGGTTGAAGCCTATCTTAGCCAACTCTGCAAAAATTGGAACCTCGTCCAATGCATACAAACATTCACACCTAGCGGCAATTTGGAACAGCCAAGTAGCCTAATGTGTATGTCTTTGAACTGTGGGAGGAGACTGGAGTACCCAGAGGAAACCCAGGCAAGCACATTGACAGCATGCAAACACCACACCGAAACGCTCTCACCGAGCCCGGGACTTGCATGCGGGATCTCCTTGCTGTGAGGCGACGTGCTAACCACTACACCACCCAAATTAGTGCATTACTTCCTATGGAATCCTATCAATTAAAAAATATATATCAGTTAGATGGCTGACTAAACAAGGGAACACCTCAGAAATACTTTCGGTCTAAACTGGCCTTTTTAGGGAGCTGGACTCACTCAAACAAGTTCAACACGCGTTCAGAAACTCATTAGTTATCGAAAACGTGTTATTCATTAAGTATAAAATACAGTGAAACTCTTTTTTTTCAGCTCAGGATGGTCTTATGCAACCCTGCACACCAACCAAGCAGCTCACGGCCACCACATGCCAATCAACTAAACTATCAGCAACAGCTTGGTACTTGAAATTGTATGTTCTGAGTGTAGCTATGAAAAGCTGGCATAACAAGTGTGTGCACCAAAATGCTTGCCAGGGGGGTAATTCAACAAAGAATCGTTTAACATGAATGATTTTCTTTCAGCTCAAAAAAACTAGACAACAGTAAAAAAAAAAAAGATGAACACACTAATATCACACATTCACTCACTGTACTACTATTAAAACTTTTCTATGTATCCTTCCTCGCTAATATGTATTTAACCCTACATTTTAACAACAAGATTCCCGAAAACATACCAGTAGTACTTTATATACAGTGCATACACTGTAAACACCTAAAAGCACTATTCAGAAAATACACATCCATAACGTACTTTAAAGTGATACCGTTCAATCCAGTCCAAACACTTCACTGTCTCTTTTATACTGATAACACATGGCGGCGGAGCAGTACCCGCTGTCTATTCGACCCTGAGCCCAATCAGTGCATGAATTCATGGCAGCTTCGAAAAACCTCTTCAGCCTGAGTCAGCCTTCACGAATGGAATTTCCGTTCTTCCAGCAGAAATTGCCAACCTCCAAATATGTGAATTACAAGCTGGACCAGATAAGTGAGCTCCTTTAATTGGTTTCTCCCATGCGTACAAATGTAATTGAGCCCAAACACAACATGCCTTTCATTGTTTCGAGGCAAACCGGCATAATCCATCTCGTAGTGTTGCTGGGTCAAAGTACCTACTGTAAACAATAATACAAACAAAGAAAATCCAGTGATTAAAGCTCTGGCTTGAGCTGTTAAAGGGTCCTAGGGCAGGTAAAGACCTAATCTAGCTTTCTTTCCCCGCAAGTTAATTATAATAACCTTTAATTAGCAGCGGTACCAAAGCCGGCTTCTGGCCGCAACTTAAACACAAACACCTTAATGGGAGTGATGCAGTTAATCAAAGAGCGTGGAAGTAAACGAGGCCCGCGTTACATGGAAACCTCACGCAATTAGCACACACACGGTGCAACCTCCCACCATGCCTGAACACACACACACACACACAACCATTAGTTGAAGACAGTGCAAGCAGAAAGTCAGTAGCACTGATTAAACCTATGTCCCGTGAGAAAGAGGTTAAGAAAAAGTGTGTGTGCGTGTGTGTGTCTGACAGTAACGAATGGGTGCAGAAGAGAGGGTGAGGCCTTGAAACTGACCTGCAGACACAAACCGTCTGTGTTGTCCATAGGGTGCTCATGCCCATTGGTGAATTTCTCTCTCTCTCTCACACACACACACACACACACACACACACACACACACACACACCAAACACAAACAAACCCTTTATTCTAGTCCATGATATGCCTTCTAACAGAAAGACCGGCTTCCAGAAACACACCAAAAATTTCAGAAACCCACACACTTTGTTTTGAACAAATACGTCTAAAACACACCTCTAATCAAAAACCGTTCTTAAATGCTGCAGCAAAAATTAGTCAACAGACTCAAATTAAATCACTGAGTTTTAGGAAACATCCCATGTGTCAAGTTTTTCTCCCTGGAATGCAGCCGTTTTTGCCATCTTCACCTCAGAGTAATCGCAGCTAAAATTGTGACACTGATTTCCCTAAGCATTAGGCAAATCTTTTTTTCCATACGCATCCTTTGCGATTTTTCTTCTGTTATGAAACAGACAGCATATGCAAAACTAAACATTACTAAAAGTGTCAGTTCATCTTTACCCATCATGCAACATATTTCACGATTTTTATGAGAAATACCTGAATTCGAAACAGTGAAGCAAGCAGGCAGAGCAACTGTTACACTTGTGAACAGTTCACCTCTGCAAGTACTGAGACACTTTAATGCTTTCAGGTCGACACTTTGCTTCTGAGAGAAGGAACCTATCAGGGAGTTCTTTTTAATGGCCCCACCCAGTAATACACTCGCACACTCCTTTTAAGGAACATTTATATGCACATATACAAAAACATATCATTCCTAGCAGAACACAGTAGCAACCAAGAAACACTCAAAATAATAAAAGATAACAATAATATAACTGGAAAAGCACTCGGAGAGCGCAGACCTCCGCCTAGGCCGTTCAGTACCCCCACATGGTATTGTAAGAAAAGCAGCATTTTTATAAACGCAACATTTGTTTATTATTTTAGCCCTGCAATGCAAATGTGCAGCTGTTTTTTCATTTTTTTGCATTGTATTGTGTATAAAGCCTTCCTTGGATAAGAGGCCTTGAGCTCAGATGAGGAAGTATTAATAATTGGATTAATTTTGTGATAACTCGTCTAAAAGTTTTACAGAAAAGTAAAGAAATGAGATTATGCCATCAAACGCAAGCCTGGAAGTTTGCGCTTTGGTATGGTCCAGATAGTAACGCAGATGACGTAGTCGTGGTCGACGTAGCTAAAAAAATCTTTTAAAATTCCCTGCATCCAGACAATAATCTGGATCACTGCCAAAATTTAATCAATTGCTCCGTGTACCATTTCTGACTCATCCTGAAAATTTCATCCAAACCTGTACATAAGTTTTTGAGTAATGGTGCTAACAGGCAGACAGACAAACAAACCAACGCCGGTGACAACATAACCTCCTTGGTGGAGATAACAATAATAATAATAATAATTTTCATGGCAGCCCTGAAGTCATTTACTCATTTTTCATGTTACACATTTCAGTACCAAAACCAGGAAGCACCCCCCCCCCCCCCAAAAAAAAAAAACCCTTGAGTATAATATCAATGCTCTCCTAGCCCAAATTATTCAAATCAAGCTCAGTGCTGAGCCTCAGCTTTTAAGGGGCCAATTTTCTTTACCAGGTATATATAAAAAAGAAAAATCATTCAATAGTCTTATCTCTTGGAATTAAATGGAAATGACCACAAAGTCTTCCTAAAACTATTTCCTTATTCCTGTACACAAGTGTGTATGACCCCTGCACCGGGCGCAATACTACTAGTAAACATTGCAGGGCTGTTTTTATTTATTTTATTTTTTTTGCTATTATTTCTCTTTAAAACGTATATGCCTTCTTTCACTTTCACTCTTAACACTTGATCTCGAGCTTTTCTACTTTCTACAAATCACTGCTGCACTGTTACAATTACACATGTGCACAATCATGTAACCAGACACAGAACCAAAACAACATGAATAAAAGATACTAAACCCATGAGCTGGGGTGGTTTTGCCATGAAATCTTTGTACTCATCCAAAATGAACTGATAATGCACGATAAAACACAGACGATTCACTTGGGAATGGGCACCTTTAAACCATCCTGCTTGAATCCTGTAAATACGTAACTTTCAGACCTTGCGTCGCCAAGTACCTGAGCGAACTCGAGTGCATGTTCTCATTGCATGGTTACTTTACCTTGAATGACCCCGAGGTCTCACAATCCCTGGCTCCTCCACATCTGAAGCAACTTCCAGTAGATCCCCTTGTATTGTGTGTGGATGTCGAGTAAAGCAGTGTCTGAACTGATGTGTGAAGGAACAAAGGTGGGGGAATCAGGTCGAGTGTTGGAGATTACAACTTCTCTCTCTTATAGAAAAAACCTGTGGAAGGCATAAATAAAAGGAAGGTCAGCTTTTTATGTTCCGGTGACGTCATGCACTGAGACACGATTACAACCAAACTGACTTTTATAGAAATATATTGGTGCATGCATCACATACACAGTTATGCCAAGAACATGAATAGGTCCTCGCACTCCAAGTTCTCAAGGCTTGTTTATATGAACAAGGGCAACAGATTGAGCCTTGACTTGAACAGCCATCGAAGCTGCCGTACGAAATACGAACTATATAGGAATATACACTCTCACACAAATTCATATACAGGTTATGCCTCACTTTTCACCATGAACTCAATATACAAATACACAAAAAGAGATTTACATCAAGGCAAGGCAAGAGAAAAGCTAAAATGAGCCACATAACCAGGTATCTATGGAGCATTATGCCCTTATGCAACAAGACAATTTTCTTTCCTTGGAAATAAATACTCCGGCAAAGGAAAAAAAAATTCATCTTTAAAGCCCTATTTCAGATCAATGTCAAAAAGCATCAGGGGTCAAACGTGGTGCCCAGACAGCCCAGTCCACACAGAGGTTTTAACCATGTACTGTAAGTAAGCCCCACAGACCTACAGGCCCAACACACCATTCGCCCGTGGCCAAAGGAACCCCAAAAACATCAGGATCCGTGCCAAAGAGAAGGGAAGAAAACCCTGGAGAACCCTCTACTTTTGAACCCACTTAACATATTCCACCACATGATAATCTCCAAAACCAAAAGCTATGGCAGCAATTATATGAGTCAGTGTGTGGACAGATGCAGTGGGTATTCCATTCAACACCACACAAACCAGAAGCAAAAGGCACTCCTTTGGCTTTGTTATAAACTATTAAAAAAAACAGATCTTGCGTAATATGATAAGGAAGAACTGGCAGGAAAATTCTAAGGGCAGGGCACGCCTTTCATTTCCATGCACATTTCCATACCTTGTTATTTCCTACCTGTTTTTTTTTTTTCATGCTGCAAGTCTAAGCACTGAATCAAAGTTCATTTGATTGAATTATCATTATGTACCTGTCAGTGCAAAAAGGGTTCACCGGGTTTCAGCTGGAAAATTTTTTGAAATGCTAAGGTGTTACCACATGGACATTTTGTTATTCAAATCATGACAAACAGGCAACAAGGCAAACAACATGTCCAAGCAGGGGTGTGAAGAAATATGATAAAGAAACCTGAAACTTAACCTTCATTTGCTAACACGATGATACAGGTGATGTCATGTTATGTCATTTTCCAAACTGCTTTGCTTTCTAGGGTCATGTGGAGGCTGGAGCCTATCCCAGCCATCTCCGAGTGAAGGCGGGGTACACCCTGAACAACTCCAGAAAATCGCAGAGCCAACACAAACACAGTCAATAACATTCACACCTAGGGGCGATTTGGAAGAGCCAATTAGCCTAAAGTGCATGCTTTTGGACTGTGGGATGAAACCGGAGCACGCAGAGGAAACTTCAACAACCACGGGAGGAATTCGCAAATTCCTCACAGGAATGGCATTACCGAGCCAGGGACCTTCTTGATGTAAGCTAGAAGTAGTAACCACTACAAAATTGTGTTGCTGATAAAGATGTTGGTCTCCTTGAAATACGTGACATTTTAACACAATTATATATTTTTGGACAAAGAACGCAATGGGCAAGAGACCGAATTTTACCATTGTGACCACATACATGTCAATATGCACCAAGCCACAGTGTTCTTACACGTTCATTAAGGAAAACATATTAAATATGCTTACATGGAAATTTGCGATTTGCTTAGTGGTTCTGGTGCTAATTTGTTGGTTGAAGCAGTGTTTACTATTTAGCTGAGAAACTAGCTTAAGTGTGCCGTGCAAACATCACAGGAGGACACTGTTAGCAAGGGAGAAACCTCTGTACTCAAACACACCGTAGCTATAAATTACCGAAGCAAAGAGACTTGGTTCAGCTAGTTAGTTATGTAAAAGATGACAAGCGCCATGATGTTCACACTGGTATTAGCATGAAACTCACATCTTTTGAATCACTAAAATGATTTGGCAGACCCGGGCAGATTAAAAGACTAAAGCACAGCTGCACGGCTCTCTTTAACCAGCAATCAAATGGCATTGTGGGTAATGTAGGAAAAGTTAACCAAAAGAAGCAAGAAGGTCTTCCAAACCAAATAAAAAAGTAAACTTTGTCATAACAAAAAGATCTAGGATGCCTTGAAAGATGAAGTATGCAAATATTCACAGTGAATTTTTCCTCTAAAGGGGCCATGATGCAATTAATTTACCAAATCGCCATGTGGATGTGCAACGGATGTCCAAAACACTGGTCTGTTTTAGTTACAAAGCCTTGGCGAATCAAAAAGAGTTGAAAGTATTGCGAACTTCACATAGAGAACACAGAAATGGATTTCAACAAGGGTTGCATGGAGGCCGGAGCCAGTCTCAGCCGGCACCAGGCGAAGAGCGGGGTACACCCTCGCTAGACCGTTGCAGAGACGGCATACACCACTTACACCTGGAGGCGAATTAGCCTAATGCGCATGTCTTTGGACTGGAGGAGGAAACCTGAGTACCCAGAGGAATCCCACAGGGAAAACATGCTAACACCACACAGAGACACCCTTGCAGAGCCCAGGTCCTGAACCCAAGGTCTTCTTGCTACGAGGTGGGACATGCTAACCACCACACCGCCCCACTGATGTTATTTAGGCTATTTTCTTCAAGCGTCCACGACACCGACGCCTTTAAGCGGCTTCATCCTGACATGGCGGAAGTCTTGAAAAGTTTTCAGCAAATCACTTGAGCTACCGTGTACTACGGCTGCCAATTTCCAAACACAGCGACGGTAATGAGGATAACATGATGACATTATCCCTAATTTACAACGTGAACATGACCTTCACTTCCGTAAACCAAATCTCTGCGCTACAATAACATTCATTAAGGGGAGCGAAGAGTAACAACGATCATTCTGTGTAAAACTGAGTGGCTTTGTATCATCTCAATAAATCCTGTGATCATCGCTTAAGTCAGACATTGTAAAAAAAAAAATGTTTTTTTAATTAATAATAATAAAAAAAGGTGAACCCCTGAATGAGAGGTGATTTTTCCTCCCAGAAAACAGGCACCAACAGTTTGCTGTGTTGTTTTTGGAGCCCAGACCAACCAGATGACCAGAGACTTCAGTCAAACACGCCTGTAATTTGCATAGGACAGGGTCGGAGGTGATATATTCAAACTACGCCTTTAAATAGGGATTCAATTAGAAAAACAAAACCCACAACCGTGTGGTTTCTTTCCCATAACAAGCCCAGGAACACAGACAGTAAGGTGAGCTACACAGCAGCCTCCTCACTCCCGACACAACACTGGGTCTCCTTCACTTTATTCACCTGCATTATTTTAAAGGAAACGCGACTAAAATAAAACACAAAGTGTACATTTTGTCTCTCACACATATACCCGATTACCGAGGACAATAAATGAGGTCCATCTGTGTATCCTGAGGACCTTTTGGGTTAGCATTAGCACGCCAATACTCTGGAGACCAGGGGCCACGCGCAACAAAAACACCGTTTGTTAGCGGCTAAAGCTAAGCTAAAAGTGGACATTTTTTTCCAGGACACAGGTAAGAATCGGGGGGAAGTCGGCTGAAATTGTTCTGGTTTGTTAGTAAGCATATAAAAGGTGGTTGGGGATGGTTTTAGCGACGGTAAGTAAACCCAGAGACGGCCTGAGACTTCCTCTTCAGACCTGGTGGGATTCTCCACACGGGACAAAAAGACTGGAGGGGGGGGAAAGCAACCAAGTTCAGTTTAATACGAGGGAAAGAGTGTTTTTAAAAAAATTAAAAGGTTAATGGGTTCCTTAACAATGTTTAGCTAAGGATTATTGTGTAAAGAGGGGTGATTTTAACATGAAATGAGAGAAAAACAGGGTTTAGAATATATCGGACCGTTTGTTAGCGCGACTCCAACTGAACTCTGAGAAGGAAAAACACCACAAAAAAGAAAACAAACAGGTCTGTGCGGTACATTATTAAACCAGTAAGGACACCAGGCACTTGTGAGAGGTGTCTGAGTGTTCATAGTGTTGGAAAATCTGTTGAATCCGATCTTTTTCTCTCGGATTATTAATGCATGGCCGCGTTGTGAGTTGTGGATGGGAGCGAAGCCAAACGTGTTGACTACCGGCCCTGATGAGCAAAAGGAGGAGAAAGTTACTTAGGACGGTTAAAAAAAAAAGGGCATCGAAAGCAAAACCAGAGTCTTACCACAGATCAGATCATGTGTCGAGGCAGACACCCGGACACCGAACTATTCCGGACGAAAGTCTCTCCATTCCTCAGGTGCCTTAAAAAGAACCAGTCGGTGCTCCACTAATTCCCACATTCTCTGCAGAAAGAGGTGAAGTATTCCACAAGCTCTCTCTCTCTCTCTCTCTCTCTCTCTCCAACAATTATAATCCTCTTCGAGGTAAGTCGCCCATTTTATTATAAGGACACAAGAAAACCATCGACCAACAAAAAGCAGCTGCAAAAAAATCTCAGCTCCTAAATGGAAAACCAAGTGGAGGCTACATAGCTGCTCCAAAACTTGTGCAGCTTTCTCTCTCCTTCTCTCTTCTCTTTTTTCCTCTCTCTCTCTCTCTCTCTCTCTTCTTTCGCTCTCAAAGAAGTTGTTCCTGTTTCGCCAAACGCTGGGGGAGGGGTACTGCTGAACAGCAGGCTCCTACAGCACAAAAAACCAGCTACAACCTCAGCCTGGATGTGAGAGAGAGAGTGTGTGTGTGTGTGTGTGTGTGATAGAGTGGAAATGGCGGCGATCATGAAATGCAAAGCATTTCAACGATCACACGATTTAATTCGGGTGTTTTTTCCCCCCCTGTCCTTCTCCTCCGTGTCTGTGAATGCGCGCGCGACGGGGAAAGATGATATCAAAGACTTGCGATGCCCAAAATAGCAATGTATCAAATAATACGGCACACGCTGCTACACTGTAACATTAAAGATAAAAAAGCGCGCACACACCATTGATCGTGTTTATTCTACAGCGGGCTGCTTGTGAACTGATGGTAGAGACATACATAGGCTGTATTGCTCGTGTCTTCAGTGTTGTGATGGAAATTTCGGCTCTTTTCAGTCAGTCGGTTCATTTGAATCGTTTCACTAACATGAGCCGACTCTCATTTCCCAAATGGTTCACTGTCGGTTTCAGGAAACGGACGTCGGAGGCGTGTTTTTTTTTTATTCACTTAATGTTATTTTATTTTTTTTTTGCACAACTCTGGTTGAAGTCGTTCCCCAAATTCTTACTCAGTACCCTAAATAACAATAATGTTACTACGAGTTGCATTTCATAAAATCCACCTTAATAATAATAGTTATTAGTGCTGCAAAATAATGCAAATTGTGCGAGAATCTAAGCACAAGTGTTATTGTGTCTGAGTTTCGTTAAGAAGATTCATCCCACGTTGAAAAAAAATGCGAGTCGATTCTCTTGATTCGTATCGAAGATTCGATTCAATGAACCGACTCGCTGGTGAACAACCTATCGCTCCTTAAAAAACACTGGCTCGATCTGTGTAACGTTCTTGCGCAATTCGAGCCGAAAAAGACAGGCACTCCTCCAAAATTCCTAACGCTCCTTAAAGCGACTCTTCGAGCCCTTCACCCTGGATTGGAAGGGTATGATGTTATGTTATCACTTCTAAGATGAAAAGCCGCCGTGTTTTAATGCTGAAAACACGGAGATACCATGTTATTACCTTCTCTGCACCGGAAACGCAGTGTTTATAACCTACTGTCGCTTTTATACATCACTGACACACAGTCTACATGTGAGAGTGTTACTGTTTAAGAAAATTAAACCGCACACTGAACTATCGAGGCTTTATTCGGAAAGGAAACCCCTCCTGGAGTGAAGTGGCTCCCCTACACACCTTCTTGATGGTTCAGTCCACACTGTACGTCGCGATTCTGGGTCACGTCTACACAAATCGATATACGGGTTTTATGATGTCGATATTTCTGTAAAATTGCGCCTCACATCATCACTAGTTTGCCTGGAGTGTACTAATAATACACACCCTGGTTTTCACGCCAGAGCACAGTATGCATCTTTGTGCATTTAGACAGGACAGATAATGATTTAAATGGCAGTAAATAATGAATCATGAAGGAGACTTTCAGTGCTACTTTCTCACCCAAATAAACCAGTACCTGTGACCCCACTGCTTTACAGAGAGCAACCCTTTATCTTTTCACTACACATGAATCTAAAATTATTCAAAGTGTATCCGTTAGATGCTTTGTGTCCATGAATTAATTCACCCCTTCTCCTAGGTGATTATTTTATGAAAAAGATCTAATGAATATGCATAATAAAACCCCCCAAATACACACATGGGGAAAGTGGCGCACCATGAGCACAGGCTTTTAATAAAATAGTTTTCTTTCTCTGGTTTGGGAATATATTGATGGGGTGAGATATTTTCTTGAATGAGAAAAGCATACCCCGATGTCTCTTTATATATATATATATATATATATATATATATGTCTCATATACAGGTAAGTCTGTTGAGCTTTTATACCTGAACCTACTGGCTCATCAGAGCTGGTGCTTATCCCCAGTTTCTGTAGCATGAATCAACTAGGAGTTCAACTCTTCCTGGATGGGACACTAGTCCATCGCAGGTTACCTTCCCAGTATATTTTTACTGGTACCCATTTATACTGCTGGGTGGACAGACGCACACTTGTGGTTAAGACCTTGCCCAGGGGTCTTAGCACGATGGGGGTCGAACTTATGATCTCCCGGCACCCTAACCGCTACGCCACCAGCCCCACTATATACATACATACATACATACCGTGTTTCCCCGATAATAAGACACTGTCTTTTTTTTTTTTTTTTGGTTCAAAAAACACCATAGGGCTTATTTTCGGGGTAGGTTTTATTTTAATTAACATTAACAGCA
>JAOUQZ010000026.1:7455245-7465955 GCA_028564935.1 Neosilurus hyrtlii
TTACTTACCGTTTTGTTCCCTTAACTTCCTCTTTTTCTGTCTCTCCTCCGCGGCGCTGCTGTAAATAGCGCTGGCGCACGTGCATTCATAGAAAATGAGGGGAAGGTTCGGACAAAATTTGGATTTAGCTAGGTCCTGCTCCATTATTCAGGTTTGCACCCATGACAATAGCATGTGCTTCTTCTGAGACAAATTAAGGCACCACCTTTTTCAAGATGCTACTCAGGATGGTTGAGTTTACTCGGAGCAGACACTAATTAGCCATTCACGCACATGAAATTCCAGGCACTTGTGAGTAACTAAACTTGTTTTGATCCCCCTACACATACACATACACATACCAAACAAAACAAACCCATTCTTTTGTACTTCTGGCCAAGAATGTGTTTTTATTTTTATTGAAATCAAGTGCGATGGTCGTCCTTCTGTCTGTCCACTGTTGTATTTTGCACACTATCTCAAAAATGCCATCACCCATCATCACGATTTTTGGCTTGTATGTCGGGACTGTGTAACACAAACCAATCAGTATTTGTCATGCGCCAATATTCAATATGACCGCCACAGCTGCTATCTTGAATTTTCATTCTGAACATTAGCTCAAAATCAGCATCACGGATCATCAACATTTTTGGCCTGGATGTGTGGACTCTAACTACACAAGCCAATCATGGATCATCAACATTCCACAGCCATCATCTTGAACTTGCGTTCTACGCATTAATGCAAAAACACCATCATCGCTTATTACCAACTTTGGTGTCCATCTTGGAACTGGGCATACCTTTTTATAATGTGACACATGAGCTCAGAAGTATTTTTTTCCAATTAAAGGTCTACAGTGTGAAATAAACTTCATAAATTCTTTCCAGTGCCTCTTGTCCCAGTAAATTGCTGGCAACAACTCTTACAATTATTTTATCGTTTTTTTTTCAGTTGAGCGTGAAACAAGCTTTTAAACTTTATGAAAAATGTACACTTTTCTTAGATATATTTGATAGGGAAAAAATTAACATTGGAAGCAATCCTAGACCCTGTTTCATCTCAGTCTTTCTAAAATGTTAAATTCTTCAGAAACTTAATTAAATGACTTCAATTTTGTAATACAGCTCCTTTTCCCCCCTTTTTTTCTGGAAGCATTAAAGCAGACAGAGGCAGTGGTGCCAGAGTAAAGCAGCACACACACAGGAAGCGATTGGCTCATCACCCATTACTTTAGAGCTGATTGTTTCTAGGACTGCCCACACAGAAAGTGGTTTGTTTGTTGTTTGGACATTCCAGGCTCTGGTTTCTTCTTGTATATCTCCCATCCCAAAGGTTTCTGATTGAAAAAAGTATTAATCGGCAGCTAGTTTCCTACAAGACTAAAATATATTGCCAGTGTATGTATATGAACAGAGCTACGCTTCAATATTGACTATTCATTTATTCGTTCATTTTCTGAACTGTGAATCCTAACAGGGTCATGGGAAGGTTGGTGGCCATCTCAGCCGACGCTGAGCAAAGGCAGGATACAGTCATGAACAGCTTGCCATTACATTGCTGGGCAGCACGCACACAACCACTCACACCTAGGGGCAGTTTGGAACAGCCAGTTAGCCTAATGTGTGTGAGATTGGACGGTGGGAGGAAACCAGAGTACATTGAGGAAAACACTGCAAGCACAGGGAGAACATGCAAACTCAATACAGAACTGCCACTGCTGAACCCAGGACTCTTTCTGTGAGACAAACATGCTAATCGCTACACCACCGTACCACCGCAGTGACTTAGTTCATTTACAGATACCTCAGCTTTTAGACCAAAGCTGTAATTGAGGAGTTCCATACTTGAGTGAAATTGGTATAGCATCGATCTTGATAATTTTTTTTCCTATCTGTACATGTACACACTGGAACCCTGTGGTGATATTTCGCTCTAATTTACTCGTTTCAAACCACAAAATAAAATTAACTTTTTTAAACAATGTAAACTGAATTCTATGTTCCATATGCAGCAGGTATCTTGATTTATTTTTTTTTTAAGCTGCCAAATAAACTATTACTGCCGCGCAATGCATTACTTATTTGAATAGAACAGCTTTAAACCTGGTCACATTGAGGAAGTGCATGACGTTTATGGCGTGTATAATGTGCTTATGATAGTAAACCTGTTCAGCAGAATGGCATCTTGCTACCCTGTGGTGATACTGGGTTTCCATCAAAGAAATCTTACCTCAATAGCGTAACTCTTCAGACAGTATCAAAACTTTGGGGAGGGGCGGTCATAAAATAATGGTTGCATAACATTACCTCATCGAAATGAATTTACATTGAAACCTTTTATCAGGAGAAGTCCATTTTTCCAGAGGCCCGCTTGTACGCAGTGCCTAAATCTTTTTGTTTTCTGGTTTCTGTAAAGCTTAGCTAAGACACATTTCAACTGTCTTCCTACCTTACTGTTAAGATGCCTAGTGAGCACAATGTCTGGCTACATCACAGATTTTTCTAATAAACAATGGTTAAAAAAAAAAAAGTTAAATGGCTAAATGTTTCACCAAAGTACCAAATCAGATGTCTCATTCTGGCAGGTGATTAAATTTCAGGGTTGTTGGAGGGTGCAGTGATGAATGTCTCTTCTATTTTGATGTAAGACTTGAAGCATTGGACATTGTTTCCCTATTGTAAATGTTTTGGGGAACTACGTATATGTTTCATCTGCCAGTCAGTGTTATCATTTCACTCTCACTGTTGCCTCAATAGAAATCACTAGCATCGCTAGCAATTATTTAACACGTCATCACAACATCGCCGTCTTTCATGATTTTTACACGCTCGCTTATCATCACATCGCTTCCTATGTGTATACCCCTTAAACACATCTCTGATCTGTCCTCACATTTCTCCCCCTTCATTTGGAGTTGTGCTTGGTTTGAGTCAATACGAAGTGTCCAGTACAAAACTTTCAAGCATTTTTGCTCAGTGCATGAGTCCATGGTAACATTTCTCATCCTCTCTTCTCACTGCTGGAAGTAAAATTTAAAGTCTCCTCCTTCATGATGCCTAATGGATTAAATGTAGTGCTGCATTCACACTCATTTGTGTCCATTTGATCTTTGCCATACAATTGATCACACACAGCAGGTCAGGAGGATTTGGGGGGGAAAATACTACAGAAAACCAGGAGTACAGCCAAAATGGAGTTATGTGGATGTTTTACAAGTAAGCTTGCCAGCGAACATCTGGTAGGTATTCTGTCAATTTCAGGAAGTGTTGACTGATAATGCTGTGATCTTTTCTAATGCCCTAACAGTGCAGGTAAGATCATTCACAAAAACAGACATCAGTCATGCAGCCTATCATGCAACTCGGTTAATATTTTTATTACGACTTTCACCAACTATTTATTTTCTACTGGTTTGGCCAGGTGAAAAATTAACAGGTAGTTAAAAGAGGAGCAAAAGTAGTCTGATCAGTTTATACAGTAGAAATGGCATCTGTGCTGCTTACAGGGATTAGCTTCCTTCTAAATTCTTTTATCAACATCCCATCTCTTGCCTTCCAGACAGATTTAAGTCTATTCCTAATACACCACCCTGCCAAAAAAGAAGTCGCGCACTCTAATATTTTGTTGGAATGCCTTTAGCCTTGATTACAGTGTGTAATCGCCATGGCATTGTTTCGACAAACTTACAACATCACAATGTTTATTTGAGTGACATCTTGAATTAATGATAAGGAAATTTATCCACTTCATAAAGTGTTCTGCATATCTCAATGGCTTTCAATAGGATTAAGGTCAGGACTCAAAGGTTACTTTTCATGTGTAAAAATGATTCCTCCTGCCACCCGAACCATTCTTTCACTATTTGAGCCCAAAATTTATAACCTGGTCATTCTGTACATTCAGGTCATCAGCTGACTTCATTTTAATGCCACATTAATGTCGCTGAGCCTTGACATGACCAAATGGAGCAAAAGCACCGTGGTAGGGTGCTGGATTGCTGATCCCAAGGTTAGGGGTTCAAACCACAGTATCAACAGGTTCTCACTGCTGTCCCCCCAGTGCAGCTAACTGGATTATCAAGGACTGGCCATGTCTCTTACTGTCTGTGGTGAGAGGCATGTAAAAGAACCATTGCTGATTTTCCTCAAGAGTAGTATGCATCGCAGTCAGCATGTTTCTGCCCTCCGATGGCCTGGCGAGCTCTTCAGGGTGTACTCTGCCCTCGCCCAAAGTCGGCTGAGATGGGCGCCAGCCTCCCCGCCACCCTAATTAGGATTAAGTGGTCCATAAAATGAATGGATTTTTTTATAAAGGTGTAGTATAAAGTATAAAGGTGGCATAGTAGTTATCACATCCGCTTCATCACAAGAAGGACCTGGGTTTAAGTCCTGGGGATGGGCGTTTCTCTGTGGAGTTTGCATGTTCCCCCTGTTCTGTGGGGTTTCACCGGGTACTCCGGTTTCCTCCCACAGTCTAAAGACATGCACATTAGTCCAAATGCCTACTTCAAATTGCCTTTAGGTGTGAATGTGAGTGGTTGTGTGTGTTTACCCTGCAGTGGTCTGATGAGGTGCTCAGGGTGTACCCTACACTTCGCACAGTGTTTGCTGAGATATGCGCCAGCCTCCCTGACTCCCTGTTCCGCAAATCACTGAGAAAGTGAGATTATATAAATATAAAATATTTATATACTGACATAAAAGAAATTATGAAAATGAATGGGAGATAGAACCTTATAATACTAAGGTTATGATTTGTCTCCCTCTGCATGCATACATCCCTCAACAACAGTGATCTATAATTGGTTGTTTACAGTGTCAGTCAAATGATCCTTCCTGTGAGAGTACGCAGTTGTTAGCCAGACTCCTTCCAGATTGTAGTGATAGCTAGATTGGCTTTCAAGACATTGAGCGTGTCCTTGCAGCTGAGGTGTCAGCAGATTATTCAGGACAGATGACCATCTAACATCTGGTCTTGCTCTCCTGACTCTTTAACCTTGCATAAACACCTATGGGATCGCTTTCTAGTGGTTAGTTACCTCTTCACTTTCTTGTGAATGGACTGGGGACTCACTGGCTGACTCACAACAATCCTCCACATGCTTTAATTGAAGAACTGCTTGGAATTGTTTTCCTCTTATTGATTTTTATTAATAAAAAAGTTGTTTAGCATGAAATTTCTACCCAACAACAGTTGCGTTTTATATATTTTTTTATTACTGCATATTGCAACACGGTCCTAACATTATCCTGTTCCTCTGAGATGATTTTGTAAGTAAACACTTTGCAAAAGGCGAGACAATCCAGCGTCAAAAAAATTCCATAAATAAAAAACAGTAAAGAGCAAAACACAACAGATGCAAGGTGTTTACTTATATAAACAAGGAGATATCTCGAGCTAGATTTAGCACAAATAAGGAGGCTGGTTAAAAGAGGAACAGATTTATTCTTATTTTGCAGAAAATAAAATGTTAGCTCAATGGTCTGCATGTTTGTGTGTGAGGGCGTGCATGTGCAGAGGTGACAATGTCTGCTGTTCATTTTGTGGAATCGTAAATGTGCAGGATGTGCGGAGCTCATGGGATTAGCTGCATTTGTTTGCAGTCGAATCCTGAACATGAACCCTACCACTACATCTACCCAAGAGACAGAAATGGAAAGCTGATAGGAGGGGAAAAAAAAGCTATAAACAACTACAACCTCAGCATCTCTCTTCCTCCATCTGAGGGTATACACTATTCCCCAAGACATTTTCTTGCAATTGCTCTCACTGCTTTTACCAACACAAAATCTCCCAGAAATGGATATAGGCCATCCATTTACTCGTTCCCCCCTACATCTAATACAAATAAAAATGCTCCCTTGTTGAAAGGAATGAAAACACCTGTTGGTGTTCAACACTGTGAAGCCATCAGTGAAGATCAGGATCCCTTACCGCTTTGCTTTAAAATTGTCACGGGTGTTTTAATTGTGGGTGACACAGTGGTATAGTGGTTAGCACGTCCGCCTCACAGCTAGAAGGTTCTGGGTTTGAGTCTTTGGCTCGGCAAGAGACATGCACATTAGGCACATTAGCTGTTCCAGATTGCCACTAGGTGTGAGTGTGAGTAGTTGCACATGTGTGTTGACCCTGCAGTAGACTGGCAAGCTGTTTAGGGTGTACCTGAACGAGTTGGCTAGGATGGGCTCCAGCCTCCCCGTGACCTTGGTAGGATTAAGTGGTTTGGAGAATGAACACGTTTTAATTCTTTGTTATATATAGCATTCTCGGGGGGAAATGTGACACATTATGTACACCTCGGGACAATTTATCTAAGCCAATCCGTTTCTTCATGTCTTTTGAGTGATTGGAGGAAACTAAAAATCCACATGGACATAAGGAAAACTTGTAACGGTCACTTACCCAACTTGGAGATTTGGTCATCTTAGTGGTTTTTACATGCCTTTAGTAAAAAGATCCATTCATTCATTTGTTCATTCATTTTCTAAGCCGCTTATTCCTAATTAGGGTCGTGGGGAAGCTAGTGCCCATCTCAGCCGACTCTGAGCGAGGGCTTGCAAGGCCATCGCAGGGCCAACACACACACAAAACTATTCCCACCTGTACCTAGGGGCAATTTGGAACAGCCAATCAGCCTACTGTGTATGTTTTTGGACTGGGGGAGGAAACCAGGGAGCCCACACGAGCATGGGGAGAACATGGAGACTCCACACAGAAACGCCCGGGAATCGATCCCAGGCCTTCTTGCTGTGAGACAGCCGTGCTACCACTGCACCACCGTGCCGCTCCATTATAAAGATACCAACAAACAAATCAATTGACTTTTCAAGCAGACAACTTAAGCAAATGTCCTGCTCTCAGTATGGCTCTAAAACCCTGACCATGTTGAAGAGAAACGCTCCCTTGTTTTATACACTGTTCTTGGCAATATTTATAACATTTAAACATTTTGATTTTGATTTCTATTCTGACCTTCACTGCAGGTTTTTATCTATGTTCCTACTATAGTGCTTGGTAAAAGAGCACGAAACGTTAAATTAAATGGTTAACACTTTTGCCTCACAGCAAGAAGGTGCTGGGTTCAAGCTTTGTGGTTTGGCAAGTGTGTTTCTGTGTGGAGTTTGCATGTTCTCTCCCCATATTTCTGTGGGTTTTCTCTGGGTACTCTGGTTTCCTTTCACAGTCCAAAGACAAGCACACTACGTCAACTGGCTGCTCTGAATTGCCCCTAGATGTGAATGGATGTTTGTTCTAGGGAATAGTTTCTACAGAGGGCTTGCAACCCTCTTGGGGAAAAACATACTTTGCAGAAATTCAAGAAAGTGGCCCAATGCACCCAGTGGTGTGGAATAGGGCAGTGATGAGTCAAGTTCAAGCCCCAGTATCACCACGCTCCCACTGTTGGGCCCTTGAGCCAGGCCCATAACCTTCAGTTGTATAAAATAAGTTTCTCTAGATAAGGGTGTCTGCCAAATGCAATAAATGTCAATGATAGATAGATAATACATTATGTTTTATATTAAAATAAATCTGTTTTGCTAAAACTCTATTCCAGTTTATTAATCCCTGTCCCTTCATTCTTTAACCCACTTATTTGTCAGGATTGCAGGGAAGCCAATCTGTTGCAGAGCCAATTAACCTAATGTGCATGTCTTTGTTTTCTGGGAGGAAACCAGACTACCCAGAGGAAAAGCACACAAGTACAGGGAGAAATTAATTAATAAATAATAGGCAAAATTATTTTCTCACTTTGAGGCGAGACTGTGCCAACCACCGAGAAATCCTTATTAAATCCTCGTCCAATTGTAAATAAGGCTTCGTAGTTGAATATGAAGCTTTTAACAGGAAATTAACTACATTCATACACGGTAGCTGTAGACTGCCATCATTGCATTAGAAAGCTTATCACATCAAAATAGGAGAAAACTGCAATTTTCCAGTACCCATTTCTCACTAGGCATAAACATGATTATAAATAAAATATAAACATTTGAAAAGTCTCCTCCAGTCTAACCAGTACGGTTCTATAACCTCGCTCTTCTCAGTGCACCCCTCCTCACTACTTTGCCGTTAAGTGCTCCGATACTCTCCCTGCCTACTGGGGTCAAATATCATTTACAAACTCGGCTGCCGAATGAAATACACTGATGAATTGAAAAGATATCAATTAGCTTGTCGTCAGCAGGCCTCCTAATAACAATCAATTTAACCAGGCCCCATCATTTATTCAGCGCATCAGAGCTATGAATTAAACACACACACACACACACACACACACACACACACACACACACACACACACAAAAAGGAATCAATACAAATTACTGTATAATTGCTGTTTACAAAATTAAATCATACATTCACTTAACCTGAGTGTGTGAATTGTGGCTGGCTCGCAATTGAACATATTAAATATTAATTTGGGCAGAAGTGAACCATATGAGTGAGGGGTTTGTAGCTTTCTTGTTTTACTACCTCTCCCAATAAGGGAACATTTTAAACGGTGCATTTGGGTCCCTTGGGTAAAGTTTTGGGATGTGGAATCTCTCTCTCTCTCTCTCTCTCTCTCTCTCTCTCTCCCTCTCTCTCACTCTCTGTGTGTGTTTTTTGTTTGTTTGTTTTGTTTTGCTGGTGTAGTTGTATCTGCCTGAAAAGGACACAAAATCTTTTGACTCGGCACAAACGTCACTGCAAAACAAACTCTCTGCCTGGACCGCACTCCTCCTTTTAATTAATTTACTACAATTTTGGCAGGGTGCATAGCTCAGTTGTTCCATCCATCTTTGCTCTCACTCTCACTCCAACGCTTTCTGCTTCGCTCCACTCTACTGGACACTCTGTCATTGTAATAGAAAACATTTCTCTCTCTCTCTCTCTCTCTCTCTCTCTCTCTCTCTCTAGTACACACACACATTGAATAAATAGTGAATGCACTCTTTCAAAGAAGGATGCAGGAACATTATTAAGCCACCGGATACTAAACACTGTCACAAGATCCTACGAACAGTACACAACATTGCAGAGACTAAAATATCCACAGACCCTACTGAAAACACACATTCACACACACACACAGCATGACTTCGCTAAGTAAATTACACCCAACCACTCTTTTGCACCTACGATGCTCATGTTCGTCTCCTTCAAGACGAACTGACAGTCAATCGACTTGTTGCAGAAACATTACGCAATGTGTAGCATTCCAGCATGTCCTCACCAACCCCTGAGCTGTGCTCCCGAGACACCAGATATTATCTTACACCCTACACCCTAGAGAAATGGATGTACAAGTCCTTCAGTAGTAGTTTAGGACCAGACCACCATGATGGTGTTTATAGGGGGGATTGCAGATGTCGGACATTGAACTCGTTTTTTTTTTCTTTTTAAGCAATGGTGGTGGATTGTTAGCATGACACCCACCTGCATGCCACCTTTATACCACATTAAAGATGCAGGTGTCTCTTCTGTCATCTATCTTTTAGTGCACAAGACACAAAGGCAGCCATGAATAAAGCTTGGTCCTTTTTGTTTTTAAGAGTGTCAGTGTGATGCCAATATGTATTAATACTGTTGTCCACAGAAAATGGTGCATGGATGAGCAAAAAGTTCTGTAATCAACAGCAAAAGTTTAAGAACAGGATGAGAGAACAGTTTAAACTTTCTGAATTATGTCAGTGGATACCAGCTACAAACAGAAACCATAATTAAATCAATTCTCTTAATAAGAACTACGCTCCAGTAAAATTTTTGATTGTTTTTGTGCTGATTATTCATGTTTAATGCTTATTTGGATTGTTATCACGTCTCTCATGATTTGGTGCAGTGTATCATTTTGCAGCGCAGGCTATAACTTTATATAGTTTCAGTTTATAGATTGAGAAACAAGGTAAATTACACTCACTGTAATCAATTTCTCAACATAAAATGTAATTATGTTGCAGTATTGATTAGCAAAAGGATGAGACTAGGAAGGGGGATTTAGCCAGCTAGCACATCTATGTGGTTTGAAACAATGTTAAATCTACCTTTTTAAATCTATATACCTAAAGTATTTAATTTTAATTAATTAATGGCAAATTTCAATGTTATACATGCAGAAAAATTACAAGCATTCTGTGTGTGAGCATTATACATATAAATAAAGCTGCCATGCCTAATAATAATAATACCTCTTTCATTATTCAAGGCATACATGCAGCCTCAATAACATGAATGATATTAACCATTCTTCATTTTATTTTGGTTGTAGTCCAAGGAAACGGAAAGGCTTGCAGCAAACCAGTTGATTCTGCCTCTCTCAATACACACGCGCATGCACACACACACACACACACACACACATACACACACAGACCCCTAAACCATGCAGCAACTGCATTAAGAAAGTATTCTGCAATATAATCTCAACTATGACTATTTCACTGTGTTCAGCACACACTCAACTGTGCACTATAGTAGGGACACCTGCACGCAAGTTCATACCATTATCCAATCAGAAACTGAGCACAATGCATGTGATCACGCAGATCAACGTGAAGATCTTCAGGTAATTGTTCACACTGTACCTCAGAATGGAAAATTATGATCTCTCTGACTGTTATCTGGGCATGATTGTTGCTCTCTCTCTCTCTCTCTTTCTCTCTCTATCTATATCTATATCTATCTATCTATATATATATATATATATATATATATATATATATATATATATATATATATATATAT
>JAOUQZ010000026.1:7504193-7543633 GCA_028564935.1 Neosilurus hyrtlii
TATATATGCCCTGCGAAGGCCTGACGAGCTGTCCAGGGTGTACTCTGTACTCTATATATATGCTGTTAAACCTGCACAATGCTTCACTCTACTCGGAGCATGTGGCGCTCACCTGAACTAATTCATCCATTAATTTTCCGCTTAATCCTAATTAGGGTTGCGGGGAGGCTGGCGCCCATCTCAGCCGACTCTGGGAGAGGGCAGAGTACACCCTGGCCAGCTAGCCAGGCCATCGCAGGGCAGAAACATGCTTATGGCTATGCAGCCTACTCCTTACGAAAGTCAGTAATGGTTCTTTTACATGCCTCTCACCACAGACAATGAGAGACATGGCTGGGCTTTGATAACTCTGTTAGCTGCACTGGGGGGACAGCAGTGACAACCCGCTGATAGTGGGGCTTGAACCCCGAACCTTGGGATCAGTAATCCAGCACCCTACCATTTGTTTATTTACTTATTTATAATATAGTAAAACAATTATTCGTCTCAGGTTTGGTGGATGTCACTGAATTGAGTAGTCCCTTTAACGTTTGGCACAGTCCACCGAGCCTTCAACAAATAGAGTTAGTAGAGCGTGCTATTACCAATAATCAACATAGTAGTTGGATTCTACATGAACCACAGCAAAGAGCTGTTTTTTCTGTTTCCTGTTATAACACAACAATGTACCAAAGATTCTTATTTTTTTTCATTTAATATAAAAAGTCTGCTGTGGTTGCTTGCTGAGCTGTCCAGTGTGTACCCCGCCCACACCCAGAGACGGATGAGATGGGTGCCAGCCTCCCTGCGACCCTTATTAGGATTAAGCGGTTCAGAAAATGAATGAATGAATAAATAAATAAAAAGTCTGTTCTGAATATCTGTGTCTGGATATGTCTTATCAGCTACAAACCCTTCTTCCCTCACATTCTCCTGAAGACAGAAAAAACAGTTTGTTGTTGAGAAACTGTAAAAATTCCTCCATCCTTATACGCCCTTTGCTGCATCTGAAAAATTAAAAAGTTACCTCTGAATGTTATGCCTTCCAGAAACGTTAAATAAACATCTTTTCATGGAAACATTTTTAGATCAGTGATTATGGATCTTTATTCTTTGTTAACACGCATTTCTATATGTGTGTGGCGCCTCTGCTATACAAATCCCTGTGAGCTAGCTGTTACTATAGAAACAATAACACACTAGAAGAGTACACTGATATAAACCTGCGCTTTGTATAACAGGGACTGTCAGCACTGTGGCTCTACAGTATTATTCTGTACCCTTCGACCAGTTGAGAAGTCAAGAGTAGTGTTATATAATTTGGTTTAGGTTAATGTATAGTAACCATCATTTCCCAAACAATAAACTTATGATGATATAATTGGTCAGAGTCTGATAATAATTACCATGGAGCTCCTGAGATGGTGGTAAGTATTAAAGGGTCAAAGGGAACATTCTGTGATAAATAAAGACGCAGTGCTAGTTAAATCTGGTATTATATTCAGTTTTGTGGTGTGATACATTATCTTTTGCCTTTTCACCCACCACTTGCAAACCTACCAAACACATTCACGATGCATTCGCACAATTGATTCTCATTCTCAGTTCATTCTTAAGAGCTCCTGTCTGTGATATTTTACTATGCTCCTAGTCCAAAGAACAAGAACACACACCACCTACATACACACATAACTCAGCCTTTGGGAAATATACACAGACGTTCCCCCATTAAAGCCTGTCTGTGCACTGTATACACGGCTCAGTCTTCATGCATCACTCTCCGCCTCTGTACCTCTGAAACCCACTTACAGATTTCTACCAAACAAACACACCCACATACACACGATCAAGAACGGCACACTTTTCGGAGGTGGCAGAATTTCAGCATGCATGTTGTGACCTCGTTTGGGATTTTATATGTCCCACTTGATTTCATTTTTTTAAAAATGATTATTATTTTTTTAAACCATGTACATTTAAGGATAAATGTCAGCATGGTCTACAGTAGACTGGTACATAGACTCATACACTTTTACACTCTCACTCTCATTTGCCAAACTGCTTGATCCTTTTAGGGTTATGGGGAGGGTGGAG
The DNA here is from genome assembly GCA_028564935.1 of Neosilurus hyrtlii. NCBI lineage: Eukaryota > Metazoa > Chordata > Actinopteri > Siluriformes > Plotosidae > Neosilurus > Neosilurus hyrtlii. Next base: position 7,506,267 of record JAOUQZ010000026.1, read on the forward strand.
CCTATCTCAGCCGACACTGGGCGAAGACAGGGTACACCCTGAACAGCTCGCCAGACCATCACACCTAGAGGCATATTCAGACACTCAATTAGACTTAAAAGTGCAGGTCTTTGGACTATGGGAGGAAACTGGTGTATACAGAGGAAACCCACGCAAGCACAGGGAGAACATGCAAACACCACACAGACATGTTCAAGCCCAGGAATCGAACCCAGAACCTTCTTGCTGTGAGGCAGACATGCTAACCACTACATCAACATGCCACACACTATTTTTACTATATATATTTTTTTAACCAAGACAGTAGTATAGCTAACACCATGTAAAATATTAAGCTATATGTAATCAGTTTGAGTTATGAGGTGAGTGTACAATATACAAATAATAACAACTGTAAAGTGTTATATTGTAGAGCCTTTTTTTTTTGCAGTATAGCTCCCATGTTGCAGCGTAAGAACTAGTGTAATAACAATGTACTTACACATTAATACTGTGCAGTAATAAATATGGAAATACTAATAATTATGATATACTGTATAGTAGCATCTTCAGTTTCACACCTGACACCCACGACCTATTGCTGTGTGATTCAGTAAAACTAAAATGTGAGAAATTCCCACAGTTCAATGAATAAGAAAGCTTTCAATCATCTTTTTTTGCGAGAACTTGAAGAAGCTTTAATCATTTTATATACATCACTGTCCACTTTATGATTCAGCTGTCCAATCAGCCAATCAAAAAAAAAACAAGAAGATACAGGTCAAGAGTATCAGTTAATGTTCATGTCATTCTGTGTCAGGTTCTTCTTTTTAGCTGATAGGAGTGGTTCCCAGTGTAGTCACCTTAGGGTTTGATGTTTTGTGTATGCTGAGCTTTTTTTCTGCTCCTAGAACCTATAACCTAGAATCCGGTCATTTTCCTTTGCCCTCTCTTAAGCCATGGTCTCATATAGCTGGAATGACTTCATGGTAGGACATGGTAGACAATTTTTAGCTTTCTGGGGTCAACCGGTATTATTCCGTAAGTGTTCCGGGCACTTCACTGGAATATGAGAGAGCCAGGGAGCTGTCTTGCTTTCCATTGACGGAAAGTTTGGTCATGTTGAAATTAGCTGTGGGTCAAGTGCCGGATCAGATTCAACCATGCATACATGGCTTACCAAATGTTCAGTGAATGACAAGTATGTACTGCAGTTTTCTTCACTTTGATTGAACGGCACTGCTGTCACATCATTAACTACATGAATGTACTGTACAGGTGTTCCTTATAAAGTGGATTTTACTTCTGTTCATGTCATGTTCATCTGTTTTAGGCTGTTATATTGCATTAACATTGCAGGAGTATGAGGTTCTACTGGGTTTTTTCCCATTTCCTGTTCATGTTCTATAAGAAGTAAGTGCCCTCATTGGTTAAAACTTTTGAGTTACTCAACATTTGAACTTGAATTTGAATGGGGAATAAATATATCAGCTTGGTGTGGACATTCAGCCAGGCATAAATATTTAAGCAATAAACACAGCGAGGCATGCGGCTGTAGCAAAGTCAACAATGTGGTGCCGAGATTTCTCAATGGAAAAATCCCACAATCAGTTAAAAAAATCCAACAATCAGTTCAAGTCTAATGCCAACTCTGGAAATTTCCTCTTCAAAGGAGTATCCAGTGTAATAAGTTTCCAATGAGTACCTTGACAGGCATGGCATGTTCAGAATCATTTCATTTCATGGGGGTGATGAGTCTTGTGTCTACGTATCTTCCCCTGAAGTTATGGAAACAAGATTTTGTGTGCGTGTGTGTGTGTGTGTGTGTGTGTGTGTGTGTTACATCTCAGTGGAGCAGTCACCAGCACAGCTGCGCAGATGCTGGTGTGATGTGCTAGGCTGAGCATAAGCATTTACTGCTATGCTTGAGGGAGCACACACACACACACACACACGCACACACACCACTGGCCACTGGGGCAAACTGAGATGTATGAGACTAATAAGTCACACATCAATAAACCCATACACATACAGGCAACAGACTGTGTATATATGAATATTTGTCACCTGTGTGTGTGTGGGTGTGTGTGTGTGTGTGTGTGCGTGCACTGATGTATGTCTTATCTACCATATACAGTTTTTTAAATTGCAATTAAGTTAATTGAAAGGTTATGGTCACTTAATTCTAAAGAAGATCGTTGTTTCTAAAGAAGAAAGTTATTTTCCCTTCTGTGTATAACTAAACCTGTGTACTTGTGTGACATGTGGAGTTAATAAAACAGAGCTGACCACAAGCTTAAGTGCACTTTTCTGTAAGATATCAGCTCGAGTGAGAAGCAATACTAAGTCAAGAACCTTTGTATCATGCTATGAAATGCTTCTATTAAATCCATTAAATGTGGCACTATTAGTGAATTAATGTTGTCCGTTTAAGGTTCATGAAAAGTTCTTAATATCTTAATAGATTTCAGACTTCAGCTGCCATATCTGAATAAATAGAAAATGTATAAGTATATACTACACGGGAACAGCATGGTCTGATTGGTTAGCAATCTGTGGGATAATACGCAGTTGAATGAGGCAGAGTATGATATAAATAATTATTCAGTCAGGGCAGATAACAGCCTCAGAGATCAAATATTCTCTATCATACAAAAGCTTCTAGAGTTCTATAATTATTTCATTATTCATTCAAAGTATTTTCAGAGTAGACAGTCACATTACTATGTTGCATTTGCCAACAGCGCAGTAATCATTCAACTTATCTGATGGCAACGATGCAATAATTTGGTTATCCCATGGCAATGATGGAATACCAAGAGATATTTAATGGCTTTTCTCCAATCAGAATTGAGAATTATTATTTAATAATTCTATTAAATTGAATTGCATTTTACTTGAATGACTATTATTACTCGTTATCCAGAGTGGATAATACTGGAATAGTGGGGGCAGCCGTAGCCTAATGGTTAGAGAAGCGGCTTTGGGACCGAAGGGTCACTGGTTCGATTCCCGAACCAGCAGGAAAAATGTGTGGTGGTGGGGGAGTGAGCTGTACCTTCCCTTCTTTCACCTTCATGGCAGAAGTGCACTTGAGTAAGCACTTGGAAGCCCTCTGCTCCGAGTGTGTGTGTGCTCACTTTGGATTGGTTAAATGCAGAGGCAAGAATGTCCCTTGCGGGATTGATACAGTATAGCAAAAAAAAATTTTTAAAAAGTTAAAATTGTGGGCACTGTACAAAATATTGGTGCAGTGGTGGCTCGGTGGTTAAGGTGCCGACTTACTGATCCGAAGGTTGGGGGTTTAAGCCCCACTATCACCGAGTTGTCACTGCTGTCCCCCAGTGCAGCTAACTGGGTTATCAAAGGCCAGCCATGTCTCACTGTCTGTGGTGAGAGGCATGTAAAAGAACCACTGCTGGTTTGTAAAGAGTAGGACACTGGGTTGCAGTCAGCTTGTTTCTGCCCTGCGATGGCCTGGTGAGCTGTCGGCTGAGATGGGCACCAGCCTCCCAGCGACTCTAATTTTAGGATTAAGCAGTTCAGAAAATAAATGAATGAATAAATATACAAAATATTGAAATAAGAAGAATTATACAAGTGTCTCAGGAAATTTTACCTTTATGCCAGAAACCACAGTGGAGTTCATTCATTTACTTACTCTTTTGCCAAGCCACCTAATCCTACTAGTGTTGCAGGGAGGCTCAACACTGGGTGAAGGCAGGGTACACCCTGAACAGCTCGCCAGATCAGCAATTTTAGTTAGCTTAATGTGCATGTCTTTGGACTGTGGGAGGAAACTGGAGTACCCGGAGAAAACACACACAAGCACCATACAGAAATGCCTGAGCCCGTGAATTGAACCCAGGCCCTTTTCGCTGTGAGGCAGATGTGTTAACCACTACACCACCGTGCCGTCCTGGCAAAGATTAGCATCCTTTAATTAGCTTTTGTTGCTTGTAGCTTTCCAATTGCTGACGTGGCAATACATCATTTATTAATACGTTAATTTAATTTTTTAAGAGTGAGACTTTTTTTTCTCTACCCCTCTTTATTAAGCTATGATGTCTCAATTAATACAGGAAGGAAAATGAACTATTTATGCTAGTTATGCTTTCAGTGTATTTACATTGCACATTTCATTACATTTTCACTGCCCTGAAGCTTTTCACTGCTGCTTCATTACACTGGTTTTGGTTTTAACAACAAAGGAAAACTAAATTCAGATCAAAGTAACTAAAATATTCTGTGGAAAAATTAATAAGTCAAAGCTAATCCTGAGGTAACCACATCCACAAACACGGCTTGTGGGTTTAAATTCAAATTTTAAATAATTTATATTAAGTCTACAGTATTTAGCAGATGGTCTTATTCTGAGTAACTTCATGCTCATGCTATTTCACTTGGCCAGAGAGTAAGAATACCATCAAGAACATATTGTGAACATATTACTGATATTAATATTAAGTTTACTAAAGAAAAAAAGAAGGCTAAAAAATACTAAAAACTAATCATTCATTAATATATCACCAAATATATGGTAGCTATATATATAGTATATATAATAATATCACCAAATATATGGAAGCTTTTAAATGGAGGATAGACTGGTAAACTGCATGTAAATAAATACTGTAGCTGATGGATGAAGCATACATTTATTAATAGTAATAGTGATACAAGTGAGCCATAATAATTTCCGCTTTTGTCTTTCACCCTTTACCCTGATTGTGTGCTCCCACCTGTCTGTGCACTTGAACTTTTATGGACTTTTGTGGGTGCCGCCATGTACAAATGTGCAGAAATGTGCTGTGCATTTGCTGGCAGGAAATCAGCATTTACAGAACTTTTATATATCTGGCACAAATATTCAATTCTTGTTAGCTTTTATATTTAGATTTTTTTTGTACACTGAATATTAAGAGAATAAGATGTGATTGCATTGTATTTCAAACAAAGAAATTCCCACCTGCTTGGTTTTAGGTACCCCTATCCCTGATCAGACATTACGTTACCTCATCAGACCTGAGAAGAACAAGGAACACAGGCTCGTGGTCAACAGTGTTCTGTCTTTATTTCATGATTCTTCAGTCTTTTATACACATTCACTGGAGTAAGGCAACACAGGATTGGTCAGTTCAAAGGAAGCACCACATGCAGTTCACACAGGATGGGCTCAGAAGAGGTGAGGCAAGTTACAATGCATTTATTCTTTGCATGGTCTCTGATTTCTACATGTTGTCGACCTCCTGATGAAATCCTATACATATATATATAAAATGTGTGTGTGTGTGTGTGTGTGTGTGTGTGTGTGAGTGTGTGTGAATTTAACCCAAAAACAGCTAGATGGAGCCACCAGCTTTTTCAAGTAGATATAGAGAGTTGTCTTAATTTATATTCATTCATAATCTCATTTTGACCAAAACTGTAAATAGCAGGTTTCATCAGGAGGCTGACGATGCGCTCCTTGGTTTACAGAAATGAAAAAAAATTAAAATAAAAGATAAAAAACATCGTGTGTGCCCATGTTTACCTAAAAGTTCTGTTCAACATTTAGACACAATTTTATTATTTAAAAAACACATAAATAATTGTTGCACTGATTGCTTTGTGCAAAGTGTTCCTGATTGTGTTAATCTGCTTCAGTCACAGATAAATGTAATAAACTTTGTAAACTTTATCTTTTATGTAGCTTGGGTTGTACCATCAAAGATGCACTTTGTGCCTTAGAAAGAAGCAAAATAAAATATAAACATAAATAATTTATTTATGTAAACCAGTTTAAATTCCTTTCATTCTCTGAACCGCTTTATTCTTTATTAGGGTCACAGTTAGAGCCCATCCAGGCAGGGTATAACCTGAACAGCTTGACAGATCTTCAGAGGGTCAACACACACACACGCGCGCGCTCACACACACACACACACACAACCATACAAACTTATATTCACACCTACATGTAGGTGCAATTGAGAAAACTGAGTTAGCCAAACTTGCATGTCTTTTGGAGTGTTGGAGGAAACTGGTGCACCTGCAGAAAACCCAGAGACACATGGAGCTCGAACCCAGAACCTTCTTGCGGTGAGATGGAAGTGATCACCACTACACCCTTGTGCTATCTTATTATTTTATATTGTACATTAGATATGAAATCTATATACAATGGTATAAAACATGTAGGTGGCTTGGTTGCGTTGTGGTTAGCACTTCCGCCTCACAGCAAGAAGGTCCTGAGTTCGAGTCGGGGCTCAGGCGTTACTGTCTAGAGTGTGAGTATGTTTGTGATGGTCTGGTGAGCTGTTGAGGGTCTGCCCTACATTGGCCCAGTGTTTGCTGAGATAGGCTTCATCCTTCTTGCAACCTTAATAGGATTAAACAGTTCAGTAAATGAGTGAGTGATGATAAAGCATGTAGTAAGGAACCATGTGACTGTGTAGTTTGCCAAGTGATAATTTTCTCACACAAAATAGATTTTGAATTCAGTATTTAATTATTCCATTTCAAACACAGCACACACTCAGCTCATGTCACAGGTGTTGCGGGTTGAACTTGGCTGATATTGTGAAAGGACCCCGCAGTGAATTTTAGTTCCAAAAACAGGGTGGCCCTCACAAGTGCCTGACTATAATATCTCAGCCTCACTCACACACACAACAAATAATGCTGTGTTGCTACGGGAGACCAGCTTTGAAGGTATACCGGATTGAGGAAAGATGCTTCCGCGATCTTTTTTTAGTATCTATCTGTTTTCCATGATAATAATTGTCTCTAAAGCAGTTCGACTGTCATAGAATACACAAGATCTATATGTGCAGTAGAATCTGATCTGAGATCAACATCCTTACACACTTTATCGATACAGCTTCCTGCTAAGCTGTCTGCGTAACTATTAATGGGACGTTATGGACGACTCATGGTTCGAATTACAATGTGACAAGAAATTCCTTTGAATTTTCTTTTTTCCCAGCCATACATTCCATTCTTCCGTACATTTTGTAGTGGGATGTTTTTACATACAAATTCAGTCATAGTCATCTGACTGACATTTTCTCAATTTGTCAGCATGACAGTGACATAGATGTTGGCTGCCAAAAACCAAACTACAAAAGAACCCTTTAGAAATCCAAGTATCCAAATCCAAGCATTTTTTCTTATTTATTTATTTTTTTTCTTAGTGGAATTCAATAAAACTTTATTGGAATGAATTAAAAAAAAAATCCTGAATAAATATGAATAAAATAACTGCAGCTAATATAAACAATACAGTTTATTCTCAGGGCGGCACAGTGGTGTTGTGCTTAGCAAGTCCGACTCACAGTGAAACGGTACCAGGTTCGAGTCCTGGGCTCAGTGAGGGCAGTTTGCTCGTTCTTCCTGTGCTTGTGTGGGTTTCCTCCAGGTACTCCAGTTTCCTCCTACAGTCCTAAGACATGCACATTAGGCTATTAGACTGTTCAAATTGCTGCTCTGGTGAGATGTTCAGGGTGTACCCCACCTTCGTTCAATGTCAGCTGACATAGGCTCCAGCCTCCCCGTGACCCCAATAGGAGTACGAGCTTTGAAATAAGTGTGTGGCAGAATCATTCTAAATAAATTAAAATAAAATTTTATATTGTACATTTTATATATATATATATATATATAGGAAGTAAAAGAGAGTCCGATTAAAAATTATTTTTTAAATAAAATTTATTTAATCCTATCTTGTAAGAATTATTTGCTGTACAAAATAATAAGTAATTGTGCTACTAATGACAGACTTTTACACACCGATGGATTGTGACTTCTGATTTTCAACCACTGAATAAACTGGTAGATGTTGTGAAATGTGGTGTAACAAGTTATGCATCATTTAGGAGATAAATGTCTAGATTTTATATATTTTTATCATATTTGACCTGTCTAATACAATCCACATTTAAATATTAAGAGTAAGATTTTGCCCACCAGATTCAGGGTAACCCAGTATATTTTAGAGGTACATCACTGATCCCTGTTATTTAGTGGTATAAATCAGAAAGGATGCATGATTTTTGACTGAGGGTGACACGTTTACTGTGTCAATAATACAGAGTAACAACGAAGCAAGGTGACGTTTTATTGCCATACTTGCTGAATGCTCGGAACCTAGAAGGGTATTGTGACAATCAAGACGTGCTTTCACACCATAACCACAACACACAAGTACACAGGGGATGTACACACTAACACACCCTGTCTGTGATTCATGGGGGAGGAGTCATTAATGTCTTTCCAGAAGCTTCTGTGGACCAATAAACAGCAGCAGCCAAGCAAGACAGATCTGAATTCATCTCTCTCTCTCTCTCTCTCTCTCTCTTTCTCTCCCCCTCCTTTTATTTCTCTCTTTTTCTCTTCTGTCTGTCTCCATGTCTCACTCTCCCCCACCCGCATGCTTCGTTTTCTGTCTGTCTGTAGTTGTGAGCAGCTCCCTGATGAGTCACCTACCCCTCTGTCATCTGAACACGACCATTGCTGCAGAGAGATGGGGGGGTGCAGAGCAAGTGAGGGAATGATAGAAAGCCAGAGACTGGGAAGAGTGAAAGAGAGGTAGCATCTTTTTTCTCTGTCACCTCTACAGTGTCCTCACACAGCATCCTTTCTCTCTCTCTCTCTCTCTCTCTCTCTCTCTCTCTCTCTCTCTCTCTCTGTGTGTGTCTCTCTCTCTCTCTCTCTCTCTCTCTCTCTCTACACATGCCACCCAAACTCTAAAAACATCACCATCAAATTTCAAGATGCGCATTTACATTTTTTTCCATTCACCTCTCTCTCTCTCTCTCTCTCTTTCTCTCTCTCCCCCTCCCTCTTTTTCTCTCTCTGTCTGTCTCTCAGAGTGTGTCTCTCATGCATGCTCTTTCAGAATCAAATTTCTGAGATCCTGCATGTATCAAATTCGTTGTGTCACTTTGTGCATAAAAGGAACGGAAGGGAGCACAGCAGAGTCATCTAAAATAGCGGTGAAATGTAAAGCAAGCTCCTCCAGCAGAGCAGCTAAATTATGGAATTAGATAAATAAATAATCATAACGCTCTCGATATCATTTACACACAACTGTGACTAATCAGTGATGTGTGTGTGTGTGTGAGATATCTGGAACAAGAGCTGGTGACAAGCACATGGTACAGGCAGTGGCAATAAATAAATAATTATATATATCTAAAACATTTCACCCTTTTAATACGGTGCATACAGATGAAGGTGACACACTTGAATAAAACCACAAGGACAGTTGGCTTTTTCAGTCTTTTTTACAACAGAAATATCAATAGATGTAATATTTTTCTGTGGAGAAAGTAAATACACTGTAACATCAGAAGCTAGTGGTTAGTACATCCACCACACAGCAAGAAGGTCCTATTGGGCGTTTCTATGTGGAGTTTGCATGTTCTCCCCGTGCTTGAATGGGTTTCCTCTGATCACTCTGGTTTCCTCCCACAGACTAAAAACATGCACATTAGATTAACTGGTTGTTCCAAATTGTTATTAGGTGTGTGTGTTTGTGTGCGGGGCCTTACGATGGACTGGTTGCCAACACTGGATGATGGTGTACCCTGCCTTCGCCCAGTGTTGGCTGAGATAGGCTCTTCCCTTTCCTTTTTTTCCTTTGTCCAGACCATTTCATAGCTCTATTTCTTCTTTTTGAGCCATACCTTTCTAAAATGCTTAGGAGCATAATCCTGTTTATGGTCCACCTCTGGTGCAAATTTAATTTTCAGACAGATAGTCTCATCTTTACGCACTGTTTGATATGGTGTAGTATTCACAGTTGAATTAATGACAGAACACTTCTCATACCCTGAGGCAGCAAAGCAACCCTAAATCATAACATTTTCATCCCCATGCCTCACAGCTCGTATGAGGTTCTCCTTCTGTTCATGTGTACAATAACTGTGGCCAAACAATTTTATCTTTGATTCAGCTATCCTGAGCATTATTCTTCCAAAAGGCCTGTTCTTCAGCTGTATGGGCACTGGCAAACTGTAGGCTTGCTCAAATTTTATTTTATTTTATTTTATTTATTTATTTTGGAGAGTTAAGGCTTTTTTTTCTGGCACACCTATAACCTTGCTCTAATGTTCACCTTTCATGCAGGACAAATTTGTCCAAGTTCATTCTGATTGTAGATGTGTGCACTTTCACACCAACAGTTGCAAGAGTTGCCTGCAGGCACTGTGATGAAATTCTGAGGTTCTTGAAAACTTCTATTTCTTTATACATCACACAGACTAATTTCAGGCAGGATTTGTTGGGGGTGCCACTTCCTTCCCAGACTCATACCTGGTATCCACACCTGGAGCAATCCAGATCCTAGATATCAGCTTTAAATAAGACAGGTTCCACCTGCAGGAGGTTCTAATGAATGGCACATAATCTATGATATCAATATCATCTAATATTATGAAGGTTTAGGTTAGACTTGAGGATGTGATAAACACAAGACTGTACCTTCATGTGATGGATCCGTTATTTGTGTAGCTAAATTATGAAAACATATATAAAATATATATGTTATGTGCCATCTATTGGAGCACTGTATCACTCGCTCATTTGCCAATCAGCTTACTCCTAGGGTCACAGGGAACCTGGAGCCTATCTCAGCTGACACCGGGCGAAGCTAAGATATCCCCTGAACAGCTCACCAGACCATCACAGGGCTAACACACGCAACCATTCACACTCACACGTAGGGGCAATTTGGAACAGCCAGTTAGCCTAATGTGCATGTCTTAGGACTGTGGGAGGAAACCAGGTTACTCAGAGGAAAGTCATGAAAGCATAAGAAGAGCATGCAAACTCCACACAGAAACGCCTGAGCTCAAAACTCGGTCCCAGGACCTTCCTGCTGTGAGGCGCACCACCCATCGTGCCACCACGGCACTGTTTCAAAGACGGTGAAATGTTTGTTTGTTCAAATATGATGAAAACGTTTCCAGGGGATGTATTACAGTGTAAGCCTAATATACTCCAATAAAATATTTTCAGAATGTTGGACCACATGTGAAATTGAAAACTGTATACAGCTATATATAGAATGCCAAAATAGTACTCAGGAAAGGTTAGTGTCTGAAACTCCAGTGTCCATCCAATAGACGAAAGTGCCTTATAATTCCAGGATACAGATGTACAAGACTTCAGTCGAGTGTAAGAATGTAAATCTTGACTCTGTCGTAAGCCAGTGCTTTGCTCAATTAAAATGTTTTTTGCTTAATATACATCAAAATACTGTGATGTGGTAAACTATAACAGATCACAGGTCCAGGATGTTAATTAAAGGATCAGATGAAGTCTTTCCTTGTAATATGTTTAAGAATAAACTCGGTATTTAGAAGAAGTGATCAATATGACGTAATCATTGTAATGTACTGATACACAAGGCATAGTATGTATCAGTATATTTTAAAACAGAGTTTGCATGTTCTCCCCGTGCTTGTGTGGGTTTCCTCTGGGTACTCCGGTTTCCTCCCACAGTCCAACAACATGCACAGTAGGCTGATTGGCTGTTCCAAATCGCCCCTAGAGTGTGAGTGTGTGTGAATGGTTGTGTGTGTGTTGGCCCTGTGATGGCCTGGCGAGCTGTTCAGGGTGTACCTCGCCCTCAGCCAGAGTCAGCTGAGATGGGCACCAGCCTCCCTGTGACCCTAATTAGGATTTCGCAGCTTAGAAAATGAATGAATGAATAATATTTTAAAAGTACAGTACCATAAGGGCCCTGCGATGGCCTGGCGAGCTGTCCAGGGTGTACTCTCCCCTCGCCCGGAGTCGGCTGAGATGGACGCCAGCCTGCTCGTGACCCTAATTAGGATTAAGCAGTTCAAAAAATGAATGAATGAAAGAATGAGTACCATAAGGAACAAATTACAATGAAATAATGCACATTTCATTTAATTACCTATACATTCATCTAAGTAGCAACAGGTTTGTTGATTTGGTTGATTGTCAGGTTGTCAGGTTACCCTCTTCTAGTATGTAGAACTTCACTTCAGGTACACTATAATTCCTGCGGTGTCTTCAAGTGGAATTTGAACACATGACACAATACAGGCAGCATAAAGGCATATGTTGCATTTATTGTACCTTGTAAGTGGTAATTTTCTAGCTGTAATAATGTAATTCCCCACCTTAAGATGTTCAATATGCAAAGTGGGGGAAATATAGACACTGTCATAAAATTTAGTCTTTTGCTTCCTCTGTTCTATAAGGGGGTGGCACAGTGGTGTATTGGTTAGCTTGTCTGCCTCACAGCAAGAAGGTCCTGGGTTTGAGTCCTGGACTTGCCTCAGGCATTTTTACATGAAGTTTGCATTTTCTCCCGTGCTTACGTGGGTTTCCTCCGGGTACTCCAGTTTCCTCCCACTGTCCAAAGACATGCACATTAGGTTGAATGGTTGTTCCAAATTGCCCCTAGGTGTGAGTGTGAATGGTTGTTTGTGTGTTGCCCTTCACTGGTCTGGTGAGTCGTTCAGGGTGTACAAAGCCATCAGCCAGTGTTGGCTAAGATAGGCACCTGCCTCCCCATGAACCTAGAAGGATTAAACGGTTTAGAGAATGAACGAATGTTCTATAGTGAACTTTAAACATTTATGCAACATGTTGCACTGAAAATGCAATACAACAGCAGTGAACAATAGTGAGTAGCCTAGCAACAAACCAGCCAGTGAACAATAGTGAGTATCCTAGCAACAAACCAGCCAGTGAACAATAGTGAGTATCCTAGCAACAAGGTAACTGGATAACATTATAATGTTATAACTCAAATGTTAATGATTACATTTTAAAAACTGTGATTAGTATGGGTGCGGCACAGTGGTGTAGTGGTTAGCGCGTCCGCCTCACTGCAAGAAGGTCCTGGGTTTGAGTCTAGGCTTGGGCATTTCTGTGTGGAGATTACATGTTCTCCCTGTGCTTGTATGGGTTTCAAGTTAAAATTTCAAGGTGTTTTCTATTTTTTTTACTGCGTATAGGCAGCGAATTGAAAGTGGCATCTTCGTCAAGAACACAACATTAGCTACAATAGAAATCAGAGTCAAAGCCGATCTGAATGACTAATGTTTTTCTCAGATGGTGTAAATAATTAACATTCTGTACAGCTACAGTAGTACCATAATTTAACTTCAGTATCAACCACAAACTTCCACATGATCATCCATATTGAGAAACATCAACATTAAAACATTAAACACATCCTGCTCTAAGAACACTTCAGTTTCAGTTCACTTGCCATCACAGATACCAGGAAAACAAGCTACTTATGTGGAATCTTGTCATGAACATGTTGAATACACCCCAACATTATTGAAACATTGATGTTATAATTAAAAAAAGGCAATAAACTGGTGCAGATGTCTTTTGACTTTATTCCAACTCATTGTTTCCACTACCAAGCATTCAAAACTTTCTGCATCATGTCTGCAAGAAACACAGGGTATCCGGCTCATACTGTCCAGACTAGCATTCCCTACCTTTAAAAGGACAATGACAGGAAGTGTTGCAGACATGGACCACATTGGCCATATGCCACCTAATGTCCCTTTCCTCTAAAAAGCTTCAATTTGCAGACACACCCTTATTCCTAACTACTAACTTTTTTTTTCTTGTTTTTTTTTTTTTTTTTTTTTTTAAACAAAACTGGTCCTGACCCCTGGCAGCAACACCTGCCTTGCTGTCCGTGTCTAGTAGAAGGATCCAAGTCCACAACAGCGATGGAAGACTAAGGAGATGGAAGCCACATCTTCCACATGCCCCGTAGTTCTCATCACCCTGAGAGATTCTTTCCCAAAGACACGGTGAAATTGGATTCCTGTCACCCGAGGCATGAAGCACTATCGGGAAAGTGAGGCAGGTAAAAAAAAATAAATGAGGAGCAGAGTGATGGCCACACGACAAGAACTAGTGAAGCTATAATGCAGTTCTTTAGTCAGGCAGCGTATGCGCTAATGTTGTGTGGTGTACATTAAAATTTTTTTTTTTTTTTACTGATTTAACCTTTCAAGTGTTTCACCGCATGATATCTTGGGTTCTTAGCTATCTTGTACACAGTTTAATACAAATAAAGTACAAACAAGACGACATAGTCATAATTTATAATTATAAAGTTAAGTTTTTGTAAATACTATTTAAGTGTTTTTGTGTTTTAAATATGTATTTTTGCACAGGTTGAGGCAGAAAGTGGCTCCACTGAATATTTACACAGTTATTGGATCAGGAACTAGATTATCAAACACCAAGGGGGAGGCTCTGTGTTTCAACAGCCCATTGGCGGTCTAACTCTCAGACCAATGGGCTGTCGGAATATAGGGCTGTAACCCATACTAAGCTACATATTACTGAATGCAGCAATAATTTATAATTGACTGTATATGTTTGTGGCGGCACAGTGGCGAAGTGGTTAGCATGTCGGCTTCACAGCAAGAAGTTCCTGGGTTCAATTCCCAGACTCAGGGCGTTTCTGTATGAAGTTAGCATGTTCTTCCCGTGCTTGTTTGGTTTCCTCCAGGTACTCCAGTTTCCTCCCACACTCCAAAGACATGCACATTAGGCTTGATTAGCAGTTTCAGATTGCCCAGGTGTAAGAGTAAGTGTGAATGGTTGTGTGTGTTGGCAGAGACGGCTGAGATGGGCGCCAGCCTCCCCGCGACCCTAATTAGGATTAAGCAGCTTAGAAAATTCATGAATAAATGTACATTGATGTTTTGACAACCTCATATCTAACATAACCATTCAGTCATTTTATAAGCCGCTTAATTCTAATTAGGGTCGCGGGGAGGTTGGCGCCCATCTCAGCCGACTCTGGGCGAAGGCGGGGTACACACTGAACAGCTTACCAGGCCATTGCAGGGCCAACACACATTCAACCATTCACACTCAGTCTTATACCTATTTGGAACAGCCAATCAGCCAACTGTGCATGTTTTTTTGGAATGTTGGGAGGAAACCAGAGTACCTGAAGGAAACCCACGCAGGAACAGGTAGAACTCCACACAGAAAAGCCCAAGTCCGGGAATCAAACCCAGGCCTCCTTGCTGTGAGGTAGACATGCTAACCACTGCCCTATAACATAACTATTTCTTTTTAATACAGTATTATATTTTGTTGGAGGAGGAATGCAACGAAAATAGGGGGTCTAGCTGGAAAAAAAAGTTCAATGTAGCTGAGTGCAAATCAAGTTACAGCTCACTAGTGACTGGGTGTATTCATTTTACGGGTTAACACTATCTAGCCAGCCAGCCACAAACCTAATGAAATCACTTCTACACTCTAAAGGATTCAGGTCTTAGCTAAGTGAGAACTAAGACCGTTTGAATGAAGCCAAAACAATCTCTCTAAGCTGCTGTTGTGAAGCTAGTGAAGTACACTTTCTATTTAAACAGAGGACCCGTCAAATCAAATCACTTTTTGCTCATCAGGGAATTCAGGCATTTTTTTCTATGATATCCCAGTATAAAACTAATGAAGCATGGAACGTTTCTTTTTTATTAACATAATAAAATCTAGGCATGTTCTTCGAGATCTTACATATCCCAAAGCAATCCCAATCTCAATGTGAAAGTAAATTGACCAAATGTGTATGTTTTTTGCTACTAGGATCTTAATATTTTGTATATAATTATCGCTTATTCACTGAAGGTAAGGTGGATGTCCCTGAATAGTCTATTCATTTCAGTGACATCGACCGAGCCTGAGGCGAATAACTGTTTCAGTGTATATGACAGGGGAACATGACAAACCGTGACCGTGATAAACCATAAGTGTCCATCATTTTGACTCAAGCATTATCCAATCGTAATACTGGTATTACTCAGATCATGGACCTGTCAGAACGCACCGTTATCATGTATTTTATAATAATTTATTCTATCCTAGTTCACTAAATATTTGTAATTGCACGCTTCGACTGGCTAATCCACTTCTAACATATCAGCTCATATCTTATGTCCTGATACATCACTCGTTCTAAACTAAAATCTAAGGCTAGTTGGCCTTTTTAACTGCACATTTAAGACTTTTTTATATTTATATTATAAAAATTTAGCTTTGGATTTAAGAATTACGCAATTTTTTTTTCTCCACCAGACGCAACTTCCCTTCAAATCGGTTTCCTGGGAGAAACAGCCCTTCAGCCTTGTATGGCTTACCGCTGGTTTCTAGAGGAGAGTGTATCACACCAGTTTCTTCATTCGAGACCAGTTCCACAAAAAGCTACGAAATATGGAATTAAAGTAGTTGATGGGGCGGCACGGTGGTGCAGTGGTTAGCCCGTTCGCCTAACAGCAAGAAGGTCTGGGTTTGATTCACGGGCTCGGGGTGTTTCTGTGTGGAGTTTGCATGTTTTCGCGCTTCCGTGCTTGCGTGGGTTTTCTCCAGGTACTCTGGTTTCCTCCCACAGTCCAAAAACATGCACTGTTCCAATTCACCCCTAGGTCTGAGTGTGAATGGTTGTATGTGCTTTGGCCCTGCAATGGTCTGGCGAGCTGCTCTGGGTGTACCCTGCCTTCGCCCAGAGTCAGCTGAGATGGTTGCCAGCCTCCCCGTAACCCTAATTAGGGTTAAGCGGCTTTATGAATGAAATGAATGAATGAAGTATTTGATGGTATGAATGTTTGTTTTCCACCCAAAGCAACTTTATTTTCTTGCGACGAGGAAAAGGCTTCCAGCAAACTAACTAGCTCCATGCTATCCGACTCTTGCAAAGTATTTTATGGTAATAATGTATAAATATTTGATTTTTTAAGAATTTTATTGCAAAAATTAAAATATTATATATATTCCAATCCAGTGGATTGAATAAAACATTTATCCCACTCCTTCTGATCGTACATGATTAATAGGTCACTCAGCTAAAGCGAGCTATGAGTACATATAAAATTGGAATACGTATAACTGTTAATAAGAATATAATTCTCATTTTCTTCACTTTTGGATGGAAATGCTACTTTTGGATGGAAATGCTGCATTAAAATTAAGCTTGAATTTAGGTTGAAAATTCTGTAGAATATCCTAACATTCACTACAATTTTTGCATATACAATTACCATCAGCAAGAATTCCTACACATTTTTCTACTGTGTGTGAAATGAAAGCCTGTTTACTGCAAACCCACCTATAATGGAAGTGACGGACAGATGATAAATGCTTGAATTACAATATACCATATAAATATAAGATGAACTTGAAACTCCAACCATTACACTCCAGCCATAAGCCAATATAGACAAAGCCATTTATTGGAATAATTAAATCTTTTTTATGGTGTTGGTTTGGTTTCCATTCTAAAATATGTCATATTTAACCTGCAAAGTGCCACTGGGTGTGAAGCGTGCCACACACAACTCGGGCAGACAAAATGGATGCGTCGTTCATTATGTAAACACTGCTGTGACAATCAGTTACTATATGATTGATGGCTAATATTGAGCAAAAGACTGCAGTTTGAAATGGACTAAGAAGAAGCCAGTGTCAAGGTAAAATGAATTAGGCATGCTGTCTTTGAGAGAAAATGTCCTCTCTCTGTTCTTGAATCTCTCTGCTCTATACATTAATTGTCTGATTATTGTGAAGTGAGCAGAAGTATTAGTTGCTGTAATGAAGAATCTGTTGAAGAACCGCCTCGATGTGAGAGCCTAAAGAGTCTGGGAAAGAAGGAGAGAAGGAGGAGGAGGAGAGCTCAGGGAAAGGGAAGTGTAGCAGAGGGGAGGGGGAGCGCGAGCATCAATGATGATTACACACCAGACGCAGAAGCTTGCAACCAGCAATGCCATGGCAACAACACTCTACTTCTTCACCAATCCAGGCAGGTGATCCACTTAGAAGATAAGTGATCTCTCCGTTTCACTTGTACTGTGGCTTGATGTCACTCTCACACCATAGATCACTCTCGGTCTTTCTGTTTCTTCCTACGTTTCCCGATCTCTCTTTCTTTATCTACCTCCAAAATTATTCCCTCTATCCCATGCCTTTGTGTGTGTCTCTCTCTTCCCCTCCCCCTTCTTCGCCTCCCTCTTTCTTCATCTGTAACACCAACCCATTGGTTGCATCAAATGAAATCACTGTTGCTGTCAGTGCTGAGATTCACACTGAGGCCATTAGGCTTGAAGCACAACGAGTTGTGTGTACACAACTGTCACAGGTGCTTAGAAACAGGGTCCAAGATAGCAGTCAGGTGAGCTATACGCTCCGAAGCCAAGATGGCAGCAAGACCTTCTTAGCAAGCACGCAGTCTCCAAGTCTCTGTCATCGTTGGTGCTTAATGAACCAATTTCTACCTGGGAAACAGGTGTGTTCACTCCATAGCCAATGTAGAACATGTGGTAGGTGGTAGAAATCAAAATCTGCAGGATACTTGAGTGCTCGAATTAGGCTCTGTTGCTCTAACTGCACTGACTGGAGCCAGAATGGCTCCAGGTGGAGTAACAATAACTTGAACTAAGATAGCACCCAGTTTAACATGTCTGGTTTCAAGTAATGAGCCGCTGGTCTTAATGAGAACGACTCAGACAGTCTGGACAAGGCCTGTTTTTGATGAAATTGGATCCGAACACATTCTGCAGTCTTTGGGACAGATGGGGAAGAAATTAGGAAGAGTTACAGGGGGAAAAAGAAGATAAATACAAAAAACACAACCACCTGGAAGAGAGAGAAGCCAACTCCAAACACGCTTGTCACAAGTCTACCCTGCATTACTCAAACTGTACAGGATCTGTATTTATACGGCTGAGGCCGGGTTTGATTCCCTTTAAACAAAACTCAGCTAGCAATGAACAGAACATAGTCGCAGTAGTTTGCAGATCTTTGCTAACTACCGAAGTCAGGTTTATGCTTCATGGGAATATTCTGACAACTGAAATAAACTTTCTCAGGATCTTGGTTATGTGTAGCCTGTGAGTTTAGCTGGACAGTAGAATGTTTTCAGTGTAAACTCATCTCATCTGTACACAATATAGAACCTGCTTAGGAAATAACGTTGGACTTTTAAGAACTAAAAACCCAAAACTACTACTTGGGTGATAAAAGTAGTTTAACTCTGGCTTTTGCTACAGAGAAAAGAGAGACACGCGCATGCTGCAATGACATTGCAAAGGACCAACAATGTCTATTCACAAATGTCTCAAATGAAACCCTTTAATAATTGATGTAGCCGTGTTAACATTTTTCCCAGCCTGCAGCTCTATGGTATATTGCTCCAAAAGGCTCAGAAATGTTTTCCCATTACAAGCAGGTGTAAAGAAGTGCACATACATACATGAAAGAGTTGTAGCCAGTAAAGATTTACTGTTCAGGGTGAGCTGTTAAGGGTGTACCCTGCCTGTATCTGGAGTCAGCTGGAATGGGCTCCAGCCTATCTGTGATCCTAATAAAGAATCCAGCAGTTTGAAAATGAAAAAAGGAACTGAAGTTGGTGACCAGTTCAGTAACCTGTGTGTGAAGCATCCGAGCCTGAGGCTAACAGTGAATTTTGGGCCACTTCCATTCATTTGAGTGAACGAATTGTCATACTTTTCCATATTTTTGTTTTCATTTTATTTTCCAAACTTCTTTATCCTTTATTAGGGTCGCGGGGAGACTGAAGCTCATCGCATCTCACTCTGAGGGATGGCGAGGAACACCCTGAATCCCAGCCGACCATCCCAGGGTAACAAACACACACACATATTGTGAGGAGCAATTGAGCATATCCAATTATTCTAATGCGCATGTCTTTGTACTGTAGGAGGAAACCAAAGCACCCATGGGAAACCCTTGTGTACACAGTACTAGAATAATTGCTTGAGAGATTGATGGAATGTTTAGGATTTTTGTTGTGATGTTTCTGCCCCCCTCCCTCCTAAAGGCTTCTTAATGATGTACAAATCAATAATTAGTAATATTTAAATCAGGTGCACCTATTTTAAAAATTAAACACACTAAATGAAGGCCTAAGACTAAATGCTATTGGGTATGCTTTACACTACAACACCTTTTTCATAGCTTCTACCTTGTCAGGGCTACAGTTGATTTGGAACCCATCTTGGGTACATAATGCAAGGTGGATCTCTGAACGGGATTCCTGTCCATGGACAAAAATTTACACAGTCTTTTCACAGAGTAACCAGTCCACAAATTAGACGGAAGGAAGAAACTTGAGAACCCAGCAACAACCAACAAAACAGCCATTCGCACAAGCAGGAATCTGAGCTCAGGATCTAGGTGCAAGGTGCAGTACGAACAAAATTTGTTGTGGCAGTGTGTTCAAATTTTGGTATATGACATCAGTAATGTTACACAAAGAAGAAGACGCACTGGTGTTAACCATACTGAAGTTATTAACATGGCTGAACACTTCAAGGAACAGGTGATGGTGTAGGCTAGAAATTAGCTTTTTTTTGTATCTTCACCATCATAGGGCAGCACTATGGCATAGTTGTTAGCACGTCTGCCTCACAGTAAGAAGGAGCTGGTTTCAAGTCCGGCGTTTCTGTATGGAGTTCTTTCTGTGATTGCATGGGCTTCTTCCAGGTGCTCTGGTTTCCTCCCACAGTCCAAAGACATGAACATTAGGCTAAATGGCAGTTCCAAATTGCCAATAGGTGTGAATGTGAGTGTTAATGGTTGCGCTAGTGTTTGCCCTACAATGAACTGTTGAGCTGTTCATGGTGTACCTTGCCTTCTCCTAGAGTTGGCTGAGATAGGCTCCAGCCTCCCCTGACCCTAGTAGGATAATCAATTTGGCAGATGATTGAATCAATAAATATTTGCCATCGTTTTTGTTCTTAACTCACATCACAGCTAAATCAGACGTTGTGATCTGACGGTGAATATTTCTCACACTGCCACCTGGTGGGATTCTCCAGATTTACAATAAGTACCCACACAAGTATAGTCAGTACAATGCTTGCGTAAAAAGCAGCCTCTGTATGCGAACATGTTGTGTTGAATAAAGGGTAGTGGTGTTTCAGTGGTTAAGACTCTGACTTACTAAGCTGAAGGTTGGGGATTCAAGCCCCAGTACCAACAAGCGGCCAGTGTTGGGACCTTGAGGAAGGCCCTTAACCCTTAATTGCTCAGTTGTATAAAAAATGATTAACGCTCTGGATAAGGGCATCTGCCAAATGCCATAAAAGTAAATGTAAGCGTATCTTCTATCCTAAGGCTTTCACGGTCACCTGATCTGTCCTTACTATTCTTCTCTCTACTCTTTCTGTATGTTTCCTTTATCTTTCCATCAGCATACCAAAGGTCAAAGGCAAATGCTGATTCTAGTTTAGGTCATACAGGAGTTTACACATCAGTCCTAATGTCAATTATTGCTATACGCCACTCACTGTTTCATCCCACCTCCTCTTCAGCTAGCTTCTAGAAATTGCTTAGCCATAAGCCATGACAAATTTTTCACCACTTTGAGCAGAAATCCATGGCGATTACGCGGCCAATCGATGGCCTGAGTCTCCAGCTCAGCAGCGCTGCTAAGCCCATCAGTGATCAAAGCAAGGCAGGAGGAAGGGAATGGACCGGAACGAGGGAATGAGAAAGAGACAGACAGAGAATAAATGAGAGGTAGCTTGATTTCCCCTTCCTTACCGGCATCAGTAGAGAGCTGCAATGAGCCTCAAAGCTCGGTGTGTGATAGGGCTCTGGTGAAAATTATTTGTTGGAGAATGTGAGAGGTAATGTTCTCAGTCACTGATGGAGTGTGGAGAAAGCTGTGATTTGCAGGAGGCAACAGTAAGGAGTGCAACATGCCAGGAAACGAGAGAAAAGTATGAAACAGATCCATCTAGAGTAGCCAAACAACTGCTGCAGTGACAGGAAGAGCTAAGGAGACAAGAAGGATAAAGTGAAGCAGCGTCAAGGTTCCTCCGTGTCCTACTGCCTGACACAGTGTGGCTGAGGCTTCAAACAGGAAGCAAATTACACCCCCTTTTTTTTTTTTTTTTAGATCACGCACGGTGTCGGTCTGATCACAGCACAAATGCATTCGAGGCCCAGGCGCTCGTGTCAGCCGAACTTACAGCACATCCAATTGTGCTTAAGCCTTTATAAGCAGAAGAGTGTAGAACCAAGACGGTTTTTGTTCTCTCCAGTCAAACAGATGCCCCGAGTTAACAGACTTATATTACATGGTGCTGTGTGTCTTTCCAAAATCTTTTCACTTCATTCCATTCAGATTGACTTCACGTCATTCTTTTCCACTTTCTTTTCCAGGCTTTGTTTTGGGAGGTCAGCGGAGAGATGGAAACTATCACACAGATGGGTGATGAGAGCCAACACTCACTATGCTAATGGCATTTTGTTTTCTTTCGAGCACATGATGTATATTTGTCAGTCACGCACTTCATATAGACGTCCGTATGAAGCAATCTTGTCACAGGAATGCCTGTATTAAATATGGTCCAAACGTGCAGTCTGGTGCTAACTGAAAAGCTTTTTGGCTTTAGGGAAAGGGAAGTCCAACAGATGTTTGTTTGTTTTTTTTTTCCTTGAACCCAAAGTTACTTACACTACGTCATGGCACTGTACTGAAGCTGTGCCTGAATTTATGCCTCTGCCATGTCATCACAGCTACACTGACAACACCCATCATCCTCACTGGACATATATTTCTGAGCACGCATCATCAAGCGTTTCTGACTGTCTCTCTCCCTCTCCCTTCTGTCATGCCATGAATACAAATGTGCTTTAAAAACCCAAGACATCATCATTCCCACTCACCAGCCCTCCCTCACTCCATCCATCCCTCCTTCCTTCCCTCCATGGTGGTCTGATAGGCACCTTTAACTGAATTTACAATCTTCTCAACACCGAGGCAAACACACAAGCCTTCTTCTATTCAAAAAGTTATTAGCCCAGAGAATGTGCAGGATTAATTCTGAAGCCTACATACCAGCACAGAAAGAGTCGTTTTTGAATGGAGAGAAATAGTCTCTCTCTCCCCCCTTTCTCTCTCTCCTTTTCTCACTTTTTTCCTCTCCCACCTCCTTCATTATTTTGCCGATTGAATATCTCTGCCCACCGACCAAGATCTGCCTATGCCTCCGCAAGATAATGAAACAATTATGACTGTGCGCCGGCGTATCCTGGCATTAACTAAACTGTCATCTAACTAAATGCGTTTTATGTTTGCTGTGGGTTATTAAGCATCGATGTAACATGGCCATAATTTATGCATTGGATATTTGACAAGTGTGAAGAATAAACGCGTTTATTTTCCTCTGGAGCTCTCTCCGTGGAAGAACGTTCCTCCGTTTTGAGGAAATCCCTTGTTTCCTCCTTCCTGCTCCTTTTAGCAGCAGATCTCCGAGGCATCTCGTCCTCCATTATTTACTTCTGTCTCGCTCTGTCTCTAATTTTTCTCAGACGGTGATTAGAAGGAGGAGAAGAGGGGAGTGTGTCAAGAGGCTACTGAAGCCTTGTTTGTTTTCTGTATTGGGTCACACCACTGGAATTCAGACTAATCATGGACAGATTTTGTGTGAGGACGTGTGCTGTATACAGTGTATCATGAACATTTATTATTTTTGAAATGATAAAAAAAAAAAATAGACATGTCAGATACCATATACCTCCCAGGCCATCTTTAGTAAACACATTTTTTTTATTATTATATATATTTTTTATTATAATAATAATTTATTATTATTTAATTTTTTAACATTATCAATAATAATAATAATAATAAGAGGCAGTGCAGTGGTATAGTGAATAGCATGTACACCTCATAGCAGGAAGGTCTTGTGTTAGATTCCTGGGCTCGGGCATTTCCGCGTGGAGTTTGCATGTTCTCCCTGTGCTTGCATGGGTTTCCTCCGGGTTCTCCGGCTTCCACCCACAGTCCAAAGACATGCACATAAGGTTAACTGCCTGTTCCAAATTGCCCTTGTGTGTGAGTGTGGGTGTGAATGGTTGTGTGTTGCCCTGCGATGGTCTGGAGAGCTGTTCATTGTGCACCAGGCCTTTGCCCAGTATCGGCTGGGATAGGCTCCAGCCTTCCCGTGAGCCTAGTAGGATTAAAGGGTTCAGCAAATGAGTGATTGCAAAGTGAATGAGCAAATTGGTTAGAGAAGCGGGTTTGGGACCTAAAGGTCAGTGGTTCGATTCCAGAACCAGCTGAAAAAATAGGTGGCGGCGGGGGAGTGAGCCTCACCTTCCCTTCCTCCACCTTCATGGCTGTAGTGCCCTTGAGCAGGGCACCTAACCCCCAACTGCTCTCCAGGTGCCGAAGTGTGTGGTGGCCCACTGCTCTGAGTGTGTGCTCACTGTTTACGTGTGTGTGTGTTCACTTTGGATGGGTTAAATGCAGAAGCAATAATTTCCCTTGTGGGATTTATACAGTATATTTTTAAAAAAATATATATTAATAAAATACTAATATATTTTCCACACTAATGATGCACAAACTATTGCTACACATTAAGATTATTATTGTGCAAATTGCATGTTTAAAGACTGCAATCATATGCAGTACACTTTGATTTCTAAATGGGTTTAAATGGTACTGTAAGCCAGAGCAGATGTCTTGCATTCAGCATATTATTACAGTGATGTCACATACACACTGCTAAAGTTAACTCATTAAGAGTGTATGTTTAGAGCTTACTTTGACCATAATGAATTTATTTATTGGACCACATAAATGCCAAAGAAGTCCCTTTTATCTCATGTTGCTAGAAGTGGCATTTGGGATTGGCAGCGATTTTTGGCCCAGGGCTTATTCCCATTCAGCTGGTCCCCGCATCTTTCGCTTAGTGTTTCTGCCAAATGCTAGACAGACCACAACTTGTAACCCTTAGTAAACAAGTAAACAAGTAAGCACTTCCATCAGACATTAGCAAACAAACACTACTATTACAAAACAAAGGGTTTGGCTTATGCATCATCCTATCTGAGGCTTTTAAAAGCCTATTGCTTTAATTGGAGCTGCAGACTCATGTGGGCACAGTTCATGTCTGATTCACATCCACCAAATGCCTATACTCGAAGCTGAAACATCTTTTGGTTTTGACACAAGGTCAATGGTTAAGGACTTGGGACACCTTCAAATTCCATTAAGGAGGCTCGACTCATCTAGTGTCATGCCGGAGTTGGTCTTAAAAGCTTTCACAGTCATATCTCTCTGTGGTTTGTCTGGGGTTAAAAAAATTTGTGACTGTCTTTCCTTTCTTTATTTTTTCCTGTGCAGTGTTTCATTTTAAAGCATACTGGACAAGCCTTTCAATCATGGTACTTTTAAACTCCTAATAGTGTGGGCGGCACGGTGGTGTGGTGGTTAGCACGCATGCCTCACAGCAAGAAAGTCCTGGGTTTGATTCCCAGGCTTGGCAAGGGTGTTTCTATGTGGAGTTTGCATGTTCTCACTGTGCTTGCGTGGGTTTCCTCCGGTTTCCTCCCACAGATCAAATACAGATCAAAAACTTGCACATTAGTCTAATATGCTGTTCAATATTGCCCCAGGGTGTAGATTTCAGTGTGATACTGTGTATACAGATACAATCATATACCTTATTTATATAGTTTAAGGTAAAGCCAGGCTTTAGAAGGTGTTTTCTCAAACTAGTGCTTTTAAAACCCAGCCTTCTAACAAATTCAACAAATACCCCAAACACCCACACCAGACCAGATAAATGACTTCTACAATACCTGAATGCATCAAATCACAAACAGAGAATCCATTTCATTCTCAATAGATTGATGTTGTTGGTCCATATTATTGTTTTTGTGCCATTTATGAAACCTGGGGAGCTACAGGTGAGCAGATCGTTTGTTTAGAGCGGCCAGAAAGTGAACAAAAATCTCCAATGCTACAAAAATTTCCCAGTATACACTGCCCGGCTGAAAAAAGGGGTAAAATGAAGATGCACACTCTAATATTTACAGTGCATAAGTGTGATGGCAACATCACTTCAGTTGGTCAGGTCGAGGCTCAGCAACATTATGCAGCACTAAAATGAAGTCAGCTGACGATCTGAATGTACTGAATGACCAGGTTTTCCCTGAACTTTTTCTTCCCTGATGGCACGGATATAAAATTGATGCTCAAATAGTGAAAGAGTGGTTCAGGGGGCATGACGAATCATTTTCACATATGTATTTGCACCCCAGCGTCCTGAGCTTAACCCGGTTGAAGGTTTTCGAGATGTGCTGGAGAAGACTTCATGTATATTTGAATTTGTGGCCAATTTTAAAAGTGAAATATTCTAGAAGATATTTTCATGTTTGTTTTATAGCCTGGATAGAGCTGGTTAGGCACATGGTTGATCATACAGGTTAAAGTCCTGTCCACACACAACTGGATACATATGTTTGGCAAAAAATGCAGATAAAATGATTTTATTCGTGGTACAGCACTCATAGCAAGTGAATTGCTACAAAGAAAAAGATCAGGATTTGACAAGTTCAGTAATGATGCACAATGCATGGACAGATTTATCTTACGCCTACACACATACTTACACACTACTGCTCTAGACTTCAGGGTAATATTTCTACTTTTGATATTTACATTTGTTGCTTTCGGAAGCTTGTGAATAAACAAGATGTTGTTTTTCTTTTTGTTTATCACTGATTATGCCTGTGGATTCCTTCACCTGTGATATATGAAAAATTGACTAGACAGCAGAGAGAGAGAGAGAGAGAGAGAGAGAGAGTGTGTGTGTGTGTGTTTGTGTGTGTGTGTGTGTGTCTAATGACAGGCTAGAGATGACAAGATGATGGGTGAACCTTTCAGACAGTCAGAGAGAGAGAGAGAGAGAGAGTGTTTGTGTGAGTTTGTGTGTGAGAGTGTGTGTGTGTGTGAGAGAGAGAGAGAGAGAGAGAACCACTGCAGGTTTTCAGAACAGCTGGTGGAGTAAAAGCAAACTGCAACTGCCATGCTGGGTACAGACAGAGAGCCCCCCCAGGCAGAATAGAACCACCCCCACCCCAAAACACACACACACACACACACACACACACACACACACACACACACATGCTGCCACAATCACTGCAATTCACCTGCTGCCAAGAGTGACAAATCTGCCATACAGGAAGAGAAAGAAGCAACACCACTGCCACATACCCAGTCCATATCTTTAAATTATCATCCACCATACATAAACACACACACACACACACACACACACACACACACACACACACACACATCAGCAGTACTCTTCATGTGGGTGAGAAAGGAGATAGGTGTACTGTTGGCGTAGTGAGCCAATAAACTATCCAATGACACATTCCAAACTATCGCTCTTTCCATCACACACACACACACACACACACACACACACACACACACACACACGTGCATTCTAATGAACTAAGAATAACATCACCATAGCTGGTGTGTTATAGTAGGTGAACACACATGCACACACTTTAACTTGAGACCCCCTTAAAGTCTCCCTCTGACCATTGCAACACCCCCACAACCCTCCACCCCCAAAAGGAAAAAAAAGGAAGAAAAGAAAAAAAGCTGGCATTGAAGAAAAAGACAGCCTACTCACCCTCTCTCTCTCTCTCTCTCTCTCTCGCTGTCTTTCTTTCAGCCTGCTGCGAGACTGCAGCTTCTCCTCCTCTTTCTCTCGCTTCTCTCCCTTTCTTTTCGGCCCCCTCTCACACGCAGAGCCGACACAAAAACGTGAACGGGACCGTTTGGGTTTTCATCGTTTGTCTCCTCAGCTATTTCTCTCCGAGCTTTTGTCCCCCTCCCCTTTGTCCACGCCGGCCCAGAGGAGAAGAAGAAGAAGAAGAAGAAGAAGTATAATAAGTCGAAGGGAAAAAAGTGCACACACACATCCACACAAAGGGCTTCTCTTTCCTGCAATCCTTGGTCCCCTTCAGCATCGAGACTCTAGGACAACATCAAAGCAACTTGGGGGGGACACTTGAGGGGCCTATTGTCTCCGGTCTGATCTGTTTTTCTCGCCACCGTCCCCCCTGTCGTTCCTCCTGCGCTTGGTACAGTCCAGGCATTCACGCCAAGTAGCTTTCACACATGCAGGGGGAGGCTTGTCTCAGGCAATTGCTGACAAGCTACAAACAAGGCGGCCACCCCCACCTCCTTCTTCCCAGCACACACACACACTCACGCACACACTGAGTCTCATGGACATATGTACCCACACCACACACACATATTGCACACACTCCTTTTTTTGAGTGCAAGAAGGCACCCGTTCAAACCACCATTCAGGTCTCACTTGCCTTCTCTGTGTGAAATCTTTAAAGTCTGATGTGTTAACACACACACACACACACACAGACTTCTACTGGGGCATTGGGGTCACCACTGCTCTCACTTTCTCCGTGCTCTTCTCCTTCTCTCACAGTTTTTCTCAGAGAGAGAGAGAGTGAAAAACCCAGAAGACGAGGGGGGCGGGAGGAAAAGTGAGAACAGGAGGGGGGGGGGGGGGTTGGGTGGGATGGTATCCATCCTCTCATCTGGGTTTTCCAGCTCAAGCTTGGAGAAACAGAGAAGGAGAGAGAGAAAAAAGAGGGGGTGGACTGGGGATTGTGAGAGAGCACGAGAGCACGAGGGAGAGCGTGAGGAGAAGGGGGAAGGTGTTTTGAGGAACAATGGACCACAGACCCCGATATAAGAGATGAAAGTGGAACGTCTGGTTTAACTTTTTAAGTTCCAACCCATCCACATGTGAAGTATTAGTTTAACCTTGACACAATCATTAGTGTCGAAGTGACATCTAAAGGCGCTTTCAGACAGGAAGCAAAGAGCGGCCATGCAAAAAGTCAGTAATCACCAGCGAAATGAGCAGCGAGAGGCAAAATGTTCCCAAGAAACACGAAAGGGGTGGGTGCGGAGTTCAACAGAGCAGAACTTTAACGCGAGCGATTAGAGAGATAACCAATCAGAGTTTAAAGATAATGTTGATTGGCAGATGCCACCAATCACTGAGTTCCCCAAAAACCTTTTCGCTATTTGCCGCCATGTAAGATAGTTGATTTCGTGTTCAGTTCAGCGGCAAAGCGATCCACATGTTGCTCATCGCTTCCTGTGTGAATGCTTCACGTAGAGCATTTCCCCCATCCTCTTTCTCATTAGACATGTCATAAGTAAGAGACATGAAAACAGACAGATATGCTAGTAAACTGTGTCAGTTGAAGAGTGAGAAGGGGATGAAGGAACGGGGAATGACAGCTGGGAGGTGTAGGCAGATGTGCGACAGTCAGATAAAGCAACGAGCAGATGTTGCGAACAGACTTTTACCTTAACACAAACAGGTTTCACCCTGTGTTTTGCCTTGAAATAGGTCAAAGGTCAACCTAAATATCTAGCTAAAGAAAAATGTCGGACTTGTTAAACTTCGGCTCTATTTTTCCATCCCATTCATTTTGTTTTTCCCATTTTTGGGAAAAGAGGTCCCTTTGTTACTTTGGAAATCAACATCTTCATGAATTGTGTATGACTCTTTCTTTTATCTTCTTCTACTTTCAACTGCTTCCGTAACCACAGCAGATCGTCCCTCTCCAACTTGGTCTGTCCTCTGCCTCCCTTACAATCACACTAATCAACTGCATGTCCTCCCTCACCACATCCCTAAACCTCCTCTTTGCTCTACCTCTAATCCTTCTACCAGGCAGTTCCATCCTCAGAATTCTTTTACCAATATACCCATCATCACTCCTCTCCACTTTTCCCGTGCCGTCCCAATCTGGCCTCTTTCACTTTATACTCAAACACTCCTACCTGTGCTGTCCCTCTAACATATTTATTTCAAATACTGTAAATTCTTGTCACTCCCGGAGAAAAGACTTCCTTTTATAAATATTAGAAAAATACTCCATGGGATAATCAACTAGATGCACTGAAAAGCGGCATTCTATCAGAAACTGGAAGAAGAGAAATATAAAAGTAATGAGTGTAGAAACAGTTATTTTCTTCAATCTTTTTACAGTTACTGAGGAAAACAAGCACAGGTGTATCTCTGTAGGGATCCTTTCCATGTTGTCAGACACTTATAATAGCATGATGGTCCTGCTAGTAGCAAGAACAAGCAGTTTATTTTGATGTGGTTAATTGCCCCATAGGGTTACAGTTTCCGGTTATAGAGTTTTAAGAAATACTGGACCTATTTCAATAATTGTTTTTCTTAGAAAAAAAATTAATGAAACAGATGGGAAAATAGCTTCCAGGTTTAAAAATCATAAAGTATTCCTTTATTTCAGATTGAAAACATCTAGGGTTATTGGGGAAAAAAAGAAAGAAAAAGAAAAAAATATCTTGACGAATAGTTCAAGAGAAAGAACAGGTTCTGAGTGTTGAAAGGTAAAATTAATGTCATGACATTAAAGGCATTACTGTACTATATGCGGAGGCAGCCGTGGCCTAATGGTTAGAGAAGCGGGTTCGGGACCGAAAGGTCACTGGTTCGATTCCTGAACCAGCGGATAAACAGTGTGGTGGTGGGGGAAGTGAGCAGCACCTCCCTGTCCTCCACCTTCATAGCTAAAGTGCACTTGAGCAAGGCACCTAACCCCTAGCTGCTCCCCAGGCGCTGCAGTGAGGCTGCCTACTGCTTCGGCCTGTAATTCAGTTAATACTGTAAGAGGACTGAATAAACAAACAAACAAAGTAAAGATGTGACTTATTATACCAGGAAACATGGCTTGTGAATGGCATTGATTGGTTCATGGGTCATCTTCTTCTACTTTATTCTTTATTAGGGTCACAGGGAGGCTGAAGCCTCTCCCAGCTGACTCCAGACGAAGGCATAGTACATCCTGAACAGCTTGCCAGACCACGGATCACATATCACAGGGTCAACACATACACAGCCATTCACGCTCACATCTAGGGGAAATTGAGAATATCCAGTTAGCTTAACTGTGCATGTGTTTGAACTGTGAGGAGTGACTGTGGGAATTCCGCACAGAGGTGCCCTTACTGGGCACGAGGCTCAAACCCAGGACCCTCTTTCTGTCTGGTGGAAGTGCCACCTGACACCGATTGTTTGAAGAGCAAGCACATTTGTAGTATGCCATATGAGTCGCCTCCGTACAAAGAATTACTGTAGGAAAGTGGAACCATGGAGCCGGTCATTAAGAAAAAAGATGCTGCTAATTTTGAATGGGATTTAATAGGAAAACATGTTCCTGCGGTATCTGCCTACGAGTGCTGCACTCATGTCATATGGGACTAACCATAATTATCACCTTCTCACTGGGGAAAAACACTTCAGCCTCCAAGTGGTAATGCCAATTTAGAATTCTTACGAGAACATTTCTCTAACCAATGTTAACACGCCTGGCATCCAAGTACAGGAAAAAAACATTTTTGCTTGCAACTAATATTCAGTGGTTAGGGGCGATCAAACTAGAGGTGCAATAGAAAAGTGACTGATGTGAATTGAATTGAATTCAATTTTGAAATTCGTTTGATTTCGAAATTGTTTTGCGACTCCACGTGCAAGTGAGCGGTGGCATGGTGGTAGGGTGCTGGATTACTGATCCCAAGGTCGGGGGTTGAAGCCCCACTATCAGCGGGTTGTCACTGCTGTTTATAAACTGATGTGAGTATAAGATTATTTCGGCCATTCCACTCTGTACAAGGACCTTGAAAAAGGAAAAAGATGTCTTGAGCTTTAATACAAAATGGCATCAAGCTCAAACGAACAAGGTCAAGCTGATATGTGATGTCATGAGGGACCAATCAGAGTCTACAGCTAGAGGATGGTAGTCCAATTAGAGTGGAATGGACACTTTATAAGCCAATGCAGAGCCGGTAGATGGGGTCCAAGGTCCTTTCTCGGAACAACTTCTTCTGTATGATTGATTGTATGCTTTTCTTTTCCCAAAGCCTAAATAAACACCTGAAAAATGAATTTGGTCTCTTGCATTGTGAACTGGACTTTTTGCCACGAAATGATTTTTACGACTGATTTTGAGAGTAATTTGCGATTTGTTTGCAAACATTTGGAGAAAAAAAAATCGAATCTCCTGTCATAAATCAGTGGCGTTTTGTTCGCTTTTTGTTCTGAAACAATTCACTTTTCATTTACATGTTATTAACAAATATGAATGATGACAAAATATACAGAATATGGCAAATGCCAGCTACTCTCAAACTTTCTGCGTGAAAGCCTCCAACATTTTGCTTTTGATTGTAAACAAAAAACAAATAATTTTGCTTGTGTGGGTTTCCTCAGGGTATTTCGGTTTTCTCCTACACCCCAAAGACATGCATATGAGGCTAATTGGCTGTTTCAATTTGCCCCTAGGTGTAAATGTGAGTGTGAAAAGTTCTGCGTGTTGCCCCACAGTGATCTGGCGAGCTGTTCAGGGTGTTCCACGCCTTCACCCAGTGTCAGCTGAGATAGACTCCCGAGTAGAATTAAGTGATTAAGCGGCAAATGAGTGAAAGTGAGTGTCCGACCATAGATAGATAAGTAGTTTATTTGTCACTGGGAGCAAAACAATTCTCTCAGTAAGAAATGTGTGCAGGTGCGGTATGATGGACTGTCCCATCCAGGATGTGTTCCCACCTCATGCCCAGTGTTTCTGGCATAGGTTCTGGAACCTCCATGACCCCGAAGAGGATAAAAGCTGTTACGGAAAAGCAACCGTTTGATAACAATGCCATTTTCTAGTGAAAACACATGCTTTTTTTGCCTTGATGCTGAATTGTGTGAACAGTTATTCATTTTCTCATTTCTGTCAAAATATAAAGCAGAGCAATAAGACAGCAAAAACATTCAAGCAGCAGAAGCACCATTTATTGAAAAGCACTACTCCATATTGATAAAAAAGAGCATGTGACGAGCCTGATGAGACAAAATCAGTAGCTTCCGGTGGCCATATTGCGATAATGTGAAGGTGAGAAAGAGCCCCGTGAGGAAAGAGTTAACATTTCAGTGCCTGCAATGAGGGAGAGGAGGAGGAGAAGGAGCAATAGGAGGAGTAGGAGGAGGAGGAGGGGCGTGGCTAGCACATGGATCCTCTCCATTGAGAATTGGTGGCAGTTTGCTGCCTGATATAAATGAAGACAAGAGTTTAGCTCGATAAAACATTCAGGCTTTCGAGTAATATAAGTGGTAAAATATAAACTCAAGCACAAACATGGAGTAGAGGAAGAGTTTCTCACATCAGAGAGATGAACTAACATAGTAATGCATGTAGTATTACAGTGTGTGAGGTGATTAGAGTCTCTACACTGAAGAGTGGTGACATCCTTCAAGAGAGAACACAGCCATGACTGTCCACCTTCATCATGACTCCATCATTCGTTTTTAAGTGTTAAGGAACAGCGAGGTGTTTAAAAGGATGAATTTGTGACACAGCCTGTGGTAGCTCTGTAAACACTCCTCTCACTCCTCCACTGAGCTATTTAAAGACACCAGCGAAGCTTCCTTTAACGAAGGCTGCAATTTCAGAGCTCTCAGCCTCCCTCAGTAGCTGTCTAATCTACCAATCAATAGTGTGTGTGTGTGTGTGTGTGTGTGTTAGGCTTTCTTTTCAGTCAATAAAAGATGCAAGCAGACGGTAGTTTAATCGACAGAGCTCAGTCTGTGTCCTGTTTGGGAGAAATGTTAAGGCTGTATTCATCATGCAGTTGAAGTGGCGCAAATCTGCTTCCTCTGAGATCAGGTTGTGTATATTCATTCATTCATTAATTCATTTTCTAAACCGCTTAATCCTAATTAGGGTCGCAGGGAGGCTGGGCCCATCTCAGCCGACTCTGGGCGAGGGCGGGGTACACCCTGGACAGCTCGCCAGGCCATTGCAGGGCCAACAGTCACTCAACCATTCACACTCACACTCACACCTAGGGGTGATTTGGAACAGCCAATTAGCCTACTGTGCATATTTTTGAACTGTTGGAGGAAATCGGAGTACCCGGAGGAAACCCATGCAAGCACAGGGAGAACATGCAAACTCCACACAGAAACGCATGAGCTGGAAATCGAACCCAGGATCTTCTTGCTGTGAGGCGGACGTGCTAACCACTACGCCACCGTGCCGCCCAGATTGTGTACATAAAACCTTTAATTCGATGGCTATTTCATAATTTTATTTTTTTCCATTTCAGTTTCCGAACCTCTTTATCCTTGATTAATGTCATGTGGAGGTTGGAGCTGACATTGGCATAGACAGGTTCACGAGACCATTGCATCACTAACACAGACACAACCATTCACACTTAAATTCCCACCTAGAGGCAACTGAAAATACCCGGCTAGCCTAATGTGAATGTCTTTGGACTGTGGGAGGAAATTGGAGCTCCTGGAGAAAACCCACGCAAGCACAGGGACACATGCAAACTCCACACAGATACACCTTCACTGAGCCAGGACTCGAACCCAGAGCCTTGTTGCCATGAGGCGGATGTGCTAAGCACTACCCCACGGTGGCACCCATTTTTTAAGGATTGAGACTTAAAAACATTAGTATGCATGTAAATGGAGTTTAGCATAGCATAGAGGTTAGCATGTCCTCCTCACAGCAAGAAGGTCCTGGGTTTGAATCCTGGCCTGTGGTGTTTGCATGTTCTCCCCATGTTTGTGTGAGTTTCCTCTGGATACTCTGGTTTCCTCCACAATCCAAAGACATGCACTTTAGGCTAATTGCCTGTTCCAGATTGCCCCTAGGTGTAAATGTCAGTGTTATTTGTTGCCCTGCGATGGACTAGCGAGCTGTTCAGGCTCAATGTTGACTGAGATAGGCTCCTGCCCATCCAAATAGGATTAAGTGGTTTTGCAAATGAGTGAGTGAGTGTCGGACAGCCTAATGAACTCAAAAGTGATATAGATTTTAACTGAATTCATATCTGCTTTCAAATTTGATTAAATAATTTTTTTGGGTGATGTAACAGTGTTTTAATCATATAGTGTGGCATTTCATCTACCTCCAAACCAATGACCTTGTACCTCGTTCACTAGTAAAGTACCTGTGTAGCAACTACAATGAGCAATGTACTGTACTTACTCAGCTGTAATTGTAATTAGGACATTCAGTGTAAAACTGAATTAGTTTAAAAAAATAGACCATAGGGGTCCAGATGCTCCCGCCGGAAGGACCATTTCATAATATGCCAATATAGAACAAGCATGCCAAGCTTGTAAGCCCCAGCTTCAACGTGTGGCAAGGAAATATCCGGAAACTTAATATAAAGTTTTGCCTCTGTGACTTTGAAAAGTCGCTCACACACAAACTCATCCTAGCACTCATAGTAGTGAGCCAGCATACCAAATTTGAAAGCCCCAGCTAAGTAAATGTTAGGAAACTAAAGTGTGACAGAAGGACAGACCGACAGACAGACAAAACCCTTTCCTTTCACTCCCGAGACACTTTGTCGGGTGGGGCTAAAAATAATTGGGATACGTCTTCTTTCCAGATGTTGTACAAGACTGGACATATGTCCAATGCAACAGTACTGCGAATAGACCGTTCCCAGTTCATGTGTTTTTTAAATTTTTCTTACAGTATATCTAAAACAGATGCACTGGCTATTCTGAAAATATGCCAGCGCTACCTGCAAAAGCATCTGCATCAATCTGTGTATTTGTCAGTGTTAGAGCTACAGGGACTATAATATCATAGCCCTTGGAGTTATCTCCGAAATCAGACCAAGCTCAGGGTGGCCGTGCTTAATGGCTCATGCTGTTGTGTTTGGAAATACACACGGGACAAGACATCTTTACTTGTTTTGTGCATGAGTTCAAGGATATTTTCAAGAGCCTGTGTCACCATATATTAGCTTTTTTTTTTGGATAAAAGCCGAGTTATATCATGAAGCTGGAAAGCCTGAGAGGTCCTTACAGGTCATCTCTGTCAAGTGGCTTCTCCATGTTTAGCCAAGCTAAAGGCAGAAGAGGATGAGCCAGTGTGGCCTGGATGAGATGCCTAGACAGTGATGTGGTTTTATCAGTTTGCCACCACCCTGGCTGAAGTCTTCTGCCCAGGACGTGACTTTGAGATTTGGATTAAATCCTAGTGCATTTATTCAGTGGATATGAAGCTGGGTTTCCACTGTACTGTTCAGCAATATATATGAATATATATTTAAATACAAGTGCAAAATGGTGAGTTTTTCCCCCAAAGTGATGCTAACCAATTAAAACCAGCTCCTTTTTTTTCACACTGGTCATTCTCATTTCTGAAACCTAATATGTGGGATGGGATTTCTATTGCATTCACCTCATTAGCCGCAGTAACATTTCAATTCATTTCAAACGCACACATAAAATGTGTTTCCATTTGGCTTTATCAAAAACGTCTGGAAAAATGCTTTCATTTTAAAGAGCTTTTTTAAAATTCACATTTCCATTGTGGGCGGCACAGAGGCGTAGTGGTTAGCACTTTCGCCTCACAGAAAGAAGGTCCTGTGTTCAAGCCCCATGGCCAGTGAGGGTATATCTGTTTGGATGGTCTCCCTGTGCATGCGTGGGTTTCCTCCAGGTACTCTGTTTTTTTCCAACAGTCCACATTATGCTAAAGACATCCACATTATGCTAATTGGCTGTTCCTAATTGTACCTAGGTGGAAGTGTTAATAGTTTGTGTGTGTGTGTGTGTGCGTGTGTGTTTGCCCTGCGATGCTCTGGCGAGCTTCAGGGTGGCCCCAGAGTTGGTTGGGATAGGCTCCAGCCTCCCTACAACCCTAATAAATGATAAAGTAGGTTTTGATATTATTAGAAATATGGCTGGAGGTTTGGTGTAATTTTTTATATAGATTGTCTGTGATGGCAATTATAAAGTATAAGTGACTTATAATAGATGACAGGTGAGAAATTTTAGTTTATGTTTATATAAAAATCAGCTAAATGTTTTCCAAATATCTGTCTTCCAATATTTATAACTGACACTTACATTTATGGCATTTTTGCAGCAATCCTTTCCAGAGAAACTTCATTTTTAAAGTTATTTATACAGCTGAGCAGTTAAGGGTTAAGGGCCTTGCTCAAAGCCACAACAGTGGCAGCTTCATTGTACTGGGGCCTGAACCCCCGACATTCAGATCAGTAACCCACAGCCCAAACCACTAAACCACTGCCTTGTTGAGTTTGTGTTTTTCTCTCTTTTTGTCCATGTAGAGAATAATATCACTCCAAATTGACATCTTTTTCTTTATTATAATATTGTTTCTGTCTTGGGCAGCACAGTAGCGTAGTGCTTAGCACGTCTGCCTCACAGCAAGATGGTCCTGGGTTCAAGTCCTGGGCTCAGCAAGGGCGTTTCTGTGTGGAGCTGGCATGTGGTCCCTGTGCTTGTGTGGGTTTCCTCTGGGTGCTCTGGTTTCCACCCACAATCCAAAGACATCCAAATTATGCTAATTGACTGTTCCAAACTACCCCTAGGTGTAAGTGTGAATAGTTGAGTGTGTGTTGACCCTGTGATGTTAAGTCAACCCTAAGAGGATTAAGTGGTTTGGCAAATGAGTGAATGAACTTTTTA
>JAOUQZ010000026.1:7555910-7567409 GCA_028564935.1 Neosilurus hyrtlii
AATCAAAGGCTACAATAATAAATGGACCTGCAAAAAATCCCATCAATATTAAATAAACAGGACAAACAGGAAGCCTTGATAAAGAGAATAAATGGGGTGTTTTTTCGGTGGAGAGGTGGCGCAGGTTGATAAATACCTGGATGATCCATTAGTGGTCATTATCAAATCCCGCTGCGCTCATTGTAATTATTTAGGAGTTTATTCATTTTATTTATTTATTTTTGCTCTTTTATTTATTTTATTGGTATTTTCTGAGACAAGACACGTTTACTTTATTGTAGAGCAAAGTGAAGAACCAGATTTCACTCTGTGAACACGTGTGTTCCGGCTTAACTGGTTTTCATGTTAACTGGTGACATTGGCTCCAGGTATCCACCTGCACCACCTCTCCGCCGAGGAAAACAACCCGGAAAAGTTCAGAAAAGTCATCCTCCAAAACTGACCAACCCCACCCCCTTTTCAGTGACTGGCTAATTAAGATGTGAATGAACAAGGTGTGAAAATTCTCCTCCTCAATTCGGTTTATCACAACACAGTATGAGCTGTAACGAATTTAACTGAACACAGTGAAGTTCCACTTTAATTCAAGTGGTTTTTAACTGGTGTGACACTTTTATGGATAATTCCATCTAGCTACACTATATGCAAAAACGTTTGTGAACACCTGATCATCACCTACATGCAAACTTTTCCCTGCTACAAAGTAGGATGCACACAGTGGTACAGAAAGACTTTGTGTGCTGTTACGATTTTACTTCACTGGGTTTAGAGGAGGGTGTTAGCCCTGCCATGGACTGGTGAGCTGGTCACGGTGTACCCTGCCTTGGCCTAGTGTCACCTGAGATAAGCTACAGCCTTCCCATGACCCTTGTAGAATTTAAGCAGTTTGGAAAATGAATAAATAAATTAATGGAATGAGCTCAAATCTGGAGTCAATTTTGCTAAGGTTGAAGTGGCAAAACTTGAGTGTCCAGCACAGAGCCCTGACCTCAACCCCAGTGAACATCTTTGTGTGCCCCAGGCCTTCTCTTCCAACATCAATGCCTGATCTCACTAAAAATCCTTTAGCTGAATAAGCATAAATCCCCACAAACACATTGCAAAATTTAATGAAAAGCCAAAAGGGTGGAGGGTATTATAACACCAAAGAGGTACTAGATCTGGAATGGAATGTTTAAAAAATAAATAAATAAAATGAGTATGATGATGCGGTACTCACACACTTTAGTTATATAGTGTATATGATACCCACATTGTTTACCTGACACTTAAGATCCTTGTAACCTTGCAAAAGATCATGAATGCTCAAAGTTCATGTGAGATGTTCTCAGAAGCAGTTCGAATGAAACATTACCCAGGATTTACAAGATGCATGGTTGAGCAAGAATTACTTTCATCTTGAGACAGAAGTATTCATTTGTCATGGGAGTGGAAGGCCATCGTGATAAACATAGAAAGACATGTAAAGGACACTGAAGTATGCAAAGGACACAAAGTCATAACACCAGCCAGCAACAACAATCATCTTCACAAAAATCCATTCACGTTTGGTCGCAATTCCCAGTAATGACCTTGGTTTTTGTAATGTAATTTATTTACTATTTCTTTATATGTACTTCCACTACTGCACAGCTCTTGATAAAATATTTTTATCACCAACTAATCCCCCTCATACTCTCCCAAGTAGCCTCTTTCCATGTCCAGGAATGAGATCACTTCATAAAATGGTTTTATGGGCGTCACCTGAATTGTGGGTCATGGTTCATATTGCAGAACCATTTGTCAGGGAGTCGGCTGCAGTCGAAGCCATCTGGAAGCCTTCTCCACTTGAGACAGCTGTCACACTGCACCCAGACCTGATCCGGAATTTTCCTTTACAAAAAAAAAGGATAGACAGGGAAGACACAAGGGAAGGTCAAACCAACTTCACAAGGCTCTCTTGAGATCTTTACACTTATAGACTGTCGACCTACCCAGGGTGTAAACTGCCTGTCACCCAATATTATTGGGTTATATAATTATATATTAATATTTATATAACAAAAAATTCCAAAGTTGCCCTGATAAATAGAAAATATAAAGTGTATGTGTAAAGCAGCATTTGTAAAGAGTAAGTGAGCACTTAGTTAAAAACACTGTCCTATTTATATGGAAGGAAAGTGTCTTGTTTTTTCTGCCAAATGCCAAAGGCATCATATGCATGCAGGTTTTTCCTGTGTGCAGTGACATGGGAATAACTTTGAGAATGAATAATTCTCTTCCAATGGAAAAAGTAGAATTTTGGAGAACACGACAGACAAATCTCTCACACATTTGCCGAACCTTTTAATCCTATAGGGTCGCAGGGAGGTTGGCACCTATCTCAGCTGACACTGGACGAAGGCAGGGTACACCCTGAACACCTCCCCAGACCATCACAGGGCCAACACTCAATCACAACTATTCACACTCACACCTAGGGGCAATTTGGTACACCCAACTGGCCTAATATGTATGTCTTTACATAACTTGTAACCCAAGGCCTTCTTGCTGGGAGGCGGACGTGCTAACCACTACTATGGACAAATCTGTTGAGTCATAACAGAAACTGTGAAATTTTCTTTAAATACTATATTTATTATTATGCGGTATTATGATGTGGTAATTCATCAACTGAGAAGCAAATAAGCAGAATTACAAACTAATATTAGTACTCTAATTCATTAATAGCTTCTCCGCTTCACAGCAAGAAGGTCCTAGAGTCGAGTCCTGGGTTCAGGTGTTTCTGTGTGGAGTTTGCAGGTTTTTCCAGTGCTTGTGTGGGCTTCCTCCGGGTACTCCGGTTTCCTCCTACAGACATGCACATTAGGGTAATTGGCTGTTCCAAATTCCACCTAGGTGTGGAAGTGAGTCTGAATGGCTGTGTGTGTATGTGTGGCATTGCGATGGCCTGGCAAGGTGTTCATGGTGGCCTACACCCAGTGTTGGATGAGATAGGCTTTAGCCTTCCCGTGACCCTAATACTAGAATTAAGCGGTCTGGCAAATGAGTAACTGAGTAATTAATTAAACCAAGGGTGTAGGGTGCAGGTTTTCATTCCAACCAAGCAGGAGCCGTTGATCTTGACTCAGGCATTAATGGTTAGAGAAGAGGGTTTGGAACATAAAGGTGGTTGGTTCGATTCCCGATTCCTGATTCCCGAACCAGCAGGAAAAATGTGTGGCGGTGGGGGAGTGAGTTGCACCTTCATCCCTCCACCTTTATGGCTGAAGTGCCCTTGAGCAAGGCATCTAACTTCCAACTGCTCTCTGGGCTCCCCAAATGTGTGGCAGCCAACCGCTCCGAGTGTGAGTGGCCACTGTTTACACGTGTGTGTGTGTGTGTGTGTGTGTGTGTGTGTGTGTGTGTGTGTGTGTGTGTGTGTGTGTGTGTGCTCAGTTTGGACGGGTTAAATGCAGAGGCAATAATTTCCCTTGTGGGATTATTACAGTATATCAAAAAAACCAAAAACACTCCTACATTAATAAAGATAGCTCCAAAAATTACAAAATCAATGAACACTGCCTTGGACTGAGTATGTATCTAGGAAGTAGCCAATGTTGCCCTGAAATGTGACACACTGAAATTGAAACCTAAACTCAATCTCCACACTTACATTGTATCCTCTATTGGAATCATGCATTTCGGGTCCTCTTTCTTCCGCTTGTAGCGTATCTCGTTCCAGTACTCTTCCAGCTTGATGCTGAGGTTATGCATGGTTTTCCTGTAAATGTAAATTGTAGCGACTCATGTCCTAATCACCTAATTAACCTTAGAATTACTAGAAACTACAGTTTTCCCATGCCTAGGCTTTAAAAATCAACCGTATTGGTGTTGGGACCTGTATTTATCTGTATCATCAAAGTCTTGTTTGTTGTGAGTTGGCTGAAGGAAATTACATTCAATCACACCAATGACTCCAACACCTTTTCTCTCTACCTGTTCAGGAAAAGATGTAATGGAAAGGTTAATGTACTCTACACTATAAATATATTTATTAATAAGAGCAGCTATGGTTACGTTTTGGAGTAAGTAAGAACTTCTTTACCTTGCGTTGGCAGCTCACTCTCTCATAAGCCTTAATGAGTCTGTTTTTGTGGTACATCATGATGCCATAATGCTCCTTGCTTTTGGTGTTGAACCCAAATGTGATCCGAATACGTTTGGTCTGTGAATTGTGTCAAGAATCTCTTCAGATACAGCAATCTACACAGGATGTATAAGACTCTTTTGGTTCTGAATGGCTGTGGCATCACTGGAATTTAAACAGCAAAATAATAGCTCTTAGATGGGTCCCTGAGTTATAACACTCTTGTGTGGCCCCAAGTGGTGCATCACAACTTCAAATCCAGGTTGACGATACAACCATCCACAGCAGGGAGTCCATGGAAGCTAAGTGAACAAGCTCTAACAGGAGGGAGAGTCGGCATACGTTCAAATCATTGTCGCTCAAACCCATCGCCAGCCAATCACAGGCATTTGTGAGCTCATAAGGGGAGGATAGCACTTTCCCTCATGCGTATGCACAAGCCAATTCCAACAGGTTCTGGTGGCAGAATCACAGAGGGGGCAACTGCTTGCTTATGCCCCTACCCGGTTGGTTGTGGTCTTGTCATAGGGAGGCAATACTTGGTACCGGTGTGAAATGGCTAAGACTAAGACTAAGCTAAATAAAGGGGGAAAAAAAACCTAAAAATAATAATAAAATGCACTAGTGTGATTTAGTCAAGTAGCGTGACATTTGCAGCATTTGGAAGACACCCTTATCCAGAGCGACATACATTTATCACATATATATATATATATATATATATATTACCAAGCAATTGAGAGTAAAGGGCCTTGCTCAAGGACCCAACAGATCGTATTGTAAAGGATACTAGGAATGAAGGTCTGTAGTTGTCATTGGCAATGTAAGCAAGATTCTTGGAGATGAGCTGGGTTTTCACTCTTTGACCTCGAATGATGATTTGCATACGCGGCTTCAGATACAGAATGCTACAGTATGCCTGCAAAAGCAAGTGCAACAAAAAACTTTCTTCTTGACCCTCAGCCTTTTTGGGGAAAAAAAAGAAAAAATAGCCTCAAATATTATTGTAAGCAACAAATCTATTCCCTCATGAGGCCAGTAAGCACGTGAACTTACTCTTAATGAATAGTCGCTCTCGGGCGTCATGGCACGACACTCACGGTTTTTCTCAACAGCATTTGCTCGGATCTGAATATCATATTTATCCACATCAAAGTTGAATTCCGTCTCTCCGTTTGTAATCCTGAAAAGATAATAAATATAAGGAATTCAAGCATACAGCTCAATATCATCTTTAATAAGCAGGACTCTCCACAACTGATGTTATCTTATAAAAGTACCTTGTCCCAAGATGTAAATTCAACTTAGCTACTACATACATAAGCCACCTAAACAATCCTAATTTATACCCATCTCCCTATACCCCACCCCATCTTTTAATATTAGATGGCTGATATATTTTAGCATTAGCTAGGTAGGGTTTTTTTTATGCTTGCTGTTTAGGTTTATATGGGCCTACTAATTTATCCGTC
This sequence comes from Neosilurus hyrtlii, assembly GCA_028564935.1. Classification (NCBI taxonomy): domain Eukaryota; kingdom Metazoa; phylum Chordata; class Actinopteri; order Siluriformes; family Plotosidae; genus Neosilurus; species Neosilurus hyrtlii. Next base: position 7,561,491 of record JAOUQZ010000026.1, read on the forward strand.
GCACCTTCAGCCCACTACATACTACACTTCCTATGTTTCCTTGCACCTTCCTTTTATCTGTCACTTGACCTTTGACACTCAGGTCACATGTTCCCTTGTACACCTGAGTCACATTTACTATGCACTCTATTTAAGCACTTTGTTTGGCATGATCTGATTGTGAAGTATTGTTGCAGTGTTTATAGCAGTTCATACTGAGCCTCTTATCTAATGCCCGAGCTCCACTGTATGACCAGTCATTATGCTCTCAGTCTTTGGAATCCTTCACCATAAGAAATAAGGTCTTCTCCAACAGGAAATTCTTTTCAATATATATATTCTCTTATGATTTTTAAGAATCTTGGAATTAGTTTCATCATCCTTTCATCATTTCATTTCTTCTACCTTTTGTCCTGTATATGATTTGCCTTATTTAGATTTTATTTAATTAATTTATTATAGGTTTCATTTACTTTTTTTCATTTTTATTATGTTCCCATTTCTTTTGATGTATATCAAATTAATATATGTATTGCCCTGTTATTAATATTTAATGTGTTTAGACTCGGGTTTGTCTTCCCTTGTTTGTTGTGCATCTTTGCACTGAGTCTATGCCTGTTATGTGCTATAAAAATAAATGACTTGTTTGTTTGAAACTTTTAAATAAAGGCATTAAGTCTTTTATCTGCAAATGCATCCTCTTGCTCCCCAGCCTTGCTCCTGATGTGACATTTTCACATTAGCATTTGAGTGAATTTATGTAATAAATTCTACACCTAAATCATTTTTATATATCCTTTATATTTAGAATTCTTGATTACTAGTAAGGCCTTAGAGAAACATTCAGTGGTTTACATTCAGTGGGGACATTGGTGGCTATAAATGCAATAAATTCCTTGTTGCCATAAAAGAATGAACTGTTCTGCTGATCTTCCAATAAGCACTCCCTTCATTACCCAGACAGCAACATTAGCACCCCGGACTACACCCACACCCCCTATGTTTACTTCACATAGGTAGGAAATGCTCATTTGGAAACGATATATTAGACAAACCGCTAGCTCACTTGCGCAGATTCCAGATAATGATGCGTGTGCCAGTGGGTCCAGCAGTGCTGATGGCACGCAGTTCAGTGAACAACTCCTTCTCTGTATTAAATAGTGAATGTCTCAGGATTGCATCTAGACTGGCTGCATCCTCAGGTCTGGATACATTAACAGTCAAGGGTGAGATTCATTTAATTATGGTTGCCAAATTTGGCTACTTCATTTTAAATTAGAAAGTGTGAGGACCAATAACCAACTGTAACACTTCTCAGTTTTAAAATTATGTAAGTGCAGAGGCAGGTTTGCAGAAAACTCTGTGCTGTTCAGTTTGCGCTTTCTCTCTCTCACACTGTTGGTCGAACATTGACGGTCACCTACACCCCTGCTGCCACACGTAACCCTTGCATTTGTTGTGCTCACACATAATAGGAAACTGAACATAATTTACAGTCATCACAAAGTACCCAATTCTGTACAAGTCTTACACTTGACTTCCATTTGACAAGCAGCACTTTTGGTGAATCAAGCACTTTATGTCAGTCATGTGAACTTAACAACTGTAAATAAACTTCTTGTACAAACTGCTCGGATTTCTAGCCCTGTAATAATCAAGTACATTCATTTACAAAGCTTTATTTTGCAATATCTCTGTACAAGAGATTTTAAATTCATGCTTGTTTAAATTTTCCAGCTGTTGAGAGTAGCCCCGCCTCCTGCCACAGCAGATCTGCTCGGCTTAATGTTTTTATTGCAGTCCCATATTAAATTAATCACAAGCAGTTAATGGCTATAAAAAACTGCTTCTGTGCTTATGATGCTCTATTTCCTATGTCTCATGGTGTTCATGAAGTAAATAAAGCTAGATGAAGGATACAGGTTTTGTCCATCTCGTCTGAAGGTAAGAATCGGCACCATGATCTGCTGAGCTTTTATGGCCTGTAGATAGGACTGCGAAAGCAGGCCTACGCTCATTGTGTCTCTGGTCTTAGTGAAGACGATGGCATCCTTTCCCAGACGCATGGAACCTGATTTAAATCCATTGCCATAGACACCAACTGGAACATGGTCTCTCACAGCTTTCTTGTCACTGTAACCAAAACTGAAAGAATATTGGATTAAAGAAGGATAAATGTGAAATGATTTCATTCCTGATTTGGCATTTAAATATTGTGTAAGGGTGCCATTTTTCTTTGTTATTTTGATCAAATCAAAGAATGATTATATGCAAGACCAATGAGAGGGATCCAGAGACTAGGCAAGTCTTTGTTTCATTCCTGTGTGCTATATGCTACACGGGAACAGCACATTCTGATTGACCCACTATTACTGAAGCAGAAGGCTTCATCACGCTTTAAAATGCAAAACCATATTAATCTCTCTCTCAATCACTGATTTTCCAGGCTGCTTACTCCTATCAGGGTTGCGGGGAGGCTGACATCTATCTCAGCCAACACTGGGCGAAGGCAAGGAACACCGTGAACAGCTCATCAGACCATCACAGGGCCAACACACTACCATTCACAGTCACATCCTCTAATAGGGGCAATTTGGAACAGCCTATTAGCCTATGTGCATGTCTTGGGAGGAAATCAAAGTACCCCGGAGGAGACCGGCAAGCATGGTTGGACATGCAATTCCTCACAGAAACCCCTGAGCCTGGGACTCAAACCCATGACTTTCTTGCTGTGAGGCAAACGTGCTAACCACTGCCCCACTATGCATCTCAAATAAATTATTTTTTTGTGTTTCCATTTAGTATATATTAAAACACCTTTACAGAGCATGGTTTACTTTTATTTCAGTGTAGTACGTAGTAAACTCTGAATGACTAGGCTAAACAGATTCCGTTAGCTACACAGCACTTAGCTCAGCTCGAAGCACAAAGCCAGAAGTTCCATTTTGGGGAGTATTCAGTGATATCCACCTCGACTTGGGTGTATAAATGTTAATTATCCCGAGATAGCAAGCCAGTCAGATCATACTGGTCCTGCGTGGTATACATTATCTACTCCAAGTTAAATAAATGCTTAAAATAATGAAATTAATATCTTGTTTTGGTTTGCTTTTCTTGTGTTCCTCTATACTATATACAAAAACAATTATTATATAATTGCTGTATTCACCCACCACTCAATAATTATTATATACACCCACCATCCACTGTAGTAAGAACACCTGTATACCTACTCATAAAGAATCAGCTAAGCCATGGGCAGAGACACTGAGCTTACAATTTTCTCCATCTCGATATTAGATAAGGACATGAACTAAAGCTCTTGACCTCCAACTTCAGGAATGCTGCTGCTTAAGAAAACTTGAATTTTCCTGTTCCTGAAGTGGATGGTGAGTAGATACTGGAGTCAGTATGCTGGATTTTTAAAAGTACATTCCAAGCATTACTGTTCTGCCATGACTGCTGTGTGGTTACAAATGGTTCATTTGGGGTATTTCCTGTTACCTGAGCATCTTGTGCAATTTGGCTCTGGTCATTCCTGCTCCATTATCCATGAATGAGAGGCAGTCTAGATTTTTGATGCGTGTCCAATCTATCCAGAATTGCTTGGCACGCACATCTGGGTCATAAGCGTTATCTGTAATATAAGAGTATATCACACAGATTGAAGCTGATGAAGGTAAAAATGAAATTCTGAGATCAAAATAGAAGTAAATTTGTGTCTTAGGTTTCAAACTATTAGAGCCTTAAAGGCACCCATTCACTTACCAGGTATATTAAATAAACATAAGTGTTATCCCTTGGAAATAAATGGAATCGGCCACAGTGTCTTTCTGAAACCATTTGCTTACTCCTGTACAACAGAATCAATGACCACTTCCCTGGGTGTGATGATATTAGTAAACATTGCCATCTTTTTTATTATTATTTTTTTAAATTTCTCTTGAATTCATATGCCTTCTTTTGTCTCTTAACACATGATCCCTTTTTTTTATGAACCAATGTGGCCAGGTTATCACCCATTCACAAGATCATTCCTCTGGTCTTATTATTGTAAAGAGACACAGAACCAAAAACAAGATATAAAACTAGTGAATAAGTGATGCTAAGCACATGAGCTGGGGTGATTTCACCAGGAAACCTTTGAATTCAGTTAAAATGAACTGATAATTGAAGATAAAACACATTGACTGTGCATCTGTGAATAGGCACCTATAAGTAGCATGTTGTTATGTTGGTCATGGATCTGTATAAAGAGGGATTACCAACTCACCAATCAGCTCAGCGATAGCGCTAAAGGGCCAGGTATGGCTGGTCGAGTTTGTATGAAGAAATTTAGGATTGAGCTGTAGAAGGTAAACATAATGGCATGTTGTATCATCAGGTTAATAGTATTTTTTTTTATTATTTCTATTCTAGAATACCCCCCCACCCACCTCCCCACACACACATGCTTAGTATCGAACAATGTTATTGCAAGTGTTTGTTACAGTATAAGTCACGTACCGAAACATTACAATACACTGATATGCAAATAAAAGCATCTACTTATGCATTTTGGTGCTCAGTATAGGTTGAGTACTTTTGGGATGTTTTCCATACAGTTTGGTAATTTATTTACACCAGTTGCAAGCCAAATAGGTAAACTGGGGTTGCTATGGCAAACAGGAAATGCACAATCACCTCCACCAAAGAAGTTATGTTTTGGCCTCGATTTGTGTGTTTGTTAGCAGGATTACATAAAAAGTTATGGTGCGGATTTTCATAAAATTTTTACCAGAGGTGGGGCTTTGGACAAGGAAGACTCCGTTAGATTTCACAGCTGATCTGGATCAAATTCTGACTCAAAGAATTTTTTTAAACGATTCTTTAAACTTATGGTTTTTGACATTTTGGCTCATATGGGGGGGTTTCTGGGCTTGGTGGAGGTTTGCAGTCTTGCAGTTTAAAGTCTCAGTGCTTTTAGCATAGGCTCTGGATCCACCATCACTGCAAGACCAATCTACCCACCTAATCATCAAACCTACCCACCTCAACACCCACCTACCTATCTAAATACCCACCTATCTTTACTTACCTATCTTTACTAACCTATCTTTACAACAAATCTTTACTTACCTACCTACATACCCACCTGTAAACACTCAACCACATACCTACCAATATAAACACATACCCTCCTATCTATCTATCTATCTATCTATCTATCTATCTTTCTATCTATCTATCTATCCACCCAGATCTCAGAAATATTAAAAGAAAAACTATACAAAATAAACAGAAAGATTATCTGAAACACTTTTTTTTTTAAATCAGAAGCAATAAAATATTCATCTTTTTATGTAGTTCAGTCCTGTGTTAGTATGTTAAATGTAACACTAAGTCAGAACAGTTGGAATTCTGTTACAGGACAAGTGACAATCCTGCTGAAAATCCCAGCACAGCCTGAGCAGCTACCCAAAAACAGCTGCATGCAGCTGGATGGAAGCAGTTGGTGAAATCTTGCTCTTAATGCATCATTATAGAAAAATCCTCCAGAGGCAAATCACACAGTAATAAGGTACCAGGGGGAAAGCAAGGTGTCCCAGGCAGGGTACTTACCGAGCTCAGGGGTATCCCTCTGTGTTTACGAGTAGCCATTTTCTCTGAAAAGAAAAGGCAAAAGTTAGATGTTTTTTCCTAACAGCTTCAGAGATCCTTCTACATTAACAGCGCGTTCACGTCAGTAACGCGCGCGCGCGCGATTTCAACGCCTAGGCAGCTCCGCGCGTGCACGTGCGTCGCCTTAGGATGTTGTTCCTTGTGCAAAACGTACACTTGCATGAATACTGTATTACAGTCACAGATGATCTCACACATTGGGACACACACACACACACACACACACACACACACACACACATAAACACTCATACACAGTATTACACACACACATAAACA
>JAOUQZ010000026.1:7584356-7607169 GCA_028564935.1 Neosilurus hyrtlii
ACAGCCAGGGTACACCCTGAACAGCTCATCACACCATCACAGGGCAGCACACAGCCAGGGTACAACCTGAACAGCTCCTCAGACCAACACAGGCAGCACACAGCCAGGGTACATCCTGAACAGCTCCTCAGACCATCACAGGGCAGCACACAGCCATGGGTACACCCTGAACAGCTCATCACACCATCACAGGGCAGCACACAGCTGGGGTACAACCTGAACAGCTCCTCAGACCACCACAGGGCAGCACACAGCTAGGGTACACCCTGAACAGCATCTCAGAGCATCTCAGACCATCACAGGGCAGCACACAGCCGGGGTACACCCTGAACAGCTCATCAGACCATTACAGGGCAGCACACAACCTGAGTAACCAGAGGAAACCCACACATGCACAGGGAGAACATGCAAACGTCACACAGAAACGCTCGAACCCAGGACCTTTTTGCCATGAGGCTATCCACTATGCCACTGTGCCATAACCTGGTATGCTGTAAAAGGAAAATAATCAGCAAGAGGTAGTGTGATGCGGAACACCAGTATCAGTTTCAAGTTGTTTATTTTCTAATAACAAAACATTCCTCTTATAAAATTATATAAAATTGTATTATTTATTAAAGAACTTGGTACTTTTCCTCCTCTCGTCGGAGTGTTTCATGTTATATTATCACTTATGTTAGAGCCACTGTAAACATTCCTTCACTAATGAGGCTCTTGCAAGTGTGTAACCTGGTTAGGAAAACTGACAGTAGGTTCAATATAACCATCAGACACATATTAGGTGCCCTGTAGGGTCCTTCTGAGCAACAGGTCCAGAAAAACATGTCTAAGGTATAATCAGAAGATCCGCGAAAGAGGATCACAAGGCAAGTTTCAATCACAAGTTTTGATTTTACATCGTGGTGCCAATATTTTTGCACCCCACTCTAGGTCATGTGAAATTTGAGAAGTAGTTAACATCAAGCAAAACTTTATTCTGCTTTTGAACAGAAGCATGACTATAAAAAATTCTATGTGTACTTTTATCAGCATTACAATTTCCATAAAAAACTTTATTAAATACACAGAGGAATTAACTGATAGAAAATTACAGTTTAATATCAAACACCCTGGTTCTTACTTCGAGAAACTTAGGAGATGGACTGGGTTCTAAAATACCCACAGTCCTTTGAGAAAACTAAAGTTGCAGCACTAGTACTGAATCTCTACATCGTCTAACCCCAGTGCAGAGACTCGCACTACTCACTGATTTGTGCATTATGTTTCTGTGCCTGTTTAGTGACTCTGTCTCATGAAGCATCTTTTGTGAACTTGAGACGATGGCTTAAACAAAAAGGATTCTGTTCAAACTGTTTAATTCCAGCCAGCTTTACAGGTAACAAATAAAATCACCTCGAATATTATTCTTTGCTATTGAAGTCTGTAATCACTGTTCGGATGTTATTTGTAATGTGGTGGTGTGTTTTTGGTCCAGGTACAGGAAGAGGGCTGATGACTACACAACCCATTATGGTAATTATGTCTCCAAGCTGGTGATAGTCAGGGCCACAGGCATTGTGTTTTAAGATTGGCATTTTTGTGAACGCAATATGTCAAGAATCCTTTAGGAATTTTTTTTTCAACCTTTGCATAAAACTCTTTTTAGATTAGATTTTGGAGGTCAGTGGTCAAAGGTCAAGGTCACTGAAGCCTAATGTGTGCCGTACTTGCAAAACGTGAAATCTTGAGAATGCTTTGAGGGATTTTCTTCAATCTTTGCATAAAACTCCAATCTGACTTAAGGATGAACTGTTTTGATTTTGGTGGTCAAAGTTACTGTGGCCTTACTGCACGGAGGCATATAACCACCACGCAGTAACTCTAGTTTATAGTTTCATTGTATAACACATGCACACATACTGACTTAAGTCTTGAATTGCATAGCTCCACAAAAATCAAAACAGTCACTGAAAAACTTATATGTCTTATATGTCTGTATCAGGTTTGATGCACTTGAAGATTTGTCTGATACATATACAAAATTATGTAAACTATATGTTAATTTGAGCAAACAGCTCAATCAAGGAACCAGGTTTATTATTATTAATTTGATATATTTAGTAAATTGCACTGTTTTTAAATTGAATATTGAAATTATGCGTGTTGCCATGCCAAAGCCAAGCATATGACACAGAGAGAATGTAGGTTGAGGGTGTCACCTCCACCACTCTGTGCTTAACACTCACACAGTCCAGTCCACAGTCCAGGTGTCAAAAGGTATAATGGCCTGCGGGCCACATCCAGGCTACCAGCTCATTTTTACGAGAGCTTTTACAGAATATCATTATCATACATTCTTAGCATCGACCATTACCATGAAATATAACTTATCATCCTTCCACTAGGTGGCAGCAAACCATTTCAAATAAACAGCTAGTTATTCATGACTCAAGCAAGATTGCAAACTTGAAAAACTTTTGCATTCTCTTGTATTTCATAATGTTATTTACATTACAGGCCAATGAGCTGGTGATTTCCTTACCTGAGAGCTGTTTGCTGACTACAAGTTCAGTTCTGAAGAGTTACATGGGGGAATATATCAGGAGGTGCTAATGTCACACTTACTTTATGTGTTTTGTCTTTCCAGTCTATTTCAAATGTTTTGGTCTTTTTTTGCACTAAAGTAAGGATGGAACCATCCCATTTAAAGTGTAACTTATCCTCTGCCTCTGAGTATAACTCCACCCACTGCATGATTAATGAGGGGGTGTGGTTTAAAAATGGCATAGACCCCTGTGAATGATCGGAAAATATGTGACCCGCTTCAGCATAATATGGATTAAGTTGCAAGGGAGTGTTTTGATTAAGAGCCGTTACAAAGTAAGTTGAAAATGACTTACCTGGATGAAAATGTGAAATCGCCAAAAATATACTCTTCAAAACATAATCTTCGACATGCACAAGTTCAAATATCCATAAACACAATCTATCCATGTTAAAATGCTTGTTATGAAAGGGTTCCATGTCTAACTTGTTGTAGAACAATGGAAATATCCACCCATTCTTGTGATTGGTCAGGGTATTTCCTAATTATTCATATTTGGTACCAGAATACTCTACCTACTTCCAGAATCCCAGAAGAATTCCCTGAATCATGTAATTGTAAACCAATAAGAATTCTCAAAACACACATGACCCGGTGTAAATAAAACTCATCTTTTGGTAGGAAGATGGTGCTGATTAGTGGAGAGCCAGATTCATTTAGTGTATGGTTGCTAGGAAGTTTCAAATGCAGACATTCAGAAAACTTCCCACAGAAACACCCGAGCCTGGGAATCGAACCCTGTCCTTCTTGCTCGTTGTGTTTATGACCAGCTTAAACAGCCTGGAGGGAAACCTTAAAACTGTGCTAACCTCATTATTTTACACTCTGGCAACAATTATTCAACACTAACATGATTTATGGGTAAAAAAAAAGTGGGAAAAGAACAATATATCCTCTTTAATGTGCTTTTTCAAAGCACAATCAAACAGCTAAAAATATATTTCATTTAGTACCTTTTTATTATCCCTGTATTTGGATGCTAGGACAGTACAATGGATCTTGTTGAGACTTGTTCTGTCTGTTCTGTGCCCCTACAGATGGAAGCCCCCAATATCTCCTCTCATCGCTCTTTGTTCTTTCCTTATTGCCGAAAGATATTATGGAGATAAAGCAGAATGGAGCCCATATATTAAAGTGCTCCCTAAATCATACACATGTCCAGTCTACTTCTCAAATGACATCATGGCCCTCTTGCCTCTGGATGTTCGAAAAAAGGCAGTGTCTCAAAAAGAACACTTTGAGGAGCTTTATTCCTCTTCACTGCCATTCTTCTTGTCTCTCCAGCCTATTTTTAATCAGCCTGTGGAGGTAGTGTTTACTCAGGATGCACTCCGCTGGGCATGGTGCAGTGTCAATACTCGTACTGTATATATGGAGCATGCCCAGAGTGATTTCCTCTCACGGGAGAAAGATGTCTTTGCATTGGCACCTTATCTGGACTTACTGAACCATTGTCCTGAAGTACAGGTACAACAAATTCTTTCAGTTGGATTTTTTGGAGGACGATTTAAACTGTATTGACTTTCCACATGTTTGTTTTGGGGCTGCAAATTGAATTTTGTGATGTCATTAGATTATATTAACTGGAGCAGTAGAGACTATAGTATGCACACTTTTCCAGTAGTATGATTGTCAGGTACCAGTGTTTCCAGGTATTAGCACCAATATGAAACAGTGGTACTGGAGGGTGAGGGCTGCCTGGTTGAGTTTATTGGTTTGTGTAGCATATAAACATTCCTCCAGATAATGGTGTGCCATGATCTTGAGCTCCTTTGGCTCTGCATTTGCTTCTTTTTGTTTTCCCGTGTGCCACTGTAAGAAAATCCAAAATTCCTTGAAAAGAGAAAGATTTGGTCAGACATCATGAGCTGTACAAAAGTAATGCTGTTTATTCTGTTTGTCAGGTTCATGCAGGGTTCAATGAGCTGTCCCGCTGCTATGAGATCAGAAGTGTTAACGGCTGTAAAGAATTCCAGCAAGCCTTCATCTGCTATGGTCCCCATGACAACCAGCGGCTCCTTCTGGAATACGGTTTTGTTGCCGCTGGTAATCAGCACAGTGTGGTGTACGTTGACTTTGGTGAGGATGCCATGATTTTTAGGAAAGTGGGCGGGATGTGGGGGTGAATGTTTTTTTTTTTGTTTGTTTTTTTTTTTTTGTGAGTCTTTCACTGTTTCTATAGGTGCTCTGAACTTGTGTGTTAATGAAGCAGATAGACAGTTACAGCAGAAACTTCTCTTCCTTAGAGACAATGACTTTCTGAGGTTAGGTTGTTTCCTTTTATACACCGATTATCAAATCCAAAGAGATAATGAAATCTGAAAATAATTTTAAATGAGTAGGTGGATCTCTGAAAGAAAACTCATACGTTGTGGATGTGATCTTTTTCTCTCTGGTGAAGAAATCTGACATTTAGTGTAGATGGGCCATCCTGGAGGCTGATGACAGTACTTAGGCTACTGTCCCTGAAGCCAGAACAATAGTAAGATGCTTTGCAAATGGTCTATTCACATCATGATTCCAATTTCTTATTTAATTTAGCTACTGACAGCAAAAAATTTACACATCAACATGTTGTTTTGTAGTTCCTGTTGGAAAAGTATCCTCTTGGGGGCAGAAGTGAGCCAGGACCGAGAGGATTGGTGCATTCAAAAGGCACAACTATTATGCCAGCATCTCTGTGATGACAATAGCAATGCACTGGCCAGAGTGAGTATCCATTCAGACATGCATGAAGTGGCTCAAGGTTGATGACTTGATTCTATATTAATGTTTTCCTTTTGAAACAGTAAATCTTGTTTCCATCTAATACCTCAACAACTATATATGCTAACCTTCGGAAATTTTATATGAGCATCCTCTGTGCTTGGGCCTTCTGTTTTGTTCATCTCACTTTTGACCTTGTCACAATGACCATGACCTTATAAATTTTTCTGGGCTATTTTTCAATAACTGCTGGGTGGCTGAAGGGTGTCACTGTGGCCATTATAGCTATTATTTTTCCTGTTTCCTGTATCAAAAATGAATCACATTTTAATATTTTTTTATACAACTGAGTAGTTAAGGGTTAAGTGCATTGTTCAGGGGCTTAACAGTGACATCTTGGTGGTAATTGCACTTGAACCTCCTACCTTCTGATCAGTAACCCAGAGCCTTAACTATTGAGACTCCACTGCCCCTTAAACAGGTTAATCAGGTTCCCATAGGATAATTGAATTATTGCATCATTGCCATCGGACCATATACTTTGAAAATATTTTGAATGAATAATAAAACATTGATCAAGTTCAGGTTTTGTATGATATATACTCAGGTAACAACCCCTGGACTGAAGAATTCTCCATAGCATACTTCACTTTTCAGTAATTGCATATTTTCTACCTAAACTTGAGTTAATGTGTGAATCAAAAAGGCAGACTAAAACCTCAGGGTTTGCCACGGTCACAAATTGTGAAATTCTCAAATTCAACAAAATTCTGTCCCAAAGAAGTCTGCACAATATGCCCTTCATGCTTGTCAAATTAAAAAGGCACGTCTTTTAACAACACAATGATTTTATCCATGGGATTGCTAGCGGCTTGCTAAACTACAGGGGTTAGCAGCTTAGCAGTTGTTTTTGGCCAGACGTGACGTCAATGCATTAGGTGGGTTGACGTTTCTTGTGGAGACAGTGAAACTTACCCTCTAGTGACTCTGAGGATAGTTTACTGTTAGTGACGAGAATTCGTTGGATTGGCTGGGCGTTTTCTCTGACACATTATCGGCCAGTGCTGAGCTACACAAACAAGAAGCGCAGAAATCACGGAAAACATTTCTTTCTGTTCTTAAACTAACTGATGACAGGAAAGCCGATTTGGCAAAACATTGGCCTTATAAGCCGTTTTGGATTTACCCTCACGCACTTCTCTGACAGCGTTCTCATCCTCAGAGTCACTAGAGTGTATGTTTCACTGTCGATGCAAGCGTCAACCCACCCAATGCGTTGAGGTCACTACCAGCCAAAAACAACTGCTAAGCTGCTAACCCCCATAGTTTAGCAAACCGCTAGCAATCCACAGGATGGAATCACCAGATTTATGCTTTTTATGGTCATTTATATTAAAATAAGTGTCTGTATCACTTATGTGTATTACATACGCACAAATTATGCTGTAAGGGTGACCAATACCGGGTACACTTTATTGTGATTACTTGTTTTTAAAGCCATATTTCTTAGGCCCCTCATTTGGGATTCTTTTATGTCCCAGCCCTATTCCAAATAATTGAATAGCCCTGGTGCACAGGAACTGAGTAAAAGATCTTCTTTTTATTTGTTGTATTTATTCCTTATAGAACATCAATTTTAAGACTAATAAATGTTATGTCTTTAAGGTGCAGCCGGTACCCAAACAATCCAGCCTGTCTGTTTTATGTTGGTGCTGTTTGTGGTATTGAAAGAAACCTTTGTGCCATTTTTAAAATTCTCAACCCATAGTAATAAAGCATGCATTTCTAGAGTGACCTGAAAATTGACCTCCATACCAGTCTAAATAGTTTACACTTTAAACAGAATGGCATTTTCTTGAGTGTCACATGATTTTCCTGATGATTTTAATAATGCCCTCAGGGGCACGGCAGTGTAGTGATTAGCACTTCTGCCTCATAGCAGAAAAGGTCCTGGGTTCAAGCCCTGTGGTTCACTGAGGGTGTTTCTGTGTTTTCATGCTCTCCCATGTTTGTGTACCGGTTTTCTCTCACAGTCCAAAGACATGTACCTTAGGCTAACTGGCTGTTCTAATTTGCCCCAAGGTGTGAATGTGAGTTTGAATGGATGTTTATCCTTGAGAACAGGCTCTGCTAGGGTTTGCAACCCTCTTATGAAAAAAATATACATTACAAAGGAAACCATCCACGAATTATGGATGCAGAATGGGGTAGTAATAATAATTTCCTTAATTCTGTGGGTTTTGTTTACTTTGTCAGTTAGCATTTTAGCAGTAATTACAATTATTAAAGTGAACAAATCACAGTGCTACCAGAGCCATTGCTTATGCAAACACTTGGATTTATACTGCTGTAATCTTTAGCTTGGTTGTATTTTCAGATAGCGGAGCTCAAAGCTGCTGCTGACAAGACTCAGCTGGAGCAGATCTGTGTGGTCGAAAGTCTGAGACGAGAGGAACAAGTCATTTTAGAACGCTCCAAACAAGTTCTCAGAAACATTCCTTCTCAGTCATCACCACGGCATCCGAACAGGATTTGAAACTTGGAACATTAAAGGAGCCAGAGGATATTGCTACGACTTGTGTCCCTGCCAAGACCCAGAGAACTGAGCCAAGTCAGAGCAAAGGGGACTTTGACATTTCTTGGTGTGGAGAATGATCAGTCACAATGGGATCATTGAAATATGGTGTGTCTTGAAAATAGGCACTTTTTAATGAAATCCTTCATCATCATACAACTGTGGAACAGACTCGTCCTAAACAGCAGCATGTCAGTTTGGAAACTTCTGGAATGGCTGGCCAGCATCAGTAGGCTAACAGGGCTAACAATCCTGCGTATTTCAAAGATGAAAGGTAGCATCGGTTTTACGCTTATTTATTCATCGATAATCAGAAAATGTTCCACAATAATCGCAGTATACAGTCTAACAGCACTTACCAGTGTTAAGATGCTTATCAGTATTTCTGCTCATCTAAGGAAGCAGATGATAATAATGATGATAATAATCAATTATATTTTATGTAGCCAAGCACTACTGCACCACCAGAGTGAAATTTCGTTCAAGCCCAGACTTTAGATTCATGTCATTGTTTACTTTCACTGAAGTGCCCTCTAGGTAACATCTTTTTTCAATCACATATTTTCATGATCGGTTCCCATCTTATACAGCTCTTATGTTTGGTGGTTAAGTGTGATTTGATAAGCTTCAAATTTTAACAACAAATTAGGGACATGGTTTGAATAAAACTGGTCCCTTTTTACTCAAAGTCCTCTCCAACAAAGCCATCAGTGCAGCAAATAAAATATGCAGGTGTGCCTTTAGCATGTAGCCAATTGGTTAGCATAAGGGCATATGCAAAGAAACAGGATATATGCTTTGTTACCTCTGCCAAGGAGGTTATGTTGGGAGATTATGTTCCCTCCATTACATGCAATGCTACCACCCACCTCTTTGCAAACTGCTTTGGGACGGCGTAACACACTCGGAGGGAAAGTGCTATTTGCCCACCAGTACAAATAACACAGATGCCCATGATTGGTTGGTGATCGCTGTGAGTGACAGGGAAGTGAGCATATGCCATCCCTCCCCTACATGAGAGCTCGGCCAATTAGCTCCCTCTGGACTCTGCGTCACAGATGGCTCACGATCTCCAGTGTGATTGTTAAGACAAAAAGTCTGTGTAGATTTTCATGAAATTTTGAGGCCATAGGTGGGACTTTGGACAAGTAAGACTCTGTTCTGAATTTTTTTTTTTTTTTTTTTTTTTTTTTTAAGAATTTAATTTAACATTGTGAGATTGGACCATTTTTGTTCCATTGTAATTCATATAGGACCTTGCTGGGTTTTACATTTTCCTTCCATTTTAATCTGTTAATGTACACTTTTACAGTGCAAACTACAAAAACCAGAAACAGATTTGTAATCCAATTTGCATTATCCTTTTTTCCAGGTTCAAAGTGCATTTCTAATACACAATCTACAAAAATATCAGTCAAGAAAATAAAAGTAGAATACCCCAATAACAAAAGATAACTACAAAGGGTTTATTATCACAGCGTTTGTATAGAATTATTTTAAGGATAGACATACAATAATAACTGCTGGGGGAAAAATCTGAGTATTTTTATCTAGTTTTTACATTAACAGTAAGTTTATTAGAGAATACTGGACTTTGTACTTCTGGGATATTTATAGCTTAATCACAACCCGCTTTCTGACTTGTCGTCGCTGCACCATCTCCATAGAAACTGTTGCGTCATACAATGGTACAGGGTTTTCCAACAGTGGCCTAGAAAAGATTTCAATCATCATACAGATCTTTCTGTCACAGAAACATTATATGTATTTTGTTAGTAAACCCAAACAGTAATGCTACACCAAATGAAATGTTCTCATGATATTTATAAGGAATGTCTCTGTAATTATCCAATCATATCATTATTTACAGTACAAAACTGACATTCTTTCTCTAAAAGTATGGATAATACTGTTATGATGTAAGGTACCCCACTCAAGATGATATTCACATCCCATGCTGATTTTAATCTTACCTGAAAATCCCTGCTGATAGCTTCTCCACCACATCCTTCAAAATATCTGAGAACAAAACAGTGAAGGCATAACCCAGTTTCAGCAGGGTGTCACATGGATACAGCAGCAGTTCAGCAGCCTAAAGACAAAACGAAGACTTCCTCCAGGCTCTAACACAGTTCAGCCATATGTCTAAGCTCCAATTTGCGTTACAAGGACTCTAACTGAAGTTCTGTTTTCTTTTAAACTTGTAGATGTCCTTATTAGTAGAACCTGTCTGCGGGATGGATTGTGGACTTGTGTGAGGATGGAAATCATCACTGCGCATTTATTTTCACATAAATTCATAGAGATCATACAGTTCCTCATGGTGCTTCTGGTATGCTTAGAATTTTTTTAGCCAGGATAGACTATGCATTTACAAAGTGTGAGGTCAGTACAGGGAGATTCCAGATCGAGGCTTTGATCAATGAATGCCATATTTGGCCAATCAGAATCAGGTGTTCAGGGATCTAGTATAATTTTGTAAAATGGTAGCTCTGATAATGGTTCTAGCTACAAATACACACCTTAATGCATTATAGTTTCTATAGTAACAGTTAATTTCCATGGACTTAAAGGTATGGAGAAAGTGCAGAATCATGAAAATTTAAGAATGTACTGTTAATTAACAGTATTACTGTTATCTACTTCTTATTAACTGAGCATAAGATCAGTGGTATCATTTGCTCAATACAGGTAGTAGCTGATTTATTATATGGTTTGTGTTATGTATTTATTATATGCCAACATTTTCTGTGAAATACTTGTACAGATGAGTGAGCTCTTGCGTAAAAACTCGGGTGCAGAAAAATTGGCCACCAGCATCTCTTCTCCCCGAAAGTGTATGCTACAAACACTGTAAGATATCCATGTATCTTTTCTGTGGGATCAGATTAGGTGTACTAGCCTTCGCTTCCCACAGGCATCAATGAGCCATGGGCACCCACACTATCACCAATTCACTGGTTGTCCATCCTTGGCCACCTTTGGTAAGTACTTACCACTCAATACCAGAAACACCCCAGAAGACCTGCTGTTTTGACAATTAATACACCCAGTCATTTAGCCATCGAAATGTGGCTCTTGTCAATTTCACTGAGGTCCTTACACTTGCTCATTTTTCCTGCTTCCAACACATCAACTTCTGCCTAATGCATCATTCCTCGTGTTTTTAATGTTATGGCTGATCTGTGTATGAAGAATTGTTAACTTTATTTACCAAAGGAAAAGATGATGGATCAGATAAAGAGACTGAGGAAAACATTTTAGTGCTAAGCAAAAAAAAATGGTGATAAGGCAGCGACAATCAGATCAAAGCTTTTATGGTGGTTATTTGAGCAGCTTAGCCAATATAAATTAAATACGGGATTAAATGCTTGTGTGGGTTTTATAAGGATACGGAGATATCGGCCCTGCCTGGCCTTGGATGTTTCCCACACTTCTTCATTTAGAAAGGAGATGGAGGCGGCCTTCAAGAAGAGAGTGTGACTGTCTGGAGGATCCAGCTGAAGAAAACAAATAGCAATAAATGCATTATTGAAGGTCAAGTGATAGATAATGACATCATATCAGAGTAGTGTGGTAGATACTCGCCTGCAAATTATCTTCTGTAGTGACCCAGTGACCCCCGACGGCAAGAAGAGAGATGATGTCATGCTTGTGTGGGTGATGTATCTTCCCCTCAGGTTCCTCTTCATAAAGTCTCACTGGTTGGATAGGAAAACACAAATGCCTTATAATCGACCTGCTGGGCACTGCAAAATACTGAACAACAACTTGCTACCACCCAAATCTTGTTTACGTCCATTTCCACATACACAAACTGGGTGATCGATTTTATTGAAAAAGGGAATGGTATACTCTACTTAGTCCTTAGTCACCAAGTCAGGATTAGATGTTATGCAAAAGTGTCAGTAAAACCCCTGTCACATACGTCACACAACAGGTACAAAACAGGAAACTGGGCAAATTCTTAGACCGACTCTAAGTTTGTCATACGAAACTCATTTGTGTGATGAAAACTAGTGTCGCCGACCCTTGTTGAGGAGTTCTGAACATGTTCAAAATTGTTTTCCATCCCCCAGTTTATTCTCAATGTCAGGGTCTGTTGTGCGATTCCTTATGGCGTTCTACGGCTGTGTTATGATAGACAAATGAATTTTCGTATGCTTTTTGGGTCATTTGATTTACTCAAAAACATACGTTTTTCTTACAGTAGTCTTGTGATTGGGCTTCATTAAATCCATGATATTTTTATGACCGTGTTAAGTTGTGCATATGGTGATATTTTTATAGCATACAGTACGTACATAAATCAAGTATCACAGGAATATCGTATGCAGATTGTTTTGTTTTGGAACAATCATATGAACTAGAATTTTTTGTTGTGGTATATGTAAGTCTAATTTTACATATACCACAACAAAAACAAAAACAAAAAAAAAACAGGTTGTTTGGAAAAGAGGCTTACGAATTATATCACTTTTGAAAATTTTACATTCTGATCAAAACATGTAAGTGCCTTACCTCCTGCATCAATGACTATGTCCACTCCAAGTCCTCCAGTCTCTTCCAGACATGAGTCCACTAAGTCCACTTTTGAGTCCCAGACTCCAATCACCCTGGCTTTGTTTACAATAATAAATAAATAAGCAATTTAATGAGGAATCTGTTCAATCTATATTATTTCTATAATCTAACAGTATTTTCTCTGATGCTCACATTCCCATCTCCTAAGATGAATAAGCACGAGAAATCAAGCCCACAGACCATTAAACACTCACCAACGAGCGATTCCAACACACCTTGTGCAAGTGCCAGAAATCACAGAGTGAAAGTGAGGAGAGATCAGAAGACAGGAAAAGGTAAAGTGCTAAAGACAAAGTGATAAAGTAAGGATAGCTAATGAAAGATTCAAAGCATAACAGACTTATGTTACACCTTCTTACCTACACTTGGTCGAAGCTGTTCCAGAAACTTCTGATCGTCGGAGGATATGGCTGTAGCGAGGACTTTCACTCCGTGGTAATGAGCTAGCTGGATGACCAGCACTCCAAACGGCTAAAGACATCAAACATATGCAAAGGTAAATGGGTAAATAAATGAACTAGCTGAATGAGAGCTTTCCTTCGCTAATTACAATCCAATAGTAATAATAATTATAAAGGCTGTTAACCCAATTACATTGAGGAAGCGCATGACGTTTCTGGCGCATATAACATGCGTACAGAAGTCAACCTATCCAGGAGAACTGCTTTTAGGCATTGCTCAAATCTTTATATTATATGCAATTTCAGAGGCTTAATCTGAACCAGACTCTTCAAGTATGTTACATTATAGGAGGAATTTGTTGTGGGGCAGCAAACATACATGATGTTACACACTAGATAATTACCAATATTTAAGAAAATAGACATTTACCTGAGGAAAGTTTGAAAATAAAACTAGAACTAACTACAGTAATTATTGGATATAAAGAAGCAACTGTTAACCAAAGATGGAGGGAAAAATAACGTTAAGGTCTGAGGAAATGGGAGCAAAATTGTTTACAGTATGTTAGAAAATGACATGATTGTAGTACTGTTCAGGATTTACCCTGCCTTCACCCAGAGTCGCCTGCGATAGGCTCCAGTACCCTTGCGACCCTACAATTAATCAGTTGCGCGAATGAATAAATGACTAATCTTGATGAGCTTCTATAGACATAAAAAAACATAATAAACATTCTATAGCTCTTGATTTTACTTAAGTGCAGAGACAGACAGAGACAGACACTCAGGTAAACAGCACAAACACCTACAGAACTCAAAGCCTTACTAGTCTGAAAATAACACCATGAGCTAGAATAACACCACTAACTGTTGTAATAGCTCAGTTATTACAGTGCTTCCAAGGCAGGTATTACATCATAATTCCTCATACTTATTATTCTCTTTTGAGGTGAACCACATGGCCCCTTGTTTATGAAATGCCTGCTTTGTTTTATTAGCTACACCTTCTTTGGTGAATATACCATCCAAAAGTTGTTTTCTTCAAATGAAACATCCTCCGTTCCTGATAAATCAATCAAAAATTTGGTATGGCAGCCTAATACACTCGAAAGGAAAGCGCTTTCCGCCCCTCCTTGTACAAATGAGCTCACAGTCGAACATGATTGGTTGGTGATCGCAGTGAGTGAAAAGATAGTGAGCGTATGCCATCCTTCCTGCCTGTGAGAGCTCAACCAATAAGCTCCCATGGACTGTGCATCAACCTGGATTTGAATCAGTGATCTTCAGGTTGGTAGTTGAGCACCTTGTTGATGCACCTTTTATTCTTTAACCGCTCTCCATTTCTTTTTTCTTTCCTTCCTCACATCGTTTTTTATTCATTGTGAGCATGGTATATTTTCTTCAGGAAATCTAGTTAATAACCAACACACATTCACTTACACTCGCCCCATCCAGTACGAGCAGTGTGTGTCCGACGGCCATACGGGCCAGAGTGTGTAGCGCAGTGTAGGCCCTGAGACCATCCTTAATGGCTCCAGCAGCTTCAAACCAGCTAACCTTTTCAGGTTTCTGCACTGTTCAAACACACACACACAATTATATCAACCATCCTATCATCATGGTGCAGCTAAATACTTATCATATTAATGTCATTAGTAATCACTAATTTCAATGCAATGACCTA
This sequence comes from Neosilurus hyrtlii, assembly GCA_028564935.1. Taxonomy (NCBI): domain Eukaryota; kingdom Metazoa; phylum Chordata; class Actinopteri; order Siluriformes; family Plotosidae; genus Neosilurus; species Neosilurus hyrtlii. The sequence continues at coordinate 7,598,891 of JAOUQZ010000026.1, forward strand.
AATTATATTCATCCACAAGGACGACGTCACAAAGGCCAGACATCTCAGCGTCCAGTGGAAGAATTCCTGAAAAAGAAAAAAAAAGATTAAAAAAAAAGTCATACTCATTACATAGTCATGCACTGACCACTCCTACAGTTCCTACCTACAACTTCATCATCAGCCTGGAAGAAGGTCACTTTAGGCCCCACTGCATAGTTGAGAAGATAAAACTATTACACTGAAATGACAAGAAAGGTTTACACATGATTCGAAAAATTGAGAAGGCGAGATTTGTAACCTTGGAGCACGACTCCTGATATCTCTCGACCAACTGGGACGTGTTCCCTCTGCAGCTTTAAATCCTGACACAGCTGAAAAAACAGACACACTCGTTTAGGATCTGGACTGAAATCTGGGGGAAAGAGTCACACCATGGAAGAACGACCGAGTGAACACTCACCTTCATGTCAACAGGACTGAGCGAACAGGCTTTGATTTGAATTTTGACTTCATGATCACCAAGAGTTGCAGCTATACTCTGGATTAAGTCAACAGCGTGAAAATAAGATGATGTTACTCGCTAGTAATAATAAAAGAACTACACTTATTACCTATAATATCAGGTAAACCTAGCATATAAAGGTGAAATTAATAGTGGAGCTCCTCGCACACAAAGGAAGTGTCAATCTTGAGTGCAATTTGTTTTGACAAAAAAGAAACATGGAAACTCACTGAGATCATTTTCGTTATTTTAGAGTATTTTTTGTAAACAAAAGAAAAAAAATACTGCCTTTTCCAGAGAACATGGCTTAAAATTTTAAGATATTGGCAGAAAAACTTATTTTAAATATTTAAGTGAATTTTCAAAATCTTATGGGGAGTGCCGCTTTCAGGCAGTGCTTAAAGAGTACCTGTGGTGAATTCGTATTAGTCTCTTAAATGACCATGTATGACATCGGTGCTTCCGTCAGGCAAAGTCAGTCCTTGTTTCTTGTCAAATCCTTGCGTGCATATCTTGCATATCTCACGTACTACTAGGCATGTGCAGTGACATGTTACAACTTTCATAGGCTGTTCCAGACCTGGAAGTGATGAGAATTCAATTGTTTTGTTTTGTCCTATTGGCTGGGCTACATGCAGCAGACACCAGTCTAAGACAACACATCAGCCAGTGCTGAGCTGTGTCACCAGGAAAATGATGGAGTACAAAGCATACTGCTGCACAAACAACGAGCGTAGAAATCGCAGAAGACATCGGCACAGGCCATACTGAAAACATTTCCTTTCGGACGTAATTCAGTAGTCTGTGAAGACCACTGCAAGCTGTCCTGCTATCGGCGTGACCTCCAGGCAGAACTATTTGGCGCAAAGCTCAAGCATTACATCAAGACACTGTTCCTACGGAATTCCTTCATAAAAAGTCAAATGATAATGGACAGAAGCAGCGCCTCACCAGTAGAAACCAGTAAAAGGTAACAGTCTTTAGTATACGGGAAGTTTTGTCACCTAAAATGTTGCTCGCTGCTTGTTTACTTGCACTGGACAACCCGGCCCAATGAGTTCACTTCACTTCTGGGAAAGAATGGTTGTTCCGCATTGGTTCAGTTCCCACAAGTAATCCATGGGATAAAATTTCCCAGTATCGTGCTTTTTATGGTTATTTATGCTAAAATAATCTCTGTATCACTTATTTGAAACTTGTTTGAAAGCAAGAAAAATGGGCAAGCGTAAAGATCTGAATGGCTTCAAAAAGGGCCACATTGTGGTGGCTAAATAATTGGGTCTCTAATCATCTCCAAAATGGCAGGTCTTTTAAGGTGTTCCTGGTATGCAGTGGTAAGTACCTACCAAAAATAGTCTAAGGAAGGACAACCAGTGAACCAGCTAAAGTGTTATGGGTGCCCAAGGCTCTCTCATGTACGTAGGAAGCGAAAGCTTTATGTCTCTGAATACACAAAAGGCACGATAACGAGCATTTAGATGGGACGCAACACTTCTTGGAAAGTGAAGCTCAAGCTTGTACGTGCAGTCAGGCACTCCTCATGACCACACGCTCTGGAACTGTGATTGGCTAGTGATTGCATTTCAACATGGCACAGTTCCTACACAGTGATCGAAAGGTAAGCACAATACAAAGAGACAAATTAACATTCACTGTTGTCAGGAGTAATCAATCCCCTGATTATTCAGGGTTCTCTCCCCTGCAGAGAACAAACGACCCATAAGCCCGGATGCACTGATATCCTAGAATGTAATAATGAATATAATAAATAAGTTATAAATAATTTAATAATAAAGCAGATCCTAAGTAGCTTGTGCAATAATTAGCAAATATTTTGAAATAATTATTTAAAAGTATAATAATAATAATAATAATAATAATATTAATAATATGATAATAATAATAATAATAACAATAAAAGAAATCACCCACTATCCCCTTTCAACTGATGGAGGATTGAGGCTGGTGACTACTCACTGGAAACGTGATAAATACTGGTAGGTTTGTTTTGGTCAGTAATGATGGTAGGTTTACCTGAAAGTAACTAATGTGACAAAAACATCAATGCTACCAATACTTACTGTCTCCTGTATAATAAATTTCAGCTCCTTGGCTTCACCCAGCTTGCAGTACAGCCCCTTCATTCTGGATTTCTAGCAAAAGTCTAAAAGGTTTGGCAAGAAAGAAATAATATTTAATCCAGTGAATTCTATAAAGCACATGATCGGCATGTATTTACTGCTTTAACATACTTCCAGCTGTTAAATTTTCAATTCAAGTCAGTTTTATTTGTATGGCGCTTTTTACAATTGACACTGCCACAAAGCAGCTTTACATAGTAAAATTAAATTAGGGAGGAATCTAAAAATTTTTCTACAACCCCTACACATCCCTAATGAGCAAGCCCGTGGCTTCAAATTGAGGCTTTGAGATAGATTGGGGTGAACCGTGGCATAGTGGTTAGCACATACGCCTCACAACATGAAGGTTCTGAATTCGAGTCCTGGGTTTGGGGGTTTCTGTGTGGAGTTTGTATGTTCTCCCCATGCTTGCGCGGATTTCCTCCGAGTACTCTGGTATCCTCCCTAGTCCAAAAACATGCAAATTGATCCTAGGTGTGAATGACAGAGCGAAAGGTTGTATGTGTGTGATGGGCTGGCGAGCTGTTCATGCTGTACCCCACATTCGCCCAGTCTTTACAAGTCATATGTCTGACTTTTATTTGGAGTAAAGCATCCAAGCCTGGGGTCCACATTTTATGAAGGATACTGAATATCTGGAAAATGTTCAAAGGAGAGCGACAAAGCTCGTTCCTGGAATCCAGCACTTGTCCCATGAGGAACGTCTTTTAGGAGGCTAAATCTTTATTCACGCAAACAACAACGGCTTACAGGGGACCTAATGGAGTATTACAAACTACTCACTGGCAAAGTAATGGCAGATTATCAGCAATTCTTTGGCTGAGCAGATACTCGTCATGTCTGGGGCAATTCATTCATTTTCTGAACCGCTGGATCCTTGATCCCATCTCAGCTGACTCCGGACGAGGGCAGAGTACACCCTGGACAGCTCGCCAGGCTATCGCAGGGCAGAAACACGCTGATGGCTATGCAGCCTACTCTTGACGACAATCAGCAATGGTTCTTTTACATGCCTCTCACTATAGACAGTAAGAGACATAGCCTGCACTGGGGCAATTCACTGACGTTAAATATGGCAAGGTCCAGGTTGCAGGTCAAGCAGAAATTCAGCGAGTGGTTAACTACTGAAACGCACTTCCTGACGGCGTTGTGATAGAATCAGTGACCAATGCCTTTAAAGCAGACAATTAGGAAGGGACAGATATGGGACACAAAAAGCCCAGCATGAAATATTCCCTAAAACCTAAGTGTAAGTGTAAGTGTTGGCTGAGATAGACTCCAGCTTTCCCGCGCCCCTAATCAGAATAAATGGTTTTACAAATGAGTGATAATGAGATGATGAGATGAGATTAGTGGTTTCACCTCCTAAGACCCAAACCATAATGTCGTGAGTCTTGCCATTTCTCCACTGGCTTCTGTTCTATACCACCTAATAAACAGTGAATTTGATAGGAAGAAGTATAGTTAAATAGTAATACCTAGTTTCCTTTATATGAGGATCTCACAAATACACACCATGAAACTGAGAATAAATATGAGGTCCTCCTATGGGGACAGAGTCTCAAGAGGTGAAATACTGTTCTGAACATGGGATCTGGAAACACTGACTTCAATTTACCAACACAACAGCCAGGCACAATGCATTTAGACCCTTATATAAAGTAAAATAAGTATTATACAGTCTGAACAGTCTGTTTAGTCCACTATAGACTCCAGAAGCATCAATTTGGGATACAGCCTCCCTACTAGTGATGCACCGTTCAACCTCAAAAAAACTGCAAGATAATGTGAAATTGCACAAACAAAACTGATGTTAAATCAAAACAAACTGACTTATTTACTAAATAACACAAACACAAAAGCTTTAGAAATACACCAGTACCTCTCTTCTCCCTACCCAAGAAACCCTTGTTTATTTTCCCCTCTTCCTGGATGATGAGCACCGCTCGTGATCATGACAATGACGTCGTCGTCGTGTCTTCTCGCGTTATCTCGCGATACTTGGGAAATTCCAACATTGCGTAGAGAAGCCATCCGGCGGCTGCAGGGCTGAGAGTGGGGTGTAGAGAAGAAGAATAACACATATCTCATCAATTAAAAAAGGGATTTCGGTCGATTCAGCGCCATTTCTGGTTCATTCCCAACACCAGGAACTGATAGAAGATGGAAAATGAACGATGAGGTAAGAGGAACGTGCACTTTCGAGCCGTTTATCCTGTATTTTATGTGTTGCCCCCCCTGACAAGCGCCTTAGCTACCGTCGTTATGAGGAGAAAATCGTTGTAGTGGCGCTCGCGCAGCGTTTCCACGGCTAAAGGCTACAGGCTAAAGGCTACATCTGCATGCTTTCCACACTTCCACCATACACAGTGTGCACTACCCGAGTACAGCACTGGATTTACACTAGGGTACTGTTTAGTGTGCTAGGGGAGGGTGATTATATGGACGTGTGAGATTTGTGGTCGTCCTGGCATTCATTCCTAACGGTTTTATCAACAATTTAAGAAATAATACAGTATAAAACTGGCTTGCTGGGTGATCCTGTGCTGTTATGTGATGATGTTTGGTTTAAATAAACGTAGACACGTCCTTTTCTTTCATGAGTGTGTTAAGTAAGCAGAGATGCTAATGCTAGCTACACGGGGCTGCTGCATGGTTTGTTTTCCCCCTGCATCATCATCATCATCATCATCATCACCAGGTTTGTAGGGTAATCATTAATTTGTAGGATCAGGGGAAATGTCTCAGGGATGTGTTGTGTGGTGTCTTGTTAAAGGATGTTTCGTGCATGTAGTACTTTCTGGGTTAACTCAGCATTGCCATGACCTTAGCTGGGGTTCTGCTAACTCTCTACCTAGCGGCTAATACAGCAAGGACTTGTAACTACATTAATCTAATCTACACCCATGCTGTCCAACTGAAGAACAGGCTGTGGATAATCAGGGCTGGGGACATGGCCAGGAATGCATGCAGCTGATTATTTTATTAGGAGAATCTGGACTAGTCCACAGCTGTGTGCACTTTAATGAATGAAAGGGGCAGAGGTGGCTCAGTGGTTTTAGGCTTCTGGATTACTGATCCGAAGGTTGGGGGTTCGAGGCCCTGTACCACCACGCTGCCGCTGTTGGATGCTTGAGCAAGGAGCCCTCACCCTCAATTGCTCAGATTGGATAAGGGTGTCTGCCAAATGTAATATGAAAATGTCAGTTTGGAATTTTTTTTGTTATATCCTATATTCATTTATATGGATCATGTATTTAGATATACATCCATAGGGGAAATAGGAAAAAGAAATATTTTTAAATACAACAAGCAAAAAAAAAGGGGGGGGGGAGAAAATTTGAACAATTATGGAGGGATCTACTAGGCCCAACAAATTAGTCTACGTGTCTTACATAGTTAACCCTTCCAAATTCTTTACCAGGGTAAAAAATTGTTCCAGTTTGCGTGCTGTTATCCACTCCATTGTGATTTCCTTCCATGCGTTTAATGTTGGACTTCTCCTGTGATAACCATTTCCTGGTACGAATCCTTAACTAACCACCAGCAATGTATTCATTAAATTCATCCCTTTTCTGCCATTCTGAAGGTATACATATCCAAAGTATATCAATTTACTTTCTAAGAGTATTTCGCAAAGCATGAGAGGATTTTCATCAGGCAACGTTCAGCTTTGCTCTTAAAGCTACAGGAGTTGAATTGTTTTGTTCTTTACTTGCACAAATAACCTGAAAGATATGTAAAGCATGATTAAAAATACACTAAGGTTTGAGCTCTCGCACTAACTCAAGTGTATCAAGTCACTTTAAGTCAAGAATGCCCGTTTGTGTATAGATAGGTCTCTGGTCTGTCATTTTATAGACATTATTTCATAGACAACAGTTTACTGAATATAAATGTGGGCACACGATTAACACCAAGACTGTGAGTTACATATTTCCAAGTGTATCCACTAGTGTTCGGAGGATCAAGAGAGGATCAAGAAATCAAAACTCAAGCAATCTATGGATTTTGGAAAGAGCCACTTTCATAATTATTGTAGCTCGAGTCGCTGTTTTTTCGAAACATCTTTTTTCATACTTTCATTAGAAAACAACAAAAAGTACTTTTACGTGTCTACATTGCAGCTCTAAATGTTCACGTCTCACCATTTTGTCTTAACTGTGTGTAGTGCATACATGGTGTTCAAGGAATCATTTGTATTTCTGTCTGCACAAACGACACAATTCCCCCACCATTTTTCTCGCCTAGTTTTATTTGTGTCCAGTTTCCACCCATCAAGTATTGCTTTGCCAATCACACAACCACCGCCATCCATGGAGGGGCGTAAGCATGCACACGCCCCCTTCGTGACATGCAGTGCTGCCACCATCGTCTTTTTGAACTGCTGCGTATGAGTATTCACACTTGGAGTATAACACACTCGGAGGGAAAGCGCTATCCGATTCCTTGTATGAGCCCACAGACGCCCATGATTGGCTAGTGAACGCTGTAAGTGATGGGGAAGTGAGCGTATGCCATCCCTCCCTCCAGTGAGAGCTTGGCTAATAAGCTCCCATGGTCTCCCATTCACAGATGGGAGACAATCCTCTTTAAATTACAAATAAAATACTGGACCCGACCCCTGATAACTCAAGCGAGCTGTACACTGCTGATTCCCAACACTAGTATCCATGCTATCTGATGTGATGTAATATAGTATGATATACTGTAGTAAAATCATGTTTTAAAATCAAATTTCTGAGTAAAAAGTGCAGATGTCAGCATAAGACAAATTCCTTCAAGTTTAGATGGCAAGACATGAAAAAAAGGCTGTTTTGTGATGAACACATTGGGATGGGAAGTGCTATACATGATACTGCAGCCAGCCAGCAGTTCCAATTCAATTCAGTTTTATTTGTGTAGCGCTTTTTACAACTGACATCATCACAAAGCATCTTTACATAGTACAAATAAATTTGGTAATAGCAGGGATCAGCAAGGATACAACACCTGTGATTCACTTATTTTTAATCCCTCGGCATAAAAAGCGGGGAGATATAATCGTCCATCACTAATCATTTCAGTTCCTTCTGAGGATGCGGTAACCATGTGAGATTTCTTCATCAACTTGGTAGTTACTTCTACTAGGCAGTGTAGTTGTACCTTTAGATATTTTGGGATTTCTGCAGTTCATATATGCTATCCATGTTTTTTCAGTCAGTGATAAGACACTGTAGAGTAGGGGTGTCCTATCCTGTTCCTGGTGATCTACCTTCCTAAAGATTTTAACTCCAGCCATAATGGGGCCCATCTGACAAATCCAGTCATCACTTTAGGTCTTCATTTCTAGTCTATACAGTGTATACAGTGTCATAAGAAACAAAATCACATGCAGTAATTTTTCTTTTTTTTCAAGGGATTATATATATATATATATATATATATATATATAAAACTTCTCACACTGCCATCCACATCTGTGGATTAACCAAAAATTAAGTTGTCTGTGTCGGTTTTAGTCCCCAGTGCTGTGTTGTTCAGTGTTTGAAAGTAGGGATGTGAATCAAACAACAAATCACGATTCGATTCCGATTCTTGGGGTGACGATTCGATTCAGAATCGATTCTCGATTCAAACCGATGTTTGATTCATAACCATTACAAACAAAGGGA
>JAOUQZ010000026.1:7607269-7626428 GCA_028564935.1 Neosilurus hyrtlii
CTCTCTCTCTCTCTCTCTCTCTCTCTCTCTCTCTCTCTCTCTCTCTCTCTCTCTCTCTCTCTCTCTCTCTGTATACTGAACACAATGTACATAAACTACCAGTCAAATCTTTGGGCACAGTTTCTTGTGGGTGCAAACTTTTGGCTGGTATTTATATTATAATAAGGGTGATCACTCTACTAGAGCTCACATACTGAAATCACTGAACCAGAAATTCCAAATTATTTTAGTTATTTTTGATGTTGTATGAACAGACATACTTAAAGTGTTATTAATAAATGTATATTATTATATATCTGTATTGAATTTATATTAACTGGGTTTAAATCAGTGGAATAACATCAGACAGGCTGGGTGTTGCCCAAGTTCCTGATTACCCAAATTTCAAGTTGAATGACCATCCCATTGCACTCTCATCACAACTTTACCTGCAGAAGGTTTTTCGGAGTTATGGGTATAGTGGATTACAGCATAACTTCAGGAGAAGGTAAAAAAACCCCGAGCCTGGTGAGGGAACAACCGTTTATAATAGATGCTGTAATACAGTACCAGTCAAAAGTCTTGACACATTGACTCATTCTAACTGAGACAAGACGGTGTGTGTATAAAGAAGGTGCGTTTCTTATGATGTTGTGGGGAAATGATGCTTACACAAGAAAGAAAGGTTTATCTGGTGACGTTCCATGAGTATTATGTTTTTATATAATAATTCAGCATTTCCAGCTGAAGACCACCTTAGTTGAATAAACCTAAACATAACATATAAAGTTGCATTTTACTAATTTATTGAGCACCTGTTTCCCTTAAAAAAAAAAAACTGCACCAAGCAAGAGAACTGTCCTCAATCAAGACATTCATTACCTTCACGTTTTACATACTGTAATGTTGTTCTTTTAATTCCAGCGGAAAGCAGTGTCTGGAAGCACAGTTGGCTTCTGGGCTGTGTAGTTCTTTTGACTTGCATTCCACCGTAGGCTTATTGGAAGAAAACTACAAAATAGTGGCGCCTGTGCTATTGGTTTTGTTTTGTTTTTTTGTCCTGTTGGTTGGTTCCCGCTTCCGTCTTCTCCCATTAACTTTTTTATCCTGTTCTGTTCCAATCACGAGATTAATAGTAAAGTTGACTTCCATCCTGTGGTAATCTTGTGACCTGTGGGATTCCCGAAAAAATGTCAGCGTTTACAGTGCATGTGTTTGGACTGTGAAACCAGAGTTCCCGGAGGAACCCTCACAAGCACTGGGGGACCATGCAAACTCCACACTGAAGCGCTCAAACCCAGGACCTTCTTGCTGTGAGGCAGACGTGCTAACCACTATGTCACCATATAATTTATTACTTTTTTTTTCTCACAAAGCTTGTAATCAGGTTTTAATGTGGAAACATGTATATGATATAAGCATGGTTTTATTTAGTCTGGGTCTATTTGCTCATAAGGCTGGATAAAAAAAATTCCCAGATTCTCATCAGTGCCTGCACATGGAACTTGGCAACGAATCAGATTTTATTTATTTGTTTGTTTGTTTGAAAAAACACACTCAGAAGTTTCCAACCTCGGAAAATGACTCAGACAATGTAAAAATGACACAGAAGGTAATCGAAGGTGTTAGATGCTGTGATTGTGATTCTGAGATTGGTTTAATTTTGTTTGAAATTTCTGGAACTGCAAGGCTGCCGTCCTGTAGACAGCTACTCAAACTTTAATACCTGTTAAATGTAGTGTACAAGTAACGACTTCTCATCCAGGGTGTATTCACCCACCTTAGCTACATTTAGCTTTAAAAGTTTTTGGGCTTTGACAGTCACCTGTTTTCTCTCTTAAAAAAAACAAACGTGCTGCATTTAGTTTTTCAGGAAGTTCTGATGAGAAACCAGGATTGTTTTTTGGTAATTTTTTTAAAAAACTTAACTAAATCGGTGCGTCAGTGGCGCAAAGTGCATCCTGGGAGTTCTTAACGTGTATATTAGAAGAGTGACCTTACTGACCGGGGATCAGCAGGTCATTCCCACATACTTCCGATTCTGAGCTGGAATGTGTATGCACAGGATAATTACGTCACAGCCGCGCGCTTTCTCAACGCCACACTCCGGTAACCGTGGAAGGTTTTCTCTCGGAGGAATGTCAAACAAACATGTAAAATAATATGTAACGCCAAGGAACCTTCTCTGACTTCACTAACCTTCTCTAAACACCATCACCCGACTGAATTTATCCAGAGAGAAGAAGATAAGAAACCAGCGCATTCCGCGGTTTAAACGGATATCGGAGACATGAGTAGAGACGGGCAACTGCTGCACACCCCCATATATGGACTTGCTTCACAGGAGGGTCACAGCCCAGGCCAGCTACACATCCCACTTTTATTTTTAATAATATACATTTATTAGTAGTAGTAGCATCATCATCATCATCATTATTATTATTATTATTAGTGGTAGTAGTGTATCAATATTATTTTAATAATAATAATAAAAACAATATTGATACACTACTACTACTAATAATAATAATGAATGATACTACTACTACTGCTAATAATAATAATAATAAGTAGTAGTAGTAGCATCATTATTATTATTAGTAGTAGTAGTGTATCAATATTGTTTTTATTATTATTATTATTATTATTATTATTATTATTATTGGCATCATCATTATTATTATTATTATTAGTAGTAGTAGTGTATCAATATTATTTTAATAATAATAATAAAAACAATATTGATACACTACTACTACTAATAATAATAATAATAAGTAGTAGTAGTAGCATCATTATTATTATTACCATCATTATTAGTAGTAGTAGTGTATCAATATTTTTATTATTATTATTATTATTATTATTATTATTATTGGCATCATCATTATTATTATTATTATTATTATTATTAGTAGTGTATCAATATTATTTATTATTATTATTATTATTAGCATCATTATTAGTAGTAGTGTATCAATATTATTTTAATAATAATAAAAATAATATTGATACACTACTACTACTAATAATAATGATGATGATAATAATAATAATAATAATAAAAATATTGATACACTACTACTACTGATAATAATAAGTAGTAGTAGTAGCATCATTATTATTATTATTATTAGCATCATTATTATTATTAGTGGTAGTAGTAGTGTATCAATATTATTATTATTAGTAGTAGTAGTGTATCAATATTATTATTATTAGTAGTAGTAGTGTATCAATATTATTATTAGTAGTAGTAGTAGTATCGTTCATTATTATTATTTTTATTATTAGTAGTAGTATCATTCATTATTATTATTATTAGTAGTAGTAGTAGTAGTGTATCAATATTATTATTATTAGCATCATTATTATTATTAGTAGTAGTAGTGTATCAATATTATTAGTAGTAGTAGTAGTAGCATCATTATTATCATTATTATTAGTAGTAGTAGTAGTGTATCATTTATTATTATTAGTAGTAGTAGTAGTAGTAGCATCATTATTATTATTAGTAGTAGTAGTAGTATCATTTATTATTATTATTAGTAGTAGTAGTAGTAGTGTATCAATATTATTATCATTATTATTAGTAGTAGTAGTAGTAGTAGTAGCATTATTATTATTAGTAGTAGTAGTAGTAGTATCAATATTATTATTATTATTATTATTAGTAGTAGTAGTAGTAGTATCATTCATTATTATTATTATTATTATTAGTAGTAGTGTATCAATATTATTATTATTATTAGTAGTAGTAGTAGTAGTAGTAGCAGCATCATTATTATTATTAGTAGTAGTGTATCAATATTATTATTATTATTAGTAGTAGTAGTAGTAGTAGTATCGTTCATTATTATTAGTAGTAGTAGTAGCATCATTATTATTAGTAGTAGTAGTTTGTTCATTCATTCATTCATTTTCTGAACTGCTTAATCCTAATTAGAGTCGTGGGGAGGCTGGCTCTGGGCGAGGGCAGAGTACACCCTGGATAGCTCGCCAGGCCATCGCAGAGCAGGAACACGCTGGCGGCTATGCAACCTACTCTTGACGAAAATCAGCAATGGTTCTTTTACCTGCCTCTCACCACAGACAGTGAGAGACATGGCCGGCATTTGATAACCCAGTTAGCTGCACTGGGGGAGTGTGTACACTGCATGTAACACCACCCACCCACCGGAGGTCAGTTCACCTTCGGTGTATGTTAAAGGGTTCTGACATGTCTTTTGATTTTTTCCTTATAGGGAACATTTTTAATTTAAGTAAAAAATATTCTCAATGTGGATGTGTTTAGGCACCCAAGTTTTAGAAAAACACTTAAGGTATCATTTTCTTTAGGTTTATTAAATGAATTGGCAGAATTTTTTTTAAGTTTCGTGATCTATTACATTTAAGAAATAGTGGTGTTATGGACCGAGTCTCAAGTGTGAGCACTTTGTCGCAGTCAGAAAGTTTTCCGCCACAGGAAAACCTTCAGCTCATTTCTTGGTAATGTGATAAGTTGTATTTTTATTGTATTTAAAAAAAAAAAAAAAAAAAAAAAAAAAAAACAAGGTTTGTGAGAGAGCATCTGTACATAGCACATGTAACACAAGTGATAATAGGTACTTATAGGACTTCTCTCTGCCAGGAAGCTCAACAACATTAGCTGCGTATAACTGGATAAAAAGGAAAAATAAAAGATTAAAATAGCTGACTGGTTTAAGAAGAGGTTAAAAAACACTTGGGTAACATGTTAACTTGTTTTATTATTGACCTTATAACAGAATGTCTTGAAGAATTATTCTTTCCATAAGAGCCAGCCCTTCATTCATGGCAATAGATTTTACTTAGTCTTTGGGAGGAGAAAAACATTCTGCTCTTTCACCAAGTGAAAAATTGACACTGTAAACAGTTTATTGGATTAAAGGTCCTTTTGCAGGCTTTTCCAATCCCCATCGGTCTGAGGTTATAACCACAGGGAGAGCAGTTTGCTTGATGTCTCAGGTCTTTGCTGAAAGGCATAGGACCTTATCTTTTGCCGTCTCGTTTCTTCTCATCTCATTCCCACCCCTCACTCATCCCAAGCAGCTTTGTGGTCTGGAGGAATAGATAAAGCTTTTTTTTTTTTTTTTTTAAATAGCTTTTTTTTTATGTGGGATAGATGGAGGGACTGCAGTGAGGGGTGCTGGGTCTTGGTCTTTGTTCCTTAGTGTTTTGGAGCGACCTCACCCTCCCTCTAATGCAGTCCTGCCTGTGAGACAGCAGGCTAATATGTTTGCCCTTTAGAGAAAAAAAAACAACTTGTGTTCTGGTTTTCATAAGCTGTGAGTTTTAGTACCCAGCCTCCCCACAACCATGTAGTCATCTTTCATTCCAGTGTGTGTGCATTCAGCAGTGACAGTAACCTTGCTGTAACACTGTGCACAGGCAGACTCATGCCTTCATAAGTCACATTAGATCTAGTTAACGTATATGTTGCTGCCTATAGCAGTGCAGCTTTTGTGCTTAGGAAAGGATTCTGCACTGTTCAAGAAGTGAAAGTGATATGAATTCTGCTTTCATGTAGTGACGCTGTTCTTGTTTTAAGCTTGCAAACTTGGAATGCAAGTACTTGTATACTTGCATACTTGTGGTCTATAGCCAAATGTATGTGGACACCTGACTAACGTATCCATCTGTTGCCAAAAAGTAGCACACCACTCACATGGCATAGTATTATACTTTCCCTCATCGGAACTTATAGGCCCAAACATCTTCCAGCATGTTGATGCCTCTATGTGTAACAGTCTGCTAAGGTTTTACAAAACCATAACCTCAGTGCCACTGAACACCTTCGGTATGAAGTGGAATTCCGACGGCGCCCCAAGCCTCTTCACCAAAAAAATCACTGGCTGACCTCGGAAAAGCTGTTGTGGTCAAAAGAGCGCAAAGCCATACTCCAAAATCTAGTGCATAGCCTTCCTAGAAGAGTGGAGCTTATATAACAGTATAACAGCACAGGGGGTGTAAATGTGGACAGGCATGTTCAAGAAACACTTGAATAGGATTGGTAAGGTGTCCACAAACTTTTGGCAAAGCATTGTAGATCCAGAGGGTCATGTGACCTTCCAGAACAGCTTCAGCCCCTGGAGTTGTAATGAAACAACAAATTTGGGTCTTTAAAAAGATTTCCTCTCAATTGATGATGATGATGGAGGTTCTCTTCTTCCAGGAATCTGTTGTCTTGTTAAGAACTGATGACTGTGAGTCTACAGCATGCGATTTTCGTCCACATTAAACCATTTGGTAAGCTTTCTTACCGTAAAGATGGGGATAGGATCATCCTGGAAGTGACCTCGTCCAGCAAATGTTTCCTAATACAGAAAAGTTGATGAGGTAAAATAAGTTTGCATTGATTTGCAGTGACTGCTCTGTCTAGGAGTTACAGCATAAGAGTTTCCTGTAGAGGTCAAGAATTGACGTACTCAGCCGCTTGTCAGAGTGTGGTGAAAGATGACTCATCTGGCTGCGGCTTTAATCTAAATATTTTGGGGTCTTTGAGGTTGAGAGAAAGTGAGCTGTAGGTTTGCCGAGGCCCCATTACATATACAGACACCTGCTAAATTCACGCCACCTGTTGTCACAATGGGGTCATCGTTCCTGAAATTAGCATCTGTGTAGTTGTTTGTGTCTCGCTGTGACTTTAGTGAGAGTGGGTTTCTGACCGTTCAGGAGGCTGGTCTGCTCTTTATTAAACCACTGAAGTTTCAGGTATTAACAGACATGTGTAAGTGTCTCATAGCGGGTCTCTTTGGTATTCCACCTACCAGTGCTAATTCATTCCATGGTATGGCTTCTCCACCACATGACTCGTTGGTCAAGGTGACATTTGGGAAAGTGTCTTTTCTAAGGTCTTGTTCAGCTGTAGATGTGGAGTGTTGATTCATCTTGTCTGGAGTTTTCATAATGCCAAGATATTAAACTTGGTATATCGAAATGGCTAAAATCCATGAAATTAGTGGTTCGAACTGACTGGAAGGTTGTGGTAATTTTAGTTGCCATTCTTTACAACACAGAAAAGCATTTTTGGATGAAAAACCGTCAACCCTTAAGGCTGGATGGACCACAAGAGGAGAAACTAACACTTGAGTCCCTTTTCTGTCAGTTAACACCTGTACTCTGAGTCTACACCGAGCTCAGGATCTCTAAAAGCACACTGCTGAAGACTGGGAAAATCTTAAATCAATAGATCAAACCTAGGCTTAAACCTGACCCAGGAGGCAGGTTGTGGCTTTCTCAGTGTAGATGTCAAAGTCTTTAACATGCAGAAAATGATGGGCTAGTTCTAGCATTATACTGTCTGACCCCATGCTGCACCATTATTAAGCCCAAAATAGTACTCATTAAAAAGCAAATAAGGACGCAGCGAGCAGAGAGTCACAAGCAGTGTACGTGTAATGTTCAACAGCAACGGCTTATAAGTAATAATTACCTGCTAACATTTTTATTCATTATCTTTCAAATAAATTAAATGGGTTATTTTGTTGGTCTAATTGTGAAGATGTGAACAGTTTCAGAGGGAAAGCATCATTATGTTCCTGTCTCTGAATCAACAAGAATGTCAAGCCTAATGTATTTAGGCAAACTACAGATGATTATGCCTTAAAGGTTGATTTCATTTTTGGTCTCTGTTCTGCTGTGTATCTTGATAAAAAAAGATCCTGTTTTTTGATATTTTTTTACAGACTATGATTTTTAAAACAGTCCAGTCTACAACAGCGACTGTTATTTACGGTGTTCCCCAAGGAGCAATCTTGGGCACGTTGCTGTTTATTATTTATATTCTACCTTTAGGTCATTAGTTATTATTTTCACTTATTTTAGTGCTGTAATGATGGAACAGGTTGTCTGTTGTCTTTCAGATAATATAGTAAGTAAGTTTCCGTTAAATGTTATAGCTGTTGTAAAAAAATATTTTTGTGGCTCATCACATAATTTCAGAAATGTGTTTCCATGCTAAGCTCATGCAGTCGAAACTTGTAGGTGGTGAAACTTGTCAAGGAAAGACGTCATTGTATATCTCGTACCATAACTATAGGAAAAAAGTACCGTTCACATCTGACTGTGCCTTAGCACTGATAATTATCTACTGCTGGTTAGGTTATTGCAGTCTAGTGTTTAGTGTAATGTTTTAGTGTATTTGAACGCTTATGTGTCTCTTATAGGTTTAATGAAGATAGAAAAAAAGCTATGCATGCTGGATATCCTTCCTCTCCATGTAAACCAGAGCACAATAGCCTGTAATGATGCTAGAAATTAGAACAGTGCTGTACAAGACTTGCTGTCTTGGCAAAACGACTCACTTTA
The DNA here is from genome assembly GCA_028564935.1 of Neosilurus hyrtlii. Taxonomy (NCBI): domain Eukaryota; kingdom Metazoa; phylum Chordata; class Actinopteri; order Siluriformes; family Plotosidae; genus Neosilurus; species Neosilurus hyrtlii. The sequence continues at coordinate 7,615,577 of JAOUQZ010000026.1, forward strand.
ATGTCCCCCCAGCCGTTCCGCGTTTAGCTCCGTGTGTACAGTGGAGTTTGCACTTAAAAAATCTTCTAAATGAAAGGAGGCAGTTGAATACTCCAATATCAGAACACTGGAATGACTGACAGTCACGGAGATGTTTTATTTGTACAACAATGGCAGACGTCCAAGAAGCCCCGCCCCCTTCATCCAGCCTACATGTGTACGCTGCATTCAACGTGCTTTTTAAGGGTTGTGCATTGATTGATCTTATTACTTTGCATTTCATTTCTTGCCTGTAAACTGGTTTAGCATGTACAAACTATCACTATCGCCTGCTGTGTAAGTTATTCAGCCTAGCGTTCTGTTAGCTGTGTATGTAACAGTCTTAGTGTTTTCGGTACTATCTCACATGATGGCCGTATCTAGGGAGCCAAGTCTTGAAGCCGTCTTTTCAACATTCCCCAAGAACTGTGCAGTTGCATCAGAAGAACGTGTTTATTCACATTTACTACTTTTAAATTGTAATGTCTGTAAAAGGTAAAAATGAAATTAAAATGAAGACCAAAGTGTTGAGAGGGTGGGACAAACGATAGTGATTAGGGATTGGTCAGCTTGGAAGATAGTTATCAGTGATTGGTTCAGGGGTAACACTGTAAGTTGTGAAAACCTGCTTTATTATGTTTTGGGCCAAAGATCAATATTGAGCTCAAAACAACTGTTAATGAGGTCTGAAAGTCACTAGTTTGTGGCAAAATTCCAAACCTAGCAGTAAAGTCTATCCGTTGCCTTCAGGCCCTGTCCACATGTATATTCTAAAAAATATTGTTTTTATTTATTTTCTTTCTTTCTGTCTCTCAATATGGTGGGTCCTTGACAACAAATCTTTTCAGACAGTAGTTTTCATTGTTGGATGAATTGTGTGCTAAGGTATCCAGGTGTTAAGGTGTTGGATTTGTTCTTTATCTGTTCCAGCAGCCTTTTGATTGAAAATAGTCATTCATCCAATGGCAGCATTGCAGATGTATGACATCATCACCTCGTGGTTCTCTGCTCCGCAGCAGGGCGTGTCCTCCTGAAAAACCTTCTGCGAGGCCGAGATATTCTGCAAATCGCGCAGTCTCGCTGTAACTGCTGATCTGAGACCTGTAAATATTCCCAGCTTAAGAGCACTGTGGTTAAAGGGCATTGTCCCCAGCAAAGCTTCATTAGAACCAGAAGAAAGTGCAACAGGGAAAAAGTAGGTCAGTCTCTCAAAGACGAAGCACACACACTCACACACTCACATATGCATACTCTGCCATTAGTAAGGCTGTGACAAGAGCCAGATTAGCCATGAGTGTGACAGCATTGCTCACACTGCAGTGTTTGATAGAGCTGTGTGTGTCTGAGAGAGAGCAAGCGCCGTGTTTAATCAGTAGAACAGAATGCTTTCTGTGCGGTGTTTAATATGGAGAGCTGTTTGATAAAAAGCTTGACACCACACAGAAGGCATTTGCTGGAGTGATTTGCTCCATGACATTTTCTCACACACGCATTAATACATTCCTCACTTTATAGTTTCCTTACTTTGAAAATGTTGGATTAATCCACTATTCCATTGGTTAAAAGTATCAAGTGTCAAATCTATAATTAGTCCCTACAGGAAGTTGCGATGTCACGATCACATCAGTCCACACAAATTCAACCAATCCTTGTGCATTTTGTGTGTGACCTTGCAGGGTTAACTAATCACAGCAACTTTCCTCCCCAAATGTAACCAATCATTGTGTTATAGCACGAGCTTCACCATTCATAGCAGTCCCCTGTACAAGCTTTGAGCCATTGGTCACTTCACTGTTTATGCTTTTGAAGACGTTAATATGTAGACATGCACAACTATTTTTGTCTTGCAATTTACACGTAATTGTGGAATTTTATTACAATAAATGCCTAAAATGGCAACATGCATTGCAATTTTATTGAAAGTTTGCAGCATAAAATGTCATTTTAGACTGCAACGATCACAACACAAAAGCCTGCAACTGTGTATTAATTAGTTCGGTCATGTAGGACTAAATAACAGTTTTCGAATTGTAAGGATATTTTCACTAAACCAAACCAAAATTTCACTTATTAATTAATTTTCACTTATTAACCAAACCAAAAACTACGCACATGACATGCAATGCTTCCACCCACCCGCCTCTCTATGAACTGCTGTGCATGCGCGTTTGGGTGGTGGCCTAACACACTCGGAGGGAAATCCTTATCCGCCCCCTCGTACTAATGAGCTCACAGACACCCATGATTGGCTGGTGATCGCTGTGAGTGACAGGAAAGTCAGCATATGCCATCCCTCCCTCCAGTGAGAGCTCAGTCAATTAGCTCCCATAGACTTCTAGTTACGGATAACACCAACCTGGATTCGAACTCGCGATCTCCAGTTTAATAATCACCCATCTTGTCGATGTGCCACTCTGGAGCTCTATTCTTTTGATGTAGATTGACCCATGTAACAATGGAGTTGAGTTTAGTGCAAACAAAACTTTGCTCAAAAGAAAGCAATCCAAAGCAGATTAAAGCTGATAAGCCAATTAGTTAAAGCTAAAAAAAAACCCCTAGCCATCCAAGTAAGTAGGAGGAAATGGGTCCATGTCAAAAGAGGAAGACTTGCTGATGTGTTACAGTGGCTGAGTTGCGTTACTGGAACATTTCACAAAATCGAAGCTGGGCAAAACATGGATTTTTATCAATTAATTGAAATGTTTGCTTGAGGAAAGTTTGTTAAATGAAACCCAGCTTCAATTAACACAGAGACCATGAAGGTCCCAAAATAGTTTTTATATGTATAAGTTTTTACTCAGGTGGTTCCATAAATTCTGCTCTGGGCTGGTACCTCGTCCAGGGTTCTCAAAAAATGTTTTAATTCAAGCAATGTGATTGTTGTTCTTCTCTGTCGATACTGTTTACATAAAATCCAATTAAATAATGCCTTTTTTTTAATTGGAATTGTAAATTGAGTGCATGTTAATAAAAATTTATTAGAGGTTATATTTTAGGTCATATTTTCCAGTCTTATTTTCTTCCCCGGGGCACCATTTTATCATTAGTTGTCACTTTGATGTTTTCAGCTCACTGTGAGCTTCGCCTTATATGCTGATTGGTGGGTGTTACTAAATGTAAATTAACATGAACATGCAATTAATAGGTGGTTGGTATTTTATTAAATATCTGTGCAAGTACAAAGAAGATTTGTCTGGCAAGAATATTGGCCTTGGTTTAGCTGAACACACATCTTTTAGCAAAAGTTGCTGCTGATGATACCCTTCATTGGTTTCGTGATGTTCCTCAAAGTTAAATGGCTTTTCCCCCTCATTTAATTTCTTTATGCAGATAACCTGGCCACGTTTTCAGGCTGCCCAGCAATCTCAAAGTGTTTCTCTTTCCAATCTTAATAACCGTAATATATCCTCAAGACATGGACATGGAGTTACGGCACTTAATGCAGCACAGAGCAGTTCTTAAGAGATTTACTTCAAGCAAATTTGATCCTTCAGGGCAGAAAATAAGGATTTATGTGACATAAGAGAAACAGAAAAGTGCCACTTCAGTTGTTCTTTTGTAGAATGTTGAACTTTAAGGAAGAGAAAATTGCACTTGAAGTGTTTTATACACCTCATCACATGCTCCCTATGTTTTTTTTTTTTTCCTAGGCAGTCCCGTAATGGCCACAAGATGGGTGGGACTCTATGGCGCAACACCAAGCGATTGTGCAAAGTGTGCACATTTGTGTTTTTTAAAACGCTGCCCGTTCGTCTGTGTAATTGAGTGTAGTAGTTGGAGAAAGTACTGCATCAGCAGTTTGACCTCGTGATCAATGCATGCTGGGAGAAACATCACACTGGCAGTTCTCAAATCTGGAGGAATATGAAAAGGATTAGTGTGTGCATTCTTTCAGGCCAGGTTTTACAGGGGAGCTGCGAGAGAGAGATGAGTAGGGGTTTCATGGAAACGGAGAGTGGGAGAATCATCTGGCACTGATTGGAGTATTTTGGTCTTTGTGCCTCAGGGTGTCTGTGTGTGTGTGTGTGTGTGTGTGTGTGTGTGTGTGTGTGTGGGAGAGAGAGTGAGAGAATGTAAGGGTGAGTTACAGTGGGTGGATGTACATGTGCTTTGGCAGCGTTTACACAGCTGGGGGATAACTGCTAACAGACTGTGGTTCTCCATATTCCTGCTTTCTCTCCTTCTCTTCACCTTTTACTCACTGTTATCTCTCTGTCCTCCTTTTTTTTCAGTGTAACTTGTCACATTTCTCTGCCATTTTTCCCTTTTCTCCTTTTTAATAATAACCGGAAACATACCATACCAGTTGGGAAAGGATTCATTAGCACTTAACCCGAAAGGCCTGAACAAGTGGGTCATTGATTTCACACTCGAATACAAAACACTGGAACGAGCGGTCGTCCATTACACCGGAAGTAATGATGAGCAAATTCCATGTGGAAAATATGAATTGGAATTTACATGTAAAACATTTCATCAGCTTCACTTTGGCTTTCATCTGACTCAGATGGAGATTCACTCATTAGAAAAAAAAAAATTCCATGCACAGCCTGCTGTCACTGTCTGCTTTTCGTCCACGCTACCAACATTTAACATCATTCTGAAATATCTGCAGTTTCCAGACAGGCCTTTTTTCCCCCTCCTGAGTTTTTTCTGCAGGTCTGCTGCATGGTGCCTGAGTGGTTAGAGCTGTGTCGCCTCACAGCAAGAAGGTTCAGGATTCAAATCTCAGCAAAGTGTCTTTCTTTCTTTCTTTTTTTTTTAACAATATATTTATTCAGATTTTTTAGACTTTACAAAAGGGTAAGAAGCAAATAGCACAAACATAATGACAATCCCACAGATGAATAGAAGAAAGAAAATAAATAAATGGGGGGGGGGGGGGGTTAACAAAAAGGGAGAACAAAAACAGGGCTGGGCGTACAATACATTGACAATACTGTTGCAGAACTAGTACCTACATTTCCAGCCAAGTGTCTTTCTGTGTGGAGTTTGCATGTCCTCCCTGTGTTTGCATAGTTGCATTGCAACTAGGTTCCTCCCACAGTCTAAAGATACACATATAAGGTCAGATGGATACTCTGAATTGCCTGTAGGTGAGTGTGAAAGGATATTTGTGTCCGTGTTAGTCCTGCAATCGCCTGATGACCTGTTTAGGGTGTTCCCTCCCTTCTCACCCCAGGAGAGCTCAGATTGGTTCCGGCTTCCCCCATGACCCTGCAGGATAATTGATATAGACAATGGATCGGTGGATCCCCAGAAAGAACAGACTAAAATATTCAGTTAAACAAGCACTTTGATCATGTGAGGTATAAAGGATAAAGGTCATGCACTATACATGATATAGATTTCATCTAATCAAACTGTACATGTCAGTTGGACTGATCACACATGTGGTAGGTCATGGTGCTCAATAGAGAAGAAAATTTTGAAACGATAAAATATGTATGTATTCATTATTAAGTGGTTGTTATGTATGTCTATGAAGTTGCTAAAATGTGTTTGATAGTTTGCATTAGCCTGTTTAAAAAGGCCATCATTTGTAGGTTGTTTCATTCTTGTAAGAGTGCAAAAGTAGGAGGTGAACATGTCAGTGCAAGATGGCAGCAAAAATAACAGTATACAGATATTAAACTAACAAATCAGATGTTTATTGTTAGTTTATTGTTTATTTGATGTCACTCCTGCCACTCTTTTTGTATTACAAGCCTACACACACACACACACACACACAAACACACAGCTTTATTACCCTCCCCACGAAGAATGTTATAATAACAATAGTACGTTTTAATGTGCACAGATTATGCATGCAAGCTTTTATTAATTTTGAGTTTAATCCCCCTTTAAACACAGAAGGTCCGTTTCTCATGGGTTGCAAACTGCCGCCCATGCCTTCTGGGTTTTTGCACAACCACCCCCCTCAGTATGTTAGATGGGTACTATACTTGTAATGTACATGTGTTTGGAGATGTGGCTGCATTAGGCAGAACACCAAGTGCACTTTAGAAATACCAAACATCAACATTGCGCAAAGTAGTTTCCACTAAGGAGAACTTGGGCTGTAAAGTCAGACAAAACTTTGTACTGAAGTCCTTGTAAAAAAAAAAAATCATCTCCGATATAGGATTTTGGGTAATTTTAATAAGATTTTCATGTTTGCAAATGGACGTGCGGAAGGAGTCTCATATATACGAATCTCACAAGCTTTAAAACTGACAGTTTACTGCTGTACTGTAATAATCTGAATTGTATATATGATAAATATGGAAAAGGGGTTTTGTTTGACTTTAAGGAGAGGAAGGAGGTGGGTAATATTATCAACTGCACACTTGGGAACTGCTTGCCGCCAGAGGCAATTGTGAAAATTTGGCTGGATGGTGGATTTGTAGGTTCTGCAGTAATACGCAGCAAAAAGAACCATAACAGTCTATCTTCCATGAGATCTTTTTCAAAAATCAGTGTTTTAATATCCACATGGCCAACATTTTCTCTGTTCAAAACATCTGAACGCTGCTAAGTGCTGACGCAACTGCTTTTCTCATGCTAACCACTGTAATATAGTCTGGATGAATTTCTAATGAGGCTACAGTAAAACATCATGCAAATTTATCGGTTGTATTTTTTTTCCCCAGAACATTCCATCAGTACAGAGAAGAGTCAACCATGAGGATCTTTTTAATAATAATATGAGTGCAAAGATGTTGTAAGCAATAAGAAATTGACATTGTTCAAACTGAAAATGCAGCATTGTTTAACTTTATTTTATAATTCAAGTCCAGTAAAGGTATGAAAATGGAGCGATTAGCATGGAAGTTGTTCTCTTGCAGCTCTGCTTCTCCCTGACTGCAAGTTCATTTCTTAACCAAGTTGGAAACATGCGGCTCAGCACTGTAGTGGTTAGCACGTCCACTTCACAGTATTAAGGTCCTGGGTGCGGCGAAGGGCGTTTCGGTGTGGTGCTTGAATGTTCTCTCTTTTCTCGCGTGGGTTTCTTCTGGGTATTCTGGTTTTCTCCTAGAGTAATTCTTAGGCTAATTGTTCTGAATTGTCCCTAGGTGAGTGTGTGTGTTAGCCCTGTGATGGTTTGGCGAGCTGAACCACACCATTGCCGGTGTTGGCTGAGATAGGCTCCAGCCTTCCCACAACCCAAGAGGATTAAGCGGTTTGGCAAATGAGTGAGTCAGAAACATTGCACATGAATGATATTTTGTTGTTCGAGTGAAATAAGGACCCCAGATTTCATTTCTGTAGGATAGTGTTAAAAGTTATAACTATGATCATTTTGGAGTGCTTGACTGATTTATACAACAGCCGGCAGTGCTTGAGCTCCGCAACACCCACCACAACAAAACGAATCTGTTTTAAATGAGTATTTTAAAAAAACAAACAAAAAAAAGGCGTGTTTTGATTGGGAAAGGGAAAACACTGCAGGAGGAAGAAACATAATAACAAACCGTATTTGCTGCAAACAAACTGCTACTGTAGAGCAAGACACACCCTTGGGGGCGGGACAAACAATCTTGAGAAGATTTAATTCTATAATTAAATATATATTAATAATTTTATAGGGAGTTTAAGTCTGCAATAAAGGTGTTGGATGAGTTATAAAAAAATCTCTCTCTCTCTCACTTTCTTACTCTCTCTCTCTCACACACACACAAACACAGACACACTCTGAGACATCAGGAAGCATTGAGTAAAATTCTTAAGCTGTACTGTAAATAGTGGTTATACACTGAGACAGGATTTGAATGTTTGTATTCATTCTGCAAGTGGCAATTTCCTCTTCAGTCAACGTGTCTCTTCATCCCACATAATAAGCCATGACAGACAAAACGGAGTGGTGACTAAAGAGTGAGATTCACTGTTTTTAAAGAATGAGAGTAATATTTCTTGTTGTGTGTTACAGGAGTGTTAACAGGAAGCAGTTAACTGACTGAATCATGGCTCAGTTTCCCACGCCCTTTGGAGGTGAGTGCTGTTACACACCCAGAACAGCATGCTGCAGTATGCTTGCTAGCGTGCGTTTAATTTTAATGCATCTTTGAGGCAAGTTCATCTAAAGTGTATGTGTGTATGTTAGGGGGGCTGGACACGTGGGTTATCTCTGTCGACGAGAGAGCCAAACATGATCAACAGTTCCATAGCCTGACCCCCACACCTGCTGGCTTCATTACAGGTCTGTATTTATATTTATACACACACACAAGATGACCCATATTGGTCTGTTAGGCTCAGTCAGCCATCCATCAATCCATCCGTCAATCCATCCAGCCATCCATCAATCCATCTAGCAAGCAGAATGGGTAGAGCTTTAATTGTTTTTTCCTCAGGCACTATAAACAAGTAACAAATGAGTAATAAAAAATGGACGGTGGTGGCTCAGACTCTTGTTTACTGATCAGAAGGTCAAAGGTTCAAACCCCGGTACCACCAAGCTGCCACTGTTGGGCCCTTCTGCAAGGTCCTTAACCCTCAACTGCTCAGTTGTATGAATGATCTCTAGATGGGTGTCTGCTGAAATGCCATAAATGTAAATGAATAGAACCCAAAATCAGGCTACTGAACTGCTGAAATACCCAACAATTTACACACATCATTTGCACATGCATCGTACACACTGTACAGGTTCACACCATTACGTGTGCACTACAGGCACTTCGGTATTTCTTTTAATATGCTGTATTTATGCTACTGTATATGTATGTATACACACGCACATATTCAGTCGTGTGCAGTGAAGATTATACACCACCACTTTTGTCTAAAAGGGCTCCTAATAAAAAGAAGTAAAAAATTACTTGTCTATAATCTTTTGGTGAAAATGTATTTAAAAATGCTATTGTAGGCAATGAGAACCAAAAAAATTATTCTGACAAGTATATTGAGGTAAAAGTATGGCTAATAAACAAAAACACTGAAAATACCAATTTTTCAGAACAATTTAAAGGTGTAACAATTTTTTTTTTAACTTTTGCATAGCATGAATGAACTTTAAATCATATGGAACGGTTTAGTGAGTAAAAAAATAAAAAAATGTGAACACTATGCCTGAACGGTTAAATGTTGTAATCAAAGTAAAGGGTGGCCACAATTTTCAGTGTTTTTGTTTATGAGCCATACTTTTACCTCAATATACTTGTCAGAATGATTTTTTTGGTTCTCATTGCCTACAATAGCATTGTTCAATACATTTTCACCCAAAAATTATTGAGAAGTCATTTTTTAGGAGCCCTTTTATTTATATAGTTTATATTTTTTATTTTATGTTTTATCTAATTGTCAATTTTATGTTAAATATTTGTTTCTTATGTGCAATATTGGGGGGGTGGGGGGTAGTTAACATTTAAAACCAGAAGGAAACTGCTGTAGCTCTGCCTGTTTATTCATGCAGTTGTCTCGTGACAGCAGTGCTGAGCATATTCCAGGTCAAGAGCCTTAATAGTTAATATTCACTTCATCCATGAGAATGAGAAAATATCACCTTGTGCTTGTTGGTGCCAGAAAACTGCTGATCTCCTGAGATTTGAATGCTTAACAGTCTGAACAGGAACCAACGGTAAATAACACTCAATGTTGACAGGTTTTTCATTTGAAGGTCCAGTTTGGGTGAACCTGTACCCACTTTAGCTTCAGTTGTGTTCTTGGCTGAACAGGACTGGAACCTGATGTGGTGTTCTGCTGTTCAGTGTGATGTGTGTGCTGAGATGTTTCTCTACTTATCATGACTGTAAAGAGTTATTTACTCTGGAACCATTCTGACTTGCAGTACTTCCTCTGATTTCTCATCAACAAGGCATTTATTTCTACAAGGGATTTTTTTTGCATGTTCTGTGCACACTGTAGAGATTGTTTTTTTGTGAAAATTGAAAAAGCTCAGCAGTTTCAGAAATCCTTTAACCACCCGTCTTGCACTAACAACCACCATGATGCAGTCAAAGTTGCCATGATGACATTTCCCCTCGTTCTGATGCTTGATATAAAAATGAATTGAAACTCTTGAACTGTTGTTGAAAGATTTTATCCAAAGGCACCACTGTGACCTGATTGGAAAACCGTTTGAATAAGCAAGTAATAAAGTGGTCAGTGTGAGTATAAATGTGTGATATGTCAGTAAATTTGTCATAGCAGAAGCTTGTTAAGGAGAGGATGTACAATTATAAAAAATAAGTACCTTCCATGGGGATCGTTCAGATTTTCCTCCTGCTTCTCCACCTTTCTAAACAATGGCACCTAATCTGGGACACCTGATTCTGAGGGTTGGATTATATTTGATGTTCTGAACGCCTCCGTGCACGCATCATGGCTGCCCTCATTTTCCCAGCGCTCTTTTGCCCCTCTGAGCATGTCCTCAGAAATTAACGCAGCATATGCTCTAGTTGTGGTACCAGTAAAAATTGGGCTGGCAGTGTGTTCAAGATAACCACGAAGAAGAAGCAATGAAATTGTTGCATATTCCCCACTGGAATGACAATTGTTTTTTTTTTTTTTGTCCCTACACAGCAGTATCAGAAATGTTTTTGTCACAGCAACATTGTTTTCTCACACTGCCACCTAGTGGAATCCTCCAGATTTACGTCAAGTACGTGCGAAAGCGTGTGCAAGTTGGGGTGCACTTTCTTTTTCAGTATAAAAAGCATTTTGTTGGTTTACTCGAAATATTGTATAAAACGCAATGCATGTTCAGGCTGAATTTCAGTAGAGTGTTCGTGAATGGAGATGGAGAGAAGCATTCGAGAAGAGAATCTCTCTCTATCTCTCCATTGGCTTCCTGTAGCTGCTCGCATTAAATTCAAATCACTAATGCTGGCCTACAAAGCCAAAAATGGAC
>JAOUQZ010000026.1:7626528-7644952 GCA_028564935.1 Neosilurus hyrtlii
CGAACCAGTATAAGAATATATTCACTGATAGTGACTTTAAAGCACTTCTGTAAGTCGCTCTGGATAAGAGCATCTGCGAAATTATGTAAATGTAAATTAGAAGCATTCCAGTTTAATGTTACTGATTGAACTCTCCAGATTGATTTTATTCATTATTGAATTGGTTCTCATTTAAAGTTCCAAAGGGGTAGTAAGTTTCTAAATTTTGGAAATATTCCAAGTTGGAAATGGGAATTACCAGGAATACATGGTAATTTGGGGTAATTTATGCGACCTGTAAATAAATATAAACATTTTGTTTTGTTATAAGCAGACATGTATATTTCTGTTAATTCCCATGGGATTAACTTTTAAAATTGGAACTTTGCAAAAGTGTTTTGATTTACTGTTTATGATTGATTAACAATTATTTGCTGAAGGTGAGGGGAATGTCACAGAATATTCATAAGTAGTTTTATTTGTGTATTTCATATTCATTTTGGTGACGTCCACTGAGCCCGAGGTGCATAACTGTATTAGTATATATTACCACCTAAAGGGGGAAAAAAGGCACATTAAAATGAAAAATTTTCTCATTTATTTATTTGTGAATTTGTTTTTTGTTTTTTTATTCATGACTGACGCAGACGAGCTTCCCAGGGCAGGCGGAGTCAGGGCAGAGTTGTGGCGGTACTGTGAAGAAAGAAATATCATGAAAAACAAATTAACATAAGATGGATTTTATATTTATATATTTTAACTGTGACAGTGAGGCAGATCAGGTGATCTACGCTTTAACTCAGCTAGTAGTGTGATTTTCTGTATACTTAATGGCGTCTGGTCTTTTCTTTGCAGCGTACTCTTTGAGGTACAGTTGTAAACAACATTCCGTGAAGGCGTTTACAGAACAGAACAGAATAAAACTAAAGAAAACGAGATTTACATATTTTAAACATGACACTAAGGCAGGTGCGGTGGACGCCGTGCTCTGGCCCATATTAAAGCTTCATGTCATCCCAGAATCTGCACCGGTTTTTCCTGTATAACCTCCGGGAAAGCTAGTGCCAGCCAACTCTGTGCGGAGGTCAGGTGCACCGGGATAGCTCGTCTAATTGTTCTGTTTTACTAACCAACTCTGTTCGGAAACAAAAGTAATGAACTGAATGTAAACCACGCTCTGTAAAGGTGTTTTAGTGCACAATACCCCCCAAAAACCAAAATGTGTTAGTGTTTTTTTTGTTTTTGTTAGTGTTAGCTTTTTAAGGCAGGATAATGATGATGCTGCCCTTGATAATGTCAAATTGCCCTTGACAAACTGTGAGGGTCTGTAATTTTGATTCAAGCATGATCAAAATTAATAGTTTTGGTACTTCTTTTAATTTGCGAAAATATATTAGTGTCTGTACTTCTGCTGTTTTTATATTATTAAATTATTTGTAATTTCTCTTCCACTAGTTATGACATCATCACTCTGATACACTCAACTGGCTCACAGCCAAATCATTTTTTCCTAGTTAAAAGACAAGTGGTACTGTAATTACACTGAGTCTCACATTACACGATAGTAGCTTGTTGGAGTAAGCAGTGCTAACTGAACAGACTTTAGCTGAAGTAGAGGTTGTTGACCTGACGGTGATCCCAGCGCAGGATAGATCTTCTTTGTGTTGGCTGAAGAGGAACGACATGGCTGCCAGCCCACAATCAGCCAGGGTGAGGGGAGAGGCTGTTTTTAGCCTTTAGAGGGGAATAAAGGCGCTCTCTGTGCACCCGTGTGGGAAAGAGCAGATGAACGGAGGTCAAGGACACATCCTGTTAGAGTGGGATGGAGTGTTTGTCTGTCTGTGTGTCACAGCCATGTGCTCATACATACAAGACACACCTGGTTCACTCATCCTGATTTCACAAGTATTATCTCAGGGCAGAAAACTTAATTTAAGTGTAATTATGATGTGATCCTAGCTGTACAAAAAATAAAGTAAGTCATCTGGAAAAAAGTGCAAGACAGTGTTTTCTTTTTTCTTTTTTTTTTTCTACTGTCACTGTGGTATAAGGTTGACTGTAGATTTAAGAACTGAAGTTGTGTACACACAGGAAATGATTTGTGGTGATGAGCTGCTAGCATTCTGTGCTGATGTTTTAAAAGTTTAGGACACTCCAGAAAAATCTGTAGAAGAATAGGTATTCTTCTACTGTCTGTCAAAAGTACTGTCTGCCAGTAGCACTCTGTAGGTGGATTCCAGTCCAAATCCGGATCCAAATAGAATTTAACCTGGACTAAGACTTTTATCCAATGCATGTTAATGTAACCATCATCGGTGATTTTTAAGAGATTGCCCATTGTTTACTTGTCCTCACAGCGCCTCACACGTATGTTCATGTTTTCTCATCTATCCAATCACAGCAGCTGTTAAGTGTTGCTATAACAACAGTACAGTGCAGTGGCTTGGGGTAGTAGTGGCTCAGTGCTTAATGCTCTGTGTTACTGATCAGAAGGTCGGCAGTTCTTGTCCCAGTACCACCAACCTCCCACTCTTGGGTCCTAGAGCAAGGCTGTTCACCCTCAATTGCTCAGTGGTATGAATGACACGTAAACGTAGGTTTGTGGATAAAGGCATCTGCCAAATGCTGTAAATGTAAATTGCTGATCAACTTATCAACCAGTTATAAAATATCACCGCCATTAACAAGCTAAGGATTTTACATTTAGAGCAGTTTTCTGGTTTGTAGGTAGTGAGCCTGTGGACAGTATTACAGTCGTGAAAATCAGGCTACTTATTTTCTCTAACATGGCGCTTCCTTCTGCTATCATTTGATGGACGTGGTCCTTCATTAATATTGAAAGAGAGCCCAGTGTATGGTTTAATGAGGATGAAAGCCTACTGTCTGAGAACTAAAGGAACTTGGATGAATTGTCACGGTTGAAGTGTAATTCATCCTCATAGTGATATATTTATCATCTCATAAGGAACATTCCAGATACTAGTTGTTGCGCACAAACATTTGGGGGTGGGATATACAAAAGGGTTACCCAGGCAACCAGAGCCTGGCGTGTTACCAGGGAATCGTTTTTGTGTGTGGACAGCCATAACGACAAGTATTCGGTGACAAGCAGGGTACTTCCTGTGTTTATGCCCATTAACATGTGCTACCTAGTTAAAACTTTGTTTTGATATTCCCCAGGTGCCTAGCAACAGTGTTCCTGCGACTTCCTGCCATTTCAAAAATAATTTCTCACACACACACTACTGTAAACCTCAGAGTTGAGCCGTGGAACTTTTGCTGTAAATCATGAATCATTTTCAGAACTCTGGGGAAAAAAGACCTATACCCTGAATGAATACCTAACTGAACTGAACCAGGCTGTCTCTGTGCTTGTGCTTACACAAGCGCTGGTGGGTGGATAGCTTGATTCATAGCCTGCTCATAATGCCAAGTCACTTTTTTATTACCGTAGTAACTGTGTGCGGTTGTGTAACTTTTCACACTTTGTATCATAATTGCATTTAAAACCTGCTATGGCCCCTTTTGGCTTTAAGCTTTGATTTCTTATTGATTTCTTGAAATTTTTAAATAATTTTTTTCTTTTAACTTTATTTCTCCTGAACAGTTCTGAGACACATGCTTATATTGTTTTGACCTTGGTACTGTGTTCTGGAGTACTATATTTGTGTTGAATTTTGCTTTCTGTTGTTGTTGTTGTAATAAATGTTTGAACGTTATGTTTGCTTGTAGGTGACCAGGCGAAGAATTTTTTCCTGCAGTCAGGTTTACCTCCACCTGTTCTGGCTCAGATATGGTACGAGTGTGCTCAATCTCTTCAAACCACTTGGACAGCTATTATTTTAATAGAGTTATTGAACTGTATCACATGTAGCCTCAATCTGGCCTGCCTTATGCCTGTAACTCCTCTGCTGTTTTTATGATTTAATGGTCTAAAATTCGGATAATTTTTTTTTTTTTAAATTAAGGCCGCAGTCCTCACCTTGACGCTTCTTAATAGAGTTTGCACATCTCCAGTCTCCTGCACTTGAAAGCATATTTTCCTTAACGCTTTTCTGTACCTCAGGGCTCTGGCCGATATGAACAACGACGGCAAGATGGACATGCACGAATTCTCCATCGCTATGAAACTAATCAAGCTGAAGCTGCAGGGCCATCCTCTGCCCCCGACCCTGCCCCCCTCCATGAAGCAGCCGCCTCTCTCTTTACCTCCTCCAGCTCCTTTCGGTAACAGCATGCTAAAGAGATGAGTCATTATCATCTTAACAGATGAATAATTTAGCTTAATGACTTGTGAGACTCTATGCATGATTTATAATGTACGTGATCCTGCTTTTGACATGCAGCACATTTTTTTTAGCCTAAATGTGGTTCCTTGCATGGTTTACTGTTGATGGTTATGTTTAGTATTTGAGGTACTTGGCTATTAAGACCAGCTAACTGTGCAGGGGTTTTAAAGGTGCAAGTTATGTTTCTAAAAGGTTTTCCTAGACATATTGTGCATTAATTAAAAATAAACCAGCTCCTGAACCATTGTAGTTTGAACTGAAAGCTGGATGAAAGAGAAGGCTTGCTGATTCTTTCATTTAATTGCAGTTCATCTCCGAAGCAGCAGTGGGCACCGAAGTGCTATGTTATATTAGTATGTGGAGGTTTTTTTGGGGGGATTTTCCCCCCATTTTTGTCCCCTAATTTAGTCGTATCCAATTCCCAACCATCAACTTTTTGCCTTCCCTATCACACGACCACCACCGACCAGGGAGGCGCGTAAGCAAGCACATGCCCCCTTCGTGACATACGATGCTACCACCAGCGTCTTTTCGAACTGTTGCGCATGCGTATTTGGGTATTTGTTGATGCGCCACTCAGGAGCCATGTTAGTATGTGTTAAAGGGGAGCTATAGTATTGGATTAAATTACTTTTAATTTACTTTGTAATTAGTACTAATTTTAATGCAAAATTTATCATGAATTAGAATAGTGGAACGGCCCCAGTAATTAATAACAGAGCTTTTTTTCCAGAGATATGGGCAGCGCCATTCCTGTCTAGCAGACACTTCCTGATCTACCACTCAGAACAAGGTTATGATGCATCGCGACCCTTCATGTCCGCTAGCAGCCATTATTCCATTGTGTTCTTTGTAACACAATAAGATAAGAAAGTGTACAAATATAAAGTAATTTGGCCAAAAGCCTGTATCCTGTTGCCAAAATAGTCCCATTTTGATTGACCACAATATATACAGCTTTTACGGTTCTAATGCAATTTTGGCAGACAGGCTTCAAAAAGCTAGAAGATCTTGCGGAAGTGTTGGTGCTTGAAATGTTATTCAGAGAGAAAGTGTATAAAACCAAGAATACACACCTGGAACGAAAACGAGGTGTTAGATATTAAAACACGAATTAGTACCTCTAGCAGGGTAGATGAGTTCATGCCTGCTAATGCTATACTAATGTACTGTAAGTGTATATTTCCATTTTTATAAATCAATGACCGTCCCCACCAAAGCAGAAAATGACAAAGATCCAGTTTGATTTGCTCCCTCTGCCTCTGAATTCATAAAGTTGGTGCAGGAGCGGTTTCATCCAGCAAACAGAATGAAAATCCTCGTGATTCAGGATGCAGTGGATTCCATTCTGAAGGTGAACTGCGTGTGGGGAAGGGGAACTTCGAGACAGCAGAAGTTTTCATTTGGCGTCGGCAAAACACCACAGCTGTCGCAATCGCACCGATCTTTCTTTCCTACCTCTCGAGGTAGCGCTTTCCTTTCTCCCCCTGTTTGATTCTTGGGGCTGGTGCTCGTTGTTTCCTCACATCATCTGCCCTCTTCCTCTCTACATCGGCTGGCCATTCTGGCTCGAAAATGTACCCAGGGGTATTGAACTAAAATTTAAAGAGGTCCAGTTGAAGAATCTTTCTTGAAGCGAAGGTCCAGAAGATCATAATGTCTGAATATTTAGTGTGATGTATATATTTAAGTAGCCTAGTAGTTGTATCAACATCTGCATGTAATCGTTACCTGACTGTCAAATCAGATAAATTCAGTACAATTCAAAAACTTTTTGTCAATAATTATTGGTACTTAACATAGAACTGAACATATATGTATGACCGCCGATATGTATAATGTTCTCTCATTTACTAAGTAAATGTAGAGCTGCCTTTTAAAATAAGAGAAAATAAAAGAAATGTGAAAATTGCGAATGTTCAGATAAAGTGCTTAACTTCAGAAAAATAAAATAGAGGAAAAGCTTCCCCCTTTTCTGTTTCACAACAGTTTCAACCAATTTTACAGATTAAAAATTTCAACACATTTTTTAAAAACTGAACAGTTTTAGAGGCTCACTTTCTGCCCCTCTTATATTCAACTCCCCACTTTTTTGCTCAGTGAGTGAATTGAGCTCTAGCTTGTCTTGCCAGGATTTTAAACCTGGGCTTGAATGGAGCCAGGACCATTCTCATACATTTGTGGAGGTGCTCATTGGTGAGCCTGGAACTATATTTAATTGTGATTATGTTCATTGTGGAGAAAGCTGCCTCACAGTTGTGCGTGGAGCCAAACATGATCAAGATGTATAAGGATTTTTATGCTTTTTATTTTTCTCAACTTTCATCTGTATCTCTCCTTTAGTTTTCTCTACATGTGTCTTTTCATGTGTAACTTGTCTCAGACTCATCTGTCTGCACTGTAAAGTCCCAATGTTTACCGCCTGGAATGCACAGACTAGATTGGCTGAGTGGTATCATGTAGGGTGGCTGAACTCACATGCAATCGGTCTGCATTTCCTCACCCGCTAATGCACTACCGTAAAGACTACAAAAGCTGCCCTGGTTAAATAGAACCGTGCCGCCCTGTTTAAAAAATATATATAACTTTCTGATTTGGCTGTAGGTCCGGGTCCATATGGGACAGATTCTTGGTTCGGACCCGGACCGTGGTCTGCCTGTTAGTGAGCTCTGATATATTCTGTATCTTCTTTCTGCTGAGGATCCATTAAGTAATAACAGTAATTTTTTTTTACTCAAATATCGCTTTGAAAATTCAAGTGCTAGCACTGCATGCACAACCGCTTGATCACCATTTTATTGTTGTTGCATGTGTAGTGTTTGGGTCATGCTTCATCATCATCCGTGGGATGATCTTGCTGTAATCTCACACTAAGACGGCTACCCTCACCATCGGCTAGAGGCAGCGTAAATCAATACATTTTGCCCCGAAACTTTTTAAACACCTTTTATTATGAAATTAGACCTGGAAACCTATTTTATATTGATGTGAAATATTGCTGTCTGTCAAAAAGCAGTGAATACAATAGCCCTAATTCAGTAATGTTACCTAAATCCATTCATTCCCATAAGCTGAGACTTGTGTATGAATTGGCTTTTCTTAGGAATGCCCAGTATGGGCCCCATGACGGGTTTACCAGCAGTGCCACCTATGCCCCTCCCACCTCTTCCACCTGGGGTACCCGGGATGGGCATGTCACCCCCACTAGTGTCAACTGTGACTCCTCCTGTACCTCCTATGGCCAATGGAGCCCCTTCGATGATGCAGCCTGTATCTGGCTTTTCCCACCCAGGTGAGAGGCTGCTGTGGAAAACTCCACCTCTTCTCATAATATATTGCTGTCTCATCTAGTACAAGTGTCTTTATTATTAGCACCAGGTTTTTTATTTTAATTTTGATGAAGTGTTGCTATTCATGTTTTTTTTTTTCCCTGTCTTAGCCACAGGTGTCAACAAAACCCCTTCTTTCAACCGCTCCAGTGTCAAACTTCCCAAAGGCCAGTCTTTTGAGATACCCAGGTGAGCCTCTTTTATCATGTTAAACCCACACACGTACACTTGCAAACCTCCTCTGAATCCTCTCATCTGTCTTTTTAGTGCCCCTGTGGCCCCTGCACCCTGCGATTGGGCGGTGCCCCAGTCGTCACGACTCAAATATCGCCAACTCTTCAACAGCCATGACAAGATGATGAGCGGCCACCTTACAGGTACCACGCTTCCCAGCGGTTTGTTCGGCTGTTATATCTTTGTATTCAGTGTTACGATTCAGTGTGAAATAGAACGCATGCTTCAAAGCTAAGATTTATCATTCTGCAATTTCCCTAATTGCCCCACTGTGCAGTTAACTGATCATGAATGCCACTTTGCTGTGAGTGTCAGTTAACTGCTCCAACTCCAACCCTTTTGATGATTCACTGGAGTCTAGAGGATCCTCGAAACATCAGTCAGCATTGACAGGATCCCGTTTCAGTTCTCTCTCTTTTCTTCTGTCTCCTCTTTTCAGGACCACAGGCTCGAACTATCCTCATGCAGTCCAGTCTACCACAGACCCAGCTGGCTACCATTTGGTGAGGACGAATTACAGTGCATTACTCTTTCTTTTCTTTTCTTTTCTTGTTTTTTCTCTTATTTTTCTCATCCCACAATGGAAATTTAGCTCCACCACACATTTTTCCTGCTGGTCCGGGAATCGAAACAGTGACCTTTTGGTCTCAAACCCGCTTTTCTAACTATTAGGTCATGGCTGCCCCCCAGTACTACTTTCACAGAAGTATTCCTTTAGTATTTGTAGAGCTATTATGCAGAGTACTGCAGTTATATTCCCTTTTGTAATCTCAGTTGTGCTTCACAGCCCTGCTGGTTTCATCAGTCATTAAATTAATGTACACAAAAGAAGGATTTGGTTATGTAAGAACTTTAAACCACTTGAAGTCCTGTGGGAAAATGGATAAACTCATGGAAGCCATTGGATGCCCAAATGTGTACTTTACGATGCTATAATATTCATTCAAGGTCAAGTGTGTTGCATCTTTTTAATATCTAAATACAGTATACTTGCCTTTCCTGTTACATCACAGTGCCAACACCACCACAGTTCGAAGTCTGATGTTCTGCAATGTTGGTTAGATTACATTACTCAAACTCCTCCAGTAATACAGCGGGAAAGGGAAATGATGGTATCTTACTAGTGTGTAATAGTGATGTGCACCTCCATTACTGTGGCTGATGTGATGCACCTCTGCTAAAGATCCTGTACATTAAGGATGCCTGTGCAACAGCTATTCAATTCATCCCTATTACGATGCCGTGTGATTCAATACAACATGATACAATGCAGCGCTAAAGAATAGGATGCAGCTCTTCCTCTTCTTCCATGATGGTCTGTGACGTGCACATACACACCCCCAGCTTGGCGCGTGGTCAAGAAACAGTGTATAGAAATCAACCTATATTTATAAAAATGTTTATAAATAAAAAAATGTTTATAAATAGAAAGGACAAAGACATTTACTAATAATATATTATCGAATCAGATTTAACCTGTACAAATTTGGTAAATTATGCATCCTGATTTAATTCCAAACATGGGTGTGGGTGTGTTTATGTGCAGCCATGTGCGTAGTTACTACTACCTTTAAATAATTACATAACTGTTGCTTTAAAATTGAAAAGGGCTATATGGCTATATATTAGTGTATGTAAAGGAACCTTTTTGTTATAGGAATCTGTCAGACATTGATCAGGATGGAAAGCTCACAGCTGAGGAGTTTATTTTGGCAATGCACTTGATTGACATGGCCATGTCTGGTCTGCCACTCCCCCCTCTGCTACCACCTGAACTCCTTCCGCCAACCTTCAGGTCAGAGTCACCAAGTAAACACATAATTCTACATGTTTACAGAGCGTAAACAGTCATTGATTATTTTCATGTTGGATAAATTAAACATACGTATACATTCGTTTCGACAAACTTGGTGGTTGATCATTTTTTGGGTATTGTGTTAGGTATTGATGACGGGGGTTGTGTTATTTTAATTAATGTGTGTGGATATGGGTAGGAGGGTGCGTTCTGGAAGCGGTGTCAGTGTGACCAGCATACACCCTACAGATCAGCGAGTCCAGGAGGAGGCTGCAGAAGAAGAAGAAAAAGAGCCAGAGAAAAAGCTTCCAGGTCAGAACCATAATTTTTAAACACACAAGGGGAAGATTTTTATCATGATACGGGTTAGGAAAATATGAGGCTCCTGGATGACAGAACAGATATGACAGCATGTATATAGCATATATATTGCTAAATCTGTCTGTATTTTCACAAGGCAAAAGTGTACAGATGTTTTAGGGTCTTCTTTTGTTTGTGTTGTTAAAATTATCCACTTATATGTAGAGAACTTTATGGAGGGAACAAAACCTCAGTCCCCCAAAATCACTCTCCCATCCCATTTCCTTGTCTACAGTCACCTTTGAGGACAAGAAGCGGGAAAACTTTGAACGCGGCAACCTGGAGCTGGAGAAGAGGAGGCAGGCCCTGCTGGAGCAGCAGCGTAAGGAGCAGGAGCGCCTGGCGGCTCTCGAGCGCGAGGAGCAGGAGCGGAAGGAGCGAGAACGGCAGGAGCAAGAGCGGCGTCGGCAACATGAGCTCGAGAAGCAGCTGGAAAAGCAGCGAGAGTTGGAGAGACAGCGCGAAGAGGAACGGCGCAAGGAGATTGAAAGGAGAGAGGTGAGCGTTGTGTTTAGTGCTGTTTCCACTGCCTACCAATCACACCCTTCCAGGTCACAGTGTCATTGCCCACATGGGCATTGAAGTCCCCTAGGACAATGAGAGAGTCCCCATGGGGAGTGCCCTCAATCATACCCCCATGGACTCCAAAGGGTGGGTATACCAGAGACATGAAGTGACTTGGTTTCCTGTTTTACGCAAAACATGCTTACAAAAAAGGTAAGTGTGTGCGATTCATTCTTTCAGTAAAAGTTACCAAATCCTTGAAAGAATGAATCGCACACACTTACCTTTTTTGTAAGGAACAGGAAACCAAGTCACTTCATGTCTCTGGTATTCATACAGGCGTTCGAGATGCACTTGATAAATACTAGGGTAAAAGAACATTGCCGTACGACACATCATGAGCTAAATGCTCCTGTCTTTGTATGTATAGGCTGCTAAGCGGGAACTGGAGCGTCAGCGGCAGCTGGAATGGGAGAGGAACCGCAGGCAGGAGTTACTGACCCAGAGAAACCGCGAACAGGAAAACATTGTCCTGCTCAAAGCACGGAAGAAAACATTGGAGTTTGAACTGGAGGCTTTGGTAATCACACATACGCACACACACACACACACACACACAAACCCCTTTAATTGATTAAAAAGCTGCTGAAGGATTGGCTCAGAAGGAGGATGAATTACGTTTTCATCTTCTCTCTCTTTCTAGAATGATAAGAAGTCTCAGCTGGAAGGGAAGCTGCAGGATATCCGTTTCCGTCTGTCCTCTCAGAGGCAGGAGATAGAGAGCACTAATAAGACGCGGGAGGTCCGTATCGCTGAGATCACCACACTGCAACAGCAGCTACAGGTAACTCACAACACCCAGCCCTCTTTCAGCATACTGTGTACACGACGGTGCAGGATTTCACCATGGCCATGTGTTCGGTTTTGGTTTTTGTGTCTGTTAGTAATGCGTTTTATGTATTTTTATTTTTTATTTTTCCCTTTCATGCCAGACTCAGGCTTCATAATTTCAATCCTACTGATTTCTCTCTCTGCATGCTGTTGATGCTGTTTCTGCAACTACTCTCATTCTAATATTCATGTCCCCCCCCCCCCCCCCCCCCCCCCCGCCTGCTTTCTTCCATTTCTTTACCGTCTGTCGTGTGTAGGAATCTCAGCAGTGGCTGGGGAGACTGATTCCTGATAAACAGTGTCTAAATGATCAGCTGAAACAGGTGCAACAGAACAGCCTGCATAGTAAGATCATCTCATTCCTCTTCATGTCTCTGAAGGCATCTGGGTCTGATCCTGCACCCAAATCTTTATATGTAGATAGAATGAAAATGATTTATTTATTTTTCCACGAATATAGCACCATCAAGTATACTCAGAGGTGTTTTACATACAAATAAAATGATATTATTTTATTATATTTTATATAATGTTTAAAATTAAGTATTTTTTGAAATAATACGAAGTAAATATGATGTAATTGTTCAGTAGAGTGCAGTGAAGATTATACACCACCACTTTTGTCTAAACGGGCTCATAGTATTAAGAAGTAAAAAATTACTTCTCTTTTTTTTTAGGTGCAAATGTATTGAACAATGCTATTGTAGGCAATGAGAACCAAAAAATAATTCCAACAAGTATATTGAGGTAAAAGTATGACTAATGAACCTTTCAATTTTTCCGAAAATTGTTATTTTCAGTGTTTTTCTTTATTTGTCATATTTTTAACTTAATATACTTGTCATAATGATTTTTTTTTTGGTTTTCATTGCCTACAATAGCATTGTTCAATACATTTTTACCAAAAAATTATAGAGAAGTAATTTTTTACTTCTTTTTATCAGTAGCCCTTTTAGACAAAAGTGGTGGTGTATAATTTTCACTGCACACGACTCTATAAATATAATTATTATATTAATTAAGTTTAAACATGCTCCTATACATGGGTGGCACAGTCGTTAGCATGTCTGCCTCACAGTAAGAGGGTCCTGGGGAAGTCGGTTCCCAGGTTCGGGCATTTGTGTGTGGAGTTTGCATGTCCTCCCTGTTCTTGCATAGGCTTTCTCCAGGTACTCCAATTTTCTCCCACAGTCCAGTGACATGCACATTGGGCTAACTGGCTTTTCCAAATTGACCCTAGGTGTGAGTGTGAGTTTGAATGGTTCTGTGTGTGTGTGTGCGTGTGTGTGTGTGTTGAGCATACTCACATAAATTAAAGTGAAACAAAATACTTAAAATATGAAAATAAGAAAAATATGACAGAACTATGACTAGAATTAAGATTCTTAAGTAATGAAAAATTGTAAAATATTATGGCTTTTGTTAGGTACAAGACCATGAAAGCTTTGAAGTAAACTAGAGTATGGCACATGATGAAAAGGAGTTTGTGTGAATCTTGTAGGGGACTCGCTATTCAACCTGCAGAAGGCCGTGGAGATGAAAGAGGCGACCAGGCAGCAACTCCGCGAGCAGCTAGAAACCGTGGAGAAAGAGACACGCTCCAAACTGCTGGAGATAGATGCGTTTAATACACAGCTGAAGGTACGCTATACATTCCCTTAAAGCTACGCACAACAAAGTGTAGGTGTTCGTCCTTACATTCTTTATTCTGTATTTTTCTGTGTGTGTGTGTGAGTGAGTGATATGCACCATATAGAAATTCTGACTTGACATATTCTTCACTAGTTTATTAGAGATGTCGGGCTCCTCTGAAAGTGGTTAAGCTCCAAAATCTATAGTATTCCTCAGACCAGAGTTCAGACTCTGACCCTCTGTTCACACTAGAATGTGTCATCACACATGTTGCCCTGTTTGGGGTTTTTTTGTTCATAATTCTGTATATAATATTGTATGTCGGGAGGAAATATGTCTTCATAAACCCTAGGTTTATACTTTCTTTCATTCAGCAACAGTAAATCATGCAGAATTTCTGGTTGTTCTTGAAATGGGAAGAGTTCTACCGTAGCATTTATAACATTCTGTATGTTTCTGGAATACAAACTTTCCTAAACTTGATGTTCATAAGAACTTATCTCACATGGGTCATTCTCTGAAACTGGTACCATAAAACATTGGGGAATTTTTAATCCCCAAATTTTTATGTAGTGCACCTTATTTCCCTCTATACTGACCATAAATCGATGAACTATTGTTACAGAGACAGTGAGATAACTACTGAATACCTGTAACTGCAATTTTATTAGTAACAAACACGAATAAATCTGTATGGAACACCAAATTCATATTCAAACTCATTCTCATATGGACACTAAATTCATCCCATTTGTTTTTGGTGAATAAATTAATTCGTTCTTGACTATGTGTGCAATAAATACACATCAGGAGGAACTTAATTGTACAGTGAACGTCGGAACATGGAACACCTCACCCCCAAAGGAAAAATGGGTGGGTTCTGTATGTTTCTTGTGTGGATATCACTGGTTTTGCAAGGTAACCTAAAAATTGATGTGTGATTCTCAGTCCACAAAGTAAGAAAAACAGGAATTTCGTCTTTGAATATTAATTTAAATGTGAGATCTTCATTGCAAGCCCTACTATTTGCACTTTAAGTTGATACTTCAGTGGTAGCATGGCATTTAACATAAGGAACAAAAAAGTTACTATTTTCAACAACAGGAAAAAAAATTCTGACTTATTTTTGTCTGACATGTGTCCATGTGGTATGTTTTGGGCAGGTATTGTTCTTTTAATTCTTTTATAGTTTTTGGAATATATCAGTTCAAAATGTGAAGCATTATTTGCCCAGTTTCAGAGAATGAAATACGCAAATATTGGGATCACAGCTTTTTGGGTTTATTTTTTAATAAAATCAAGAATCTCAGTGTGATTTTTAGTAATTTCGACTGAATTCTATAGAAATAGAATATTTCTATCACTTTCTAGTGTGAACATAGAGCAAGAAAAATCAATTAAGGTAAAAAAAAAACTGAACCCTGATATTCCTTTTACTCTATTTCACTATTTCTGTTGCTTATTCTTTTTTTTTGCTTTTTTGGTCATCATCATCCTCCTCATCCTACACTCATCCCGGCCTTATGCCACCCACTCGTACCCTGACTCCCCCTTATTATCCTGCCATGGTGGTACAGTCCTTGGGCCTGTTCTATCAGGTCCACACTGTCCGGATAGAGCGCCTTCGACTGGAACTACTTCTTCAGGAGCAGAGAGGGAGACAGGTAGACAAGCAGAAGCGCTGCAATCCCCAACCATAATAACTACCACCAACAAACTGTGCCCCAACCTCACCCCTTACTCACCGCTCTGTGCTATTTGCTGACTTCTACACAACAGGTTGCAGTGCTGCATCGTCTCAGCATTCCTTGCTATGAGCCCAACTACGCTTATGATTTTACTGATATTAATAGTAAAATTGAAAGTCCACGGCGCACAGTAACTAAGGGCAACAAAGATCAGCACATTTGGGGTGCCTTAGAGCTTTACCAAATTTCTAATAAAAAGAATAATCACCAGTGATCTTACTTCCTGTCCAGAGGTTTAACGGTTTTTCTTAAAATGTTAGATTATAGGAATGTTAATATAACTTTTTATTTTAATGCCCTTTTGGTGGCTGTGTGTTTGCTACAGTGCACAGGCTACATAAGAGGGGCTGCTGGACTGCCTTGCAGCTCTACTCGCCTGTTTGATCCATTTAAAGGTCTCCTTTTGGAAGCTAAGCTGCAGAAATATAAACAACTTCCTAATATTTGCCTTAGAACATCCCAGACAACACACTATCCCTCTTTATTGTGTCGTCCTGCACCCTCCCCTTCCATATTCCTCAAGAAAGCGCTATGCGTATGCTGTGCCAGTCTTTTTTTGTGTTTTTGTTTTGTTCTGATACACTTGGCTTCAGGATGATTGACATCCAAGCGAATGGGCCAATTTTTGTACGAACAACTGATATAAATTCTGGTTGCCTCTGCCAGGAGGTTGATTATTGAGTAGAACTTTAAATAAGACGGTGATTCACTGTATATAATTCAATCCAAATCAACCCAAATTGTGAGATACAGAAGTTAACGCTACACCTATATAAAATGTTTAGGTGTGTTTTGTTGTATATAGGAAATGATATACATATAGTCAGAATGTCTGTTAGGATGTCGAAGTAAAATATCATATTTTCTTATATGACCAATGTGCATTTCTATGAATACAAACTTAGTGCACTATTTTTAAACTTTCAGACAGGTGCAGAGAATTGTGGGCTAACATATTCGAAGGTAGTATCCTTTAAAGTGTCCTCTGAGAATGTAGATTGCATTTCTGAGCCCAACTTTAAACCCCCAACCTCGGGTGAAGCTTAGACTTTAGGATGCAGCTTATGTTTGCAGCAGCCTCATGCATGAACCTGGCTTAATTATTTATTTGCTTCCTCATTCACACTGGTCTTAATTGAGTTGCACACCATGGGGATTAAGAGTGCTGTTTTAATCCTGCCAAAAATATAGCTTAGAAATCTTTCATAGAAGCTTGAACTTCCAGAGTAGTTTTTACCTCTCAGCCAGTTATGGCTGGAGGGGTATTGTCGTTGGCTTGGCGGGCGGCTGGGTGGGTGGCCATGTCACGACAATTTTGTCCTGGCCATTGCTCGGCTCATGCACATTCCAGCTTTCTAAAATTTTGTGTAGGCACATCCTATGACCTAAAACTGTTCTTGGGGTAGCTAATTTGCATATGTGACCTTTGACCTTGAATATGTTTTCTCTGGGCTATTGCTCAGCTCATATACATGAGAGCTTTCTGAAATTTTGCAGAGGCACTCCCTATGACGTAAACCTGTGCGTGGGGTTGCTAATTTGCATAGGTGACCTTTGACCTTGGCACAGTGACTTTGAAAATATCAAGTTTGTTCTGCACTTCATCCTAGCTGAGGGGTCACAGCATTCTATAGAACGGCTATTTTTTTTCAGTAACTCACAAGACTGGTAGAAATTTAAGCAGAATTATAGTTGCAAATATTAACAAAAACAAATTGTAATTCAGCAAAATCTAATGTGTGAAATTAAGTGCATGAAATTTGTATGACGAATTTGATTAATGAGTTCTAACCTGGCACATGCTGCGTGTATGCATGTGTGTATGCTTGATTTGACTATTGTTAATATTGTATTGCATTTCTTTGAATTTATGAATTTGCGTGGAATTATTTGTGACCCGCTCCAGCGTAATACAGGTTAAGTTGAAAGGTAGGGTTTTGAGTAAGAGCTAAAGTAACATGACCAAATATCTAAAAACACAATCTATCCATGCTAAAATGCTTGATTAAGAAAGGGTTTCATGTCCAAATTGTAAAACAATGAAAATATCCATTTATTTTGCAGATTTTCAAACCGCTTTTGTGATTGCTCAGGGCATTTCCCTATTATCCAGATTCAGTATCAGAATACTCCCAGAAGGATTCCCTGAATCATGTAATGGTAAACCAACGAGAAGCCTCAAAACAGACTTGACTTGGTGTAAATAGAACTCATCCGTTGCTAGGAAGACGCTAGGAAGATCACGCTGATTGGTCGAGAGCAGGATTCATTTAGTTTATGGATGCTAGAGAGTTTAAAATGCGGATATTCCGAAAATTTATATTTTCTCAGAAGTTGCATTTCCTGATTAGTGACATAGAAATGGATGTAGCTCAGTCGATTTTCTTGCTATAATCATGAATTATACCCAATTTTGAAGCATATTAAATTCTCTTTTCAAATATAGGTATATCTCAGTATGTCAAATTTCCTGTTTAATTCGTATTATGCTGGAGCAGGTCACATTTATATAAACCAGTATACTCCACAGGTGCCCTATCGTTAACCTACAAGAATTACATCGCACCAAGCTCCGTGCAAGAGTACATAATAGTGTAATTAGTTGAAAAGCTAAATATTCAAATGTTTAAGCCAAGACAGTCGAAATTGTTAAATGTGCCCCAACATAGCAAAACCAGCTTGTTAGCATATTACATTTTTGGGAGAAAGGCAAACAAAAGTGAAGGTGCAAATGCAGACTTGCTATATGGTTGATACTGTTGCTTCGGGGTTAGTATTTAAAAAAAAAAGTCGTTGAGTTTATAAGTAAATCATAAAATTTCGCCATAATGTAATTTGACTACAAGCACTGAATTTTGCTAAATCGGGTCATAAATAGTTAGTAGGTTACGAATTAACCTAGGAATAAGAGGGGTCAATATATAATATAGAAAACTTTAGGTGGAAAAACCATGAGCGCAAACCATCACCAGGACGAAAAAGTACGCAGCACCCCCTGTTGGGCCTGCTGTTATACAACACTAATACTAATACTAATAATTGTTAAAATTTCCTGGATCTAAAATTTGATCCAGTTCACCACCAAAATCTAATGGAGTCTTACTTGGGTTGTACTGCACCCCTCGGGGGAAAAACCCATATAAATCCATACATACATTTTTGCAAGAAATTTTAAATAAACAAACCAATGCTGACATGGGTTTCTTCCTGGCCACACTAATGTAATGTACTGAATAGCTATTTTTTAAAGACACAATTAACTTCTTTACTCACAACCGAATAAAAGCCCATTAATGTTTCCATCAGTGTATTAGATGATATAATCTCATTCTCTTAAAGTCTGAAGAATGTACTATAGTGAAAAAGCACTGATACATATCAGGAGAAGAGCTGTATGAATAATTTGAAAGGATTTGAATGACCAGTGCTTGCAGGTCCTGTTGCAGGTATGTTAAATTTGTTTGTTTAGGTTTACCCTCTCTCTCTCTCTCTTTCAGGAGCTCAGGGAGATTCACAACAAACAGCAGCGATTAAAGCAAAAGGAGTTACAGCCTCCACTGGACACCAAACCTGCAGAGGTGCAGGAGAACAGGTGTGTGTGTGTGTGTGTGTGTGTGTGTGTGTGTGTGTGTGTGTGTGTGTGTGTGTGTGTGTGTGTGTGTG
>JAOUQZ010000026.1:7645052-7672320 GCA_028564935.1 Neosilurus hyrtlii
GTGTGTGTGTGTGTGTGTGTGTGTGTGTGTGTGTGTGTGTGTGTGTGTGTGTGTGTGTGTGTGTGTGTGTGCGCTTTATGAAAAGTTTAATAAAAGGTTCAACCTTAGGGTATGTGTCCCTATAACTTTTTTTATTTGGCAGAAAAACATTGCCTTCATCCCAGCATTTAGGATTTGCTTCTATGACAACAGTGTCATGATGACATATCACCACATAAGGCATTGTATGATAGCATCACCCCATTATTTTTTTTATTAGCTCATTTGATTGGTGGTTTGACAAGGACGTGCTGTTCTTACTGGGTTTTTGGCCAGTTGCCTGCATGTGCTAGCTCCTCTTTGAGAATTTAGAAGAAAGTCACTTTGTAAAAAACTTTAAATGGACACTCAGACAGTGGTTGGTTTTTGTTTTTGCGTAACACTGTATTCAGACCTGTTGGTAACAGGACACTCAGTCCCCACTCTCTGCTTCTTCAGACTGTTGGCTTCTGATGACAGTGTGTCTCCTGCCTGGCGGGACTCTGCGATAGCGAAGGACCCCACACCACCCACCTCCGAGCCCTGGGTCAGCCACCTTGGAGAGGAAGAGAGCCAGCGCTCTAGAGATGTGCAGGACAAAATGTCTAAGCTGTTCCTGCAGCAGCCAGAGCCAAACAAACAGCTGGGGCAATCGCCCTGGCCCCCAGGAGGTGAGGAGAGCACAGCAGATTATGATGTCCATGATTGCGTGTTAATGTTGATTTTTAAATTTTTTTTAATAAGTATGAGTGCATATGGTAAATGATTTATAATTATGGAAGGATGAATGGACTGATTGCTTGAATGGATGAGTGGTAGAGAAGAAAAGAAATGAAATTTTGGATGGATGGATAAATAATTTATCTGATAAAATGATGTGTTTGTGGGATGGGTGGAAGTACAATTCTGAAATGGAAGAATGAATGAAATGTGATGGACAGGTGGATTGATGAAAGATTTAATACATTTTTATCAATATTTCATCCGAGTTTTTATAAAATAGTTCATAATATTAAGAGGTTCTTATGTGAGTATGGCCATGGGTAAGCCTACTTCTGGAGAGGACTCTTAGGTAGTATGGATAATAAAGGGGCATACCTTTGAATCCCTCTAAATTCCAACATGGGACTTACTAGGCTTTTTCCAGACCATGTTTATGTATATTTCACAGCCATGTTTATGTATATTTCACATTTTTTGAGAAAATAGTAGAATCACCAAACATTTTGAAATGTTTTCTGTTTGTGTGTTTTAGATAAGATATCGATGTCTGGTTTTAACCAGGAGAAGGTAAGAGTGGTGTACTACAGAGCACTTTATCCTTTCGAGGCCCGTAGTCATGATGAGATCAGCATCCAACCTGGAGACATAGTCATGGTAAGTAATCACAAGAAACTCAGTAAATGATGCAGTGATCAGACAGGACTTGCAGTAATGACCACAACTGCCGTATAGGATTCATAGTATGGATAAAAAAAACATCAAATGACAATTGATCAGATGACCAGTCATTGTTGATTGGTATATATAATTTTTTCTAAAGTAAACACATTTAATTTATCTTAATTGGCTTCTGCAAGAAGGTTTGTGTGTGCATTATTGAGCATAGTATGTTCAAACATACCTGTGTGTACAGGGATTAACCTTTGACCTCTTTCTCATATTTGTGCTTCCTCTTGGTGAAGGTGAAAGGGGAGTGGGTAAGTCCTAGTCCAATGCTCCCTGTTTTTACCCGTTCTTATGTTTTTATTTTCACTCTGCCGCTTTTCGGTGTAAACCGTCACCTCCGTCTTATTTCATGAATTTATCACCACTTTTCCCAGGAAATAAACACATAAATGAACAATAAAAACAAATTGGCCTTTTTGTCTGAGACTATTACAACACTCAGAGTCAGTTGTTAATTGATTGCGTGTTGGAGTAGCCGTATGTGTGTGTATGTATTGCTTTAATAACATCACAAATACAATGAGTCCTTGGTTTACGACAGGGTTCCTTTCTACGTCGCGGTCAGATTTTGTCATACACCTATTAACTATGCTAATGCAGTAGCAAAATAATAATCTAGGATATAAAAAATACTTTTCTGTGACACCTGAAAGAATAACTAACAATAAAAAAAACATGTGGAGGACAAAATAATATAATAAAATTAAACAAACTAAAAAGAGAACAATTCCTTACTGCGGTTGACTTGCACACTGGAAGGGGTGTTGCAGTGGAGGGAGAGACAGGCTTATTGGGAGGAGGAAGCTGGAGAATCTGCAGGGAATCCTTGGGTGCCACACAACTAATGTATTCTTCCGCTGTGCGTGAACTTGTTTGTTTTTATGAAGCAAATGTCAAAAGTTGGAACATCAATTCTTAATGTCTTACGGCACAAACGTCATAACCTAGAAACGTATGTCAGGTCCATCATATGTTGAGGACATAATATATAACTGGGATATAACTGTTTAGTCCTATTCCGATCGCACTGTTCATGGATATATGTCACTGAATTTCTTTTTTTCATCCACCAACTCAAAATCAGAACCATTTGGCTGGTGTGGTATAATGAAGTGAAAAGAATGATATATTTATTATATAGATATAAATGATATAATGATATAAATATGTCCATAACAACTGTTTATATAGTTAGGATACATACTTATGTAAACATGCCGTAGGCCAGAGGTATTCAGCTTTATCTACAAAGAGCCAGTATGGGTGCAGGTTCTCATTCCAATCAAGCAGGTGCCACACCTTCCACCTGTTTAAATTATCTAATCTTCCCTTTTAATAAACTCCCAGGAGTGGCTCCTGCTTGGTTGGAATGAAAACCTGCACCCATACCAACCCTTTGTGGGGAAGATTGAATAACCCAGTCATAGTTTATGATGAAGTTCCAGTAACATGATGAAAGTCTGTTGTCTGTTAAAAAGGGGTTGATTTAATTGGGTCTTGTGTGAATCATTTAAACATGGCTGTTGAACTGAAGCTTGAAGCGGTTCATAAAGCTCTGTGGGTGGGTTGTCCCAGGGTAGTAGCACCCTTTCTGTGACATCATAACAGAGTGTTTAAGTCAATTGGTAGGTGATGTCATGTTCAGAACTGCTGTTTAGTTCAAGTAAAAAAAAGAAGAAAAAAAAGCTGATCTTATTAAAGTTATGAGTCATTAAAAAAATGAACTGCTCTCTCAGGTGGATGAATCACAGACTGGCGAACCTGGCTGGTTAGGAGGAGAGATCAAAGGAAAGACCGGCTGGTTTCCTGCTAATTATGCAGAGAAGATTCCAGAATCCGAAGTCCCTCTCAATCTGAGAGCCAGCGCCGTCACCTCCAAGCTGAGTACACGCATCCCCCCCACCCCTAGCTCGACCACACCCACAGCCATGCAGCCCGTCACCACAGAGACAGCGGTCACAGCTCCTCCTCCTCCAGCTGCAGCTGCACCAGCTGCTGCCTCGTCATCTTCATCTGCTTCTAGTAACTGGGCAGATTTCAGCACTACGTGAGTTTGCATTGTTGCTGACAATTCCAAAAAAATAATTGAATCACGAATCCAGATCACTTCATCTTAGCGTCATCATTTAAAATTCATTCCATGTTGTCCTATAGATGGCCGACAAACTCTGCCGTGGAAAAGCAGGACACTGACGGGTGGGAGGCGTGGCCTACTCAACCAACGCAGCCCTCTCTGTCTGTGCCAACTGGAGGGCAAGGCCGACAGCGCTCAGCCTTCATGCCTGCCACTCTCTCTGGCTCCTCCCCCTCACCTGTGCTCGGACAGGTGGGATGGGGCACTCAGCTTTTTAACCAATTCCACTGCTTGAGCTTTATTTAATTACACAATTATATGCAGTGTTAATTTGTGAAATGACTTTAGAACTGGATAACTCATTTTTGTGTAAATAAATAAATTATTGTCCTTTTGTGCACATCCTGTTTATAATCACCATTTAATTTTTTACTTTAATTTTATAAAAATGGAGCAGAAGAATGAATACTGAATAAAACCCAAACATTAATGAAATGTTACAGTTTATGGTTTGCAGTGTGATCAAAAGTTGTTTTGCGACTGTTTATGCAGTAAACAAGCAGTGTATGTTCAAAGCACGGTCATGCATGTGAACAAAAGTGAGCAGTAACTCTCATGATATGGTTGCTTCATTGCTGTAGTTTTGCTGAAGCATTTCAAGGGTCTCCACTGCTTCATTTCTCGAGTTGGAGACATAATGCGCACATACAAGGTGCCACAAAAACACGTGTAATACCATTGACGGTACAGTGTCACAAGAGTTACTGCTTGCTCCTCCTCCTCCACTGCACGATGATGCCACAGTTTCAAAACATTTGGCTCACACCTTGTAAATTCATGTTATGGCATGTATTATACGGGCAGTGGTGGCTCAGTGTTTAAGGCTCTGCGTTACTGATCTGAAGGTGTGGGGATTAATCCCCGGTACCAATATGCTGCCATTGTTGGGCCTTCGAACAGGGCCCTTAAACCCTCAATGACTTGGCTGTATTTAAAAAAAATAAATAAATAAAAAAGGATAAATCTAAGTCACTTTGGGTAAGAGCATTTGCCAAAAGCCATAAATATAGTTTATAAGACACTTTTCACATGTTCTCTTTGTACAGTTTGAACTGTGTGCGGTGTAGCACCCCTTCATCAAGTCTGTACCAGAGTAACTTTGTGCCCGTTTGCCTGTTAACCCTCTCTTTCTTGCTTTCAGGGGGAGAAAGTGGAAGGAATGCAGGCTCAGGCTTTATATCCATGGCGGGCAAAGAAAGATAACCACCTGAACTTCAACAAGAGTGACGTAATCACTGTACTGGAGCAGCAGGATATGTGGTGGTTCGGTGAAGTGCAGGGTCAGAGAGGCTGGTTCCCAAAATCTTACGTCAAGCTCATTTCTGGACCCGTGCGCAAATCCATGAGGTTTGTGTTTATGCCTATTAGTACAAGTAAATTAACTAGCTACTAAAAAGCTTTAGGTATATTGCATTAGATTGGTGTATGGTTTCATTCTAAATGTACATAGGAGATTATGAAGTAATAGATGGTCACAAGAGGTTGAGTTAAAAAAAAATCATTTTAACCAGCATGAAAAAATTTATTTGGTTTCAGTATTGAGTCTGGTTCCTCTGATAGTCCACCTACCATGAAGAGGCCCAGCCCTACTCCGAACAAACCCATGGAGCTTGGAGAGGGTATGGTTATATACACACTCGCAGTGTACAGAATCAATTCACTCATTCATTTTGGTCACACCCATCATGATCTTCATGAATAATTCAGTATGCACAAATCCTGATTTAATAAGTTTTATATGTATTTGCAGAATACATAGCAATGTACACCTATGAAAGCAGCGAGCAGGGTGACCTGACCTTCCAGCAGGGTGATGTCATCACAGTGCTGAAGAAAGAGGGAGACTGGTGGACAGGGACAGTAGGAGGCAAGACAGGCGTTTTCCCCTCTAACTATGTCAAACCCAAGGACTCTGAGGTGAGACTCTCCTGAAGGCTTTATTAGCTAGTCGTAACACCTCACTGATCAGTCTGTAGCCACAACTCCAAACTCTATACACCTGAACCAATAATGAATAATTCTTTACTGCTCATTCCTGAGGAGGGACAATACCAAATCAGTTACACATGAAATGAAAACTGAAGTGAACTTGCAAGTAAATGAGTTAATTATTACATTTTCATTGGATTAAAAAAATCAAAAGAGGATATCATAACAAAGAAAACAGAATTAAAAATAATAATAAAGAATGTTTATGATCGTGCTCTTTCCTTATTGTTCATACCACAGACATTGTAATGATGAAGCTAGAGGTATTATTGGATGCTAAATAATGGAAACCAATTAAAAGTTTGCTTGTTTAAGATATAATTTATTCCACAGCGCTGCTGAATTCTCGATTTTGATTGGTCAGGAGTTGCGATTCATACTCTCTAACAGCATGGCATGGATGATTATTTTGACTGCGTAGTAAAAGGAGTGAGGCTGGGGTTCATACTGCTGTATATGCCTTTAAAAAACATTATTAAATATCCACTTATTTGAAGTTCTAGCAGCTGTCTCAATAACACTAATACTAGATTCTCATGTCAGGTCTGGGTTCAGCTTTGGCTTGTTGGACAGCCGCTATTTCAGCCTGCACTATTGGTTTGACATTAGCTGGGTGAAATCCCAGGACAGGCCGCTTAATAGTTATTATAATTATAATAATAGTTGAGTAAAGTCACAACACAATCTTTAGCTCTCAGTGCACTGAGGCCACTGACCACAAATAACACACATCACATCTAGATATCCTATTCTGGCTCACTGGGAATGTGTAGGATATAGGCTAAAATGCGGACACATGTTTGAGATGGTGGAGCACAAACCTGCACGTAAAAACTTGCGCATTCCTCCGCGGTGCTTTCATTCCATGTCAGCTCGGTATTGATTTTTTATTTTTAGTTTTTTTGTATTACCTAGAAGAGGTTTTTAATATATTATCATTTTATGGGATTTATTATCAATTTTACACATAGCAGACTACATCAGCTTTCCAACTTACACTGATAATAGAGTAAAATCCCGTATTATGTCAGAGGGGAGATTATGTCGGAAATCCAAGTTTTGATTCTGGGAAAAGTGAACAAAAACCTTTTTTCTCCCCTCTACAGCAAAATGTGTGTTACTGCCTAAAGCCAGTGTAACAGATCTGAAATGCGTGTTTGCTCTGTCTGTTGTGAAAAGCAGCTTGAGTAGCAAGTATACTGACACCAGAATGACCACGTGATCATATATATGTTTTTTTATAATATAAATTGTTTATACTTTATCTCACTCTCACCTGGCTCAAAACAAGTTATATAAAGTCAGCATTGAACATAAACCTCGGAAATGCTTATCAGTGCATGTGCAGACAAGTGTTTTGAAACGATACAATCCAACTAAGGCCCTTCACATTCCGCCCAGAGAAGTTCTACATGCCGACTGGTATGTTCTAACAATGGTACATTCCGACCAATGACCTGTAGGAGATATGCAGATGTTTTTCTCTTCTGAAAATGAAATGAAAGTAGGTGGCGCAGTGAACTTGAGTAGATGGAAATCCGGCCGTCTTAATTTGAAAGCCCTGGGTCTGTACATAGTGAGCTAGCTAGCCATTAAGCTATAAAGTGAGTGTGGTTTCCTAATGGTCTGTTTCCACTTACTGAACAGCAATATACAAAAACATTTGACCAAAAATTTGCGTCTGAAATATAATTTAATCATTA
This sequence comes from Neosilurus hyrtlii, assembly GCA_028564935.1. Taxonomy (NCBI): domain Eukaryota; kingdom Metazoa; phylum Chordata; class Actinopteri; order Siluriformes; family Plotosidae; genus Neosilurus; species Neosilurus hyrtlii. The sequence goes on from JAOUQZ010000026.1 coordinate 7,652,346, forward strand.
TAAATGTTAATTATAAATTTTTTACAGAACTGTCATATAAAAGCAGCAGTTCTTACTTAGCTACAGAGCTTAGTCTGTGACTTCATGCCTGTGCTACATCAAAGCCATGTTAATAGTCAGTGTAATTAGTGTAAACTTCATGGCGTTGTAAGAAAATATCACCCTTGGGGTATGTGACAGGGATGAGGTTCGGGATACAGAAGACTCCAAGACATGCAGAAAGTTCACCCTGTTTAATATAACTATATGTTTAATTATAACTGTTTAATTATAACTTTACCTGAGCACTTTTCTGATGCCTTTTATTCCTTACTCTGAAGCTTTTTAATGCACCAAACCACACGCTATACACACACGGACACAAGACTGTCTCTCTCGTCACTGGTCCCTTTTGGTCTGTAAGCACCCACAAAGAAAACACATTGTGCCAGGTATTACGTACAGGTGCTGCCGGTGCAGCCTGACTCCTCACTAGTTAATTCCCTCACCTCCAATTAACTTCTCATTCATTTTTCTTTTTATTTTCTTCTCTTTCTCTCTCTTTTTTTTTTTTTTTGGAAACAACACTTCCCATTTCATTTTATTTTTTTCTATAACAGCACTTCCCTTTAAGATGTACTCCTAACATTTCACTCTAAAAGTGATTCATTATTGTTGTTGTAATTAGTTTATCCTAAATAAGTCATTGTTGCCACAGTATGTTTACTCTTGGTCATGTATTATCATTCTGTCACAGTCAAGTTTAAAGAGCCTCTTTCACTACTGCTTCTTCAGGGCCTGGGGCCTGCTGGGAAATCTGGAAGTTTGGGAAAGAAACCAGGTGAGGGTGTTTTTTGTTGTTGTTGTTTGTTTTTTTGCTGGTTTCATGCTAACACACCCACAATTTTTATAGCTATCATCATCCAGTTGTATCTGTGTGAACAGGATTTTTTTCTAAAGCCAATAAAATCGCTGCCATGTACTTTATTCTTCCTTTCAGAAATCGCTCAGGTGATTGCCGCCTACACGGCCACTGGGTTAGAGCAGCTGACTCTAGCGCCTGGCCAACTCATTCTCATTCGCAAGAAGAACCCTGGTGGCTGGTGGGAGGGAGAACTACAGGTCTGGAAATAAATATACAGTATATGCATACATTTCTCTGTTTGTACCAAGTCTGCTTGGAAATTTTATTAGTGAGTGCCTCCACAAGGTGTCTCTCTCTCTTTCTGTGACTTTTTTCTTAATTTGATTATGGTCATGGTTATTATGTTTTCAGGGACACTGTTGGCAATTTTTTTTTAATTCATATCATGATGACATTAGGGTGGAGTTACCTATCTTAAGTGGTCATGGAGCAGATGGAGATGGATAGCGTCAAGGACTTTTTGAATTCTTGTTCGGCTGTACAGTTTTCAAAGCTTGAAATACTGTTGCAGGCTCTTAGTAAATGTGTTGTACGAATTGAATTCATGTCTCATATTCTTTGTAAACCATATTATCAACTCTATAAATAATTCTGCTGTCAGTGGTAACCCCACTGATAACCTGCCATTGATTACCCCTGTTATTGAGGCTATTTTCTTTAAACAGTCATGACACCACCCCTATAAAGCCTCCCTTTTGGATGATGTCTGCCCTTGATTCATTGGCCAAATACAATGTAACGTGCACACTCACAATCATTTGCATAAAAGTGAGCACAGTAGAACATGCTAGTGAATATGTATAATTATATGTAATGTACACATACATGCCTCTCTATTTCTGTCTTTCCTTTTTGCTCAAATAGAAAAAGAAACAGCATTCGGACTCATCTGACTGTTTTGACCTTTTCTCAACATTAACTGTTGATGAATCATGTAAACATTGAGTAAGAACTTTGTAAAAGATGTGTTTCATATACAGTTATTTCTTTCGCCTGGTGTAAACTTACAACTTAAATTACACTGAGCTTGTAATTTGGTTATACAAACCTTCCCCGCCAAGGTTATCTTCCTAAAGCCTCCTAAAACCTTTTCAGTCATCTTCAAACAAACCTTTGGAGAGGTAATATTTATGTTTTTTTTTAGAACAGTAGGTACAAGCTCATATACAGGACTCATCCATAGGAAAAAGGCAGATGTTTTTTTTTTTTAAGTGCAAGGTAAAAGGTAGCAGAGTTTTGAATGTCATCTCTCTTAGATCTTGTTTAAAAGTAATATCTTGGGTTATTTTTTTCCCTCCTCTTTTAAACTTAGGCCCGAGGAAAGAAGCGTCAGATCGGCTGGTTCCCAGCTAATTATGTGAAACTCCTAAGCCCAAGCACCAGTAAGACCACGCCCACTGAGCCAACCCCTCCCAAACTGCCTACACCAAATGCAGGTTCGTACATCACTCACAAATGTAACTTATCCAATGACGGTTCATGAGATGGTTCATTCACCTCTACGAAGGAGATTTTTTTTACCCACGGTTTGGTTGTTAGCAGGATTACATAAAACGTGTTGTGCAACTTTAGACATGGAAGGTTCCATTAGATTTTAGAAATGATCCGGCTCAAATTCTGGATCCAGTAATTCTTTAAAGGATTAATTATCATTGTGGGAGATAATTATTTTTGACATTTTATTTGATATCATGACAGTAAAAATGGCTGATTTTCAAGATAATTAAGTTTTTTACTTTTGACGACTACATAAATATATTGAAAATTAAACTACATGCATTTGGTTTCTAGGGGTGATATAGAGCAGTTTTTTATAGGCCTTTTTTTGGGCCACGGCACATTTTTTACATTGAACACATCTTGCGGCACACCACAAACCAAAAATGTTACAAAACGGCACTCTGTAGCTTAATACAGTTTGTGTAATCACAGTATAGATAAACTCACTCAGTGTGAAACCTGGGCCTGTTGAGATGAACACACACAAAGCTCTTTCTCAGCGAGCATCTCGTGTACAGTGGCTTTGCAGGCAGGTGGTATTAACATCTCTGTCACCGTGTGGGACTGTTTAGATTTAGCTTTAAGTTCAGCAGCTATGTAGCTTTGAGGGCTTTCTCATTTACCTCTGTGGGTTTTCTCATAAAAGTTGATAAAAACACTGAGAACAAAATAGTCCATCGTCTTGTTTTGAAGTAATGGGTGTTTTGTTTGGAGATGGGGTTTAAGCTTGCTCGGTACAGTGGCACTGTTGGACTTCTCGCCGCACAACAAGCACAACGGAGTGGGTGTCGTCATATCCCCGGTGAAAGTAAAGCCGAACAAAAGATAGCTTTCACTGTATCACCACGAGCTCACTGTCTTTGCTTTCTTTTGACCACCAACTGATATTAGGGACCTCATCTGGGTCAGAATTTTGTCTAGGGCCCAGTTCGGAGTTTGCACTTTTTTCTTTTTAAAAAGCTGCATGCATCACTAAGGAGCCTTGAAAGGGACATGGGGAAAAATACATGAAAAGTTTCTAGTGCGCACAAGAAAACCTCAGGGAACTGGTGCGCACGCGATAGTTTCTCGCACATGCGAAAGTTTCTCATGCACTCTCGTGCTCACTAGAAACCTGTCTTTTTTTCCCCCCATGTCCCTTTAGGGGCTCTGTACATCACTTATTCTCTTGTCTCTAAGAATAACTAAGGCAATTAAGCTCCCTGCTGCTCTCTCTGACATGGAAGAGTATTACATTACTCTAGCAGTCACTACAGCACAGACACTCAACAATGGCCAACGGTTATTGGATTATTTCCCACAGCACACCTGACCATCTCTTACGGCGCACTAGTGTGTCGCGGCACAGTGGATGAAAATCACTGATATAGAGCAATTTGTGATGGAAGTTAACTGAGCTAACATTATGATAACAATATGATGCAGTCCATGTTATTTATGAATCAATACACTGCAAATTACATCATTTATTGCTATGCCTAAAATAAAGAAATAAAAATTAAAAGTAATTTTCAAACCCAGTCATTGATGATTAATATCATGCTTGTATGCATTTATATACATGTTTATATATCAACAAGTAGTTTTTAATAAATCACTGCAATTTTAGGTGGAAAGATCAGTGAATGTCACACTCCCACCATGTCCAGGCTTTCAATCCATCACCTACTGCACCTAAAGAAAATGTTCTGGTTTTGAACCTATTTACCTAAAGTTTATTCCTAGATTCATTGAAAGATGTGTTATTTAGTGACTTTTGATTTAAATGTAGATCCTTTCCCCTTATAACTCACCCATCCTTCAGATTCCTATGTCAGGGTGATATATGCTGACCCAGTGCCATATCTTAAAAGCTAGAGCCAATCAACAATTTTAAACATCAGTTTCATTCCCAGTGACCCAAAATTAGGAAAGTATGACTATACTTATTGCAGAAACATTTTGGCTGTACACCAGTGTATGTGGTAATAGCAGGACTTGGTAGGGGTTTGTTCTCCCCGAGTGCTGTTGTTTTAAATCTTTTTGAATGTGTTTTACTCAACACTTCATGCTTAAACGAAAGTACAATAGAATAAATAGCAAGAAATAAAAAACTACTGTATGCTCTTTAGATGCCACAGTGGATTTGCAGTATTAGGACAAATAAATCACTGTTTCTGAAGTTTTATCACAGTAGGAGCTGGCTTTATTTTCATTCAGCTCTCATTAGTGTCAGATATATTAATGTGTGAATGTAATGTAGTGTGGGAATGCAAAGTCCCCACCCCTGGACAGAGGACGAGCCACCTGTGTTGTGGTTCATGTCTGAATGCCAAGCTGTAATGGTTTGTTTTTTTTGTACATTATTTTTATTATCTGTTAATTTTGACCCTTAGAATTTCTTACAGTTTCTTTTTAAAACGGGTGTCACTTGTGTGTTCAGTGTGCCAGGTGATCGGCATGTACGACTATACGGCTCAGAATGATGACGAGCTGCCCTTTGGGAAAGGACAGATCATCAACGTACTGAGCAGGGAGGATCCTGATTGGTGGAAAGGCGAGCTGAACGGTTCCATCGGTCTTTTCCCTTCCAACTACGTCAAACTGACTACCGACACAGACCCAAGCCAGCAATGTGAGTATGAACAAAACACTCCTTCTTTTTTTCTCCTTTTTTGTTTTCTTTCTCTCTCTAATTATTGATGGCTTTGTTCCCACAGCAGGGCAAATCAGATTACATTTTAATGGCATGTGGCCAAATCAGATTTGTTTTTTAAACTGTACCGTACTACTGTATTAACTCACATATCTATGTTGGTTGTTCTGATAATGCCAGGCATGGATCACCTGATGACTCAAGTTGAAATAAAACTATAAGCTAGTTGACCAGCCAATAGCATGGTAATTATGACCTGCCTTAGTGAGAGTTTTCCTCTGCGTTGATGCAATAGTGCTCTCCAAAACTATTAGAACTTTTCATAAAACTAAACCAAGATATATAAGAACCAAGGTATAAAATAAGCCCAACATTTCCACTGAAAGTTTACAATGATTTCTTTGAGCTGGGAAGAATTAAGTGCTCTAATATATTTTGGGCTTTTAAACCCAAGTGTACTAGCTCATCAGAGCCAGAGCTTATCTCAGTTTCTGTTGCGTGAAGCAACTAGGAGTTCATCTCCTTATCGATGGAATGCTAGTCCATCGCTGGTTACCTTCCCAGTATTTTTGCTGGTACCCATTTATACAACTGGGTGGACAGAGGCAGACTTGTGGTAAAGACTTTGCCCAAGGGTGTTGGAATCATGGGGGTTTAATAGGGACTTAAACCCACAGCCTCTTGATCATGAGCCCAATGTAATATTTTAGACTTTATGAAATTGATTTCTAATCTCTTTTTTTTACAAACATGCTCAGGTTCCTCAGGGGTTGTACACATCCCTGTGATATAACTTAGCATGAGAGGGAAAAAAAAACAACCTTCAATACAAAAGAGAGCGCTGGTTGTAGACTTGAACAATGTGGATACTGGGTAAAAATAATTAGCGTTGGAAATTTATGGGTTGAAAACAGCTCAAAGTGCCATCTACTGGTTATAATGATCCTGAACCTTGAAAGGCCCATGCTGACAAAGAACTGACTGTTTTGAACTTTTCTACAGAATGTTTTTTTAAATATCAAAATAAGGTGGGCGGACCCCTTCCCCAAGCCCCAGCCCATAAGTGGGAGTCTGTGAAAGCATGCTGATTTTCAAATATATAGGAGATTTATTATATTTTTCTAGCACTGAAGTGTTCGTTGTGTTAAATCACATAGAAAATATTTATAGCGAAGCTCCTGAGTGGCAAACCATAGTCAAACATAGCTCAGATAGTTGTCCCGTGTACTCTTTGGTGTCCATGCATGCCCACCACAGGAAACCCGATGAGACTGCTGAGTTGCTGCTGATTGGCTATTATGTATGTTATGTACGCTGACTTAAATCACAAAATATTAACGAAACTGAAATGAGAAAAATATTCTCATACACCACTCAGACTTGCACAGAATTAAAAAACACACAATCTAACTCAGGTAGGCAGGTGGACTTGCAGGTAAATACATGTGTATGGAGCAAACGCCGAAATCAGAAGCTTGACAGAATTAGTTAAATGGATAATTGAATGAATTCCCTTCCTCTACCTTCATGGCTGAAGTGCTCTTGAGCAAGGCACCTAAGCCCTAACTGCTCTCCGGGCACCCCAATGTGTGTGGCAGCCCACTGCTCTGAGTATGTGTGTGCTCATTTTGGATGGGTTAAATGCAGAGGCTATAATTTCCCTCGAAGGATTATTACAGTATAGCAAAATCAAAAAAAATAAATAAACGAACAAGACAGGTGATACAGAGGAATGAGGAAACCAGGAAGGCAGTAAAAATCAAACCCAGGACACCCATTAAGAGACATCTATCAGGAGCGCTGCATTTAGGCAGTGCTTAAATCTCTACATTTTATTTATTTGGAATTTATATTGTGTCCGATATCAGATTTAAGCTCTCTGTTTGAACACAGCCATTATCATTTTATCTTTTTTTTTACACTCTGTCCCTCTAAAACGTTCATACACTAATTCTCTCTATCCTGCCCACTGTAAACACTGACAACTTGCAACATTTTGCTGAAGTTTGAAATGTGAATTCTGAAAAAAAGAACAGTAAATTATTCTGGATGTTCCAGTTTTTTGAAAGGACATAAGACCTTGTTCTTCTTTAAGGAATGTTCTTAACCCATTTCCAAACATTATGGTTTAATAGGTTTTAGGAGATACTCTTACCTAATCTGACCTTTATTTAGGGTTTGTTTTTTGTTTTTTTCCCCTTCCCGTTTCTGATCTTCTTCCCCGACCACACTAACACTCCCGTCCTGCATTGTGTCCTGCATCTCCTCACATCCATGTTGTAACGTGTAATAGTGCAGTGTCTCTGTCTCTCTTTCTCTCGAAGTCCTTACACCTGCATGTTGTGTCGTCTTGTGTTCATTCGTAGTCTTCCAAGCTTGTACTCTTTGCACATAGTTAGTATCTTTTCATTCTTTCATTTATTTATTTATTTGTTTGTTTTCAATCCTGATTTCTTTTTGTTTGTTTGTTTGTTTTTTACTCCGTTTTTTTGCTTATGTGCTGTGTTTTCCTCTTTCTAGGACTCTTATGTTGCCCATTTCCCACTCAGCCTTGAAAGTCCTCAAAGCGACCCACTATCCCCTATACACTGCCCAGCGGGATGATGGGAGATGGAACCCCCCACATTGGTCATGTGACTGCCCCTCTCAGCTGGCTTTGTGGCCAGAAGAAATGAATCCCGAATACTGCAGAAAGCGCAGTTGTTAACCTCAGAAGCGTAGACAACACGCAAAAGAAAAAAAAAAATATATATATATATATATATATCTATTGCCATCAGCATTCTCTGCATTTAAAAAGAATGCTTATGAAAAAAATCTTTAACATTTGAATAATTTAACAACATTGACTTATATGGATTGTAACCATATGTATGGTTGCTGGATAGTGGGTCCTTTTGTGGCTTTCTGTGATCTTATTGTGTAGCTTCGCAGTTAAAATCACAACCATTTGGCGTTAGGCTCTACCCACCATTTGATGTTAAGCTCCACCCCACTCACTAACAGTTGCCTTTTTTGCTCCTTCCAAGCCCCACCCCCTGACTTCTCATTGGACCCACAGCACCACAGAAAGACCCACTATTCATGTCCGGTGACCTGGTAAACATATAGTTGTGTGTCATAACTGACCTGTACCTTAACATACCTGTTATTCAAACTGAAGTGGGTTTACAACACCACATCGTTTGACTAATTCTTTGTTATTTCTTTTGTATAGTAATTATGTATTTCTTTTCCTATTATTCATATATCTGTGAAAGTATTCACTGTTTGATCAAAGTGAGTAAAACTCTTCACGTGATAAAACACAACAGGACCTGGGTACTGGTCATGAAGATGGACCTCATTGCTGTTGTGTGTATAATTAATAAAAGACACAGTTGCTGTCAGTGATTTAGATGGGCAGGATGGGATTTCTTCATTCATCCAATCACATGAGTCCATGTCGTTGTTTGTCACATGTTCATACCCAAACATATGATGAGTAGGCTTGATCATGGATGAGTGCTTGCTCATGTGTGTGTGTGTGTGTGCACTGTTGTGTTCAGTTCATTGTTTTCCACAATGTTTGTGTGACAGGGTTGATTAAACGGTGTTCCAAGCCAAATACTGCACAACTGCCACTTAGGGAGAATGGTACACATGCTATTGTATACATGTATTACACACACTTTATGTTGGATATGTAAAGGCTGCAGTCTCCCATTGAGGATTCAACATGTTTATTTCTTGTATAATTGTTTCGCAGTGCAGATTGAATAGTTTTGTATCTATGATTTCCCCTGTGTTTATATACCCTTGAGTTTTGAAATTATTTTTGGATCGTCAAGGCCGGTTCGGAAAGTCTGTGAAGTTGCTTAAACAGCTACGTTCTATTTTTATAAGGATGGGGGAAATTGTAATTCATAGCACTGTAAAAGTGCACAAGGTTAGGATGTGTGCTTTCCCTTTTTAAATATAGAAGTAGGTATAAATGTTGAATACATCACCAAACTCTGTGAAATGAACATGAAGTTTGAACTCTACCATCAGGAGAAAAAAAACAAGCTAATAATGATGATAACAATAAAATATTAATAATAATAATAACAGTGATGTTTATCAATGAACCATAACACTTACTAAACACAAATGGTAAGGAATTAAAAATGTTTACAGCTAATGAAAGGAGTGTATTAGTAAGATCAAGTCCTAAGGCTTGGAACTTAAGTTTTTTTTTTTTTCCTGCTTGTTAAAAAAGGCATGACATTAATTTATGCTTAAACTTTATTGTACTAGTTGTACCATATCAACTGATTTTGTTGCTTGTTTTATATCCCACAGCAGTGTTGTAATATCTTCTAAAGTGGATGAACTCAGTGTCATTTTTGTTATCAGTCTAATGGGATGTTGTTTTATTCTTTCTCTCCACCCCCCCCCCCCCAACCCCCCACACACACACACCCTCTTGATATTTTCTTGATATAAGAGTATTAGTGTGCTGCTTAATACAGACTCTTTCCATCACGTCCTTAATCTTTTTTTTTGTGTGTGTGTGTCTGTGTGTGGGCACCTGAACAAACTCGGAGTCTGGAAGCACAACAGGCTTCTTACTGAAATTCATTATCTGTCATACTGTATGTACATGAAATCCATGACGGTTTTTATTTCCTGCATTGGTTTCAACACTCAAGACAGCAAATCCAAAACCATTGCACTTGGTCAATGCAGCATTTTATGAAAGCAAGTAAATAAAATGAATGTACAACTGAAAATCATATCCGATCCTTAGCTTTAATAAAAGTGGCATGTTATGTTTATAGAAAATAACGTGTAACCATTAAAGAACTACATGGCAATGGTGCACTTGTGTACTTTCTTTATTCTGCCTTTACTTTAATTCACAGCATTTGCTTTATTATATCACAGCTCTATTAATTGTACCACACTCAATTTTGTTCTGTGTAGTAACATTATATGGTCTAATGTATAGCCATACATGTATAACACTGCTTTATTAAGAGTGATGATAACTGAATTTCGGGATCAGAACAGGAGTAAGAACTGAAAGCTAATGTTTGTTGACTGTTTTTCAGCCTAGCATTCTTTTCAGTGCAGTACAGTACAGTAAATCGACGAGATGACAGTAGTGATCTTTAACCTGTCTGCAGGGTGTGCTGACCTCCACCTGCTGGATATGTTGACCCCAGTGGAGAGGAAAAGGCAAGGCTACATCCATGAGCTCATTGTCACTGAGGAGAACTATGTTAACGACCTGCAGCTAGTCACGGAGGTAAGAGCAGTGGATTGTGTTCAAAACTTTAAGTAAGTGCTTGTAAAAGCTAAAAACTCAAGTGATCTTGGGTATATGAAAGGTTCTCCATAGATGCTCAGTAATCACCCTCTGGAAGAGGTGGCGTAGTGGTTAGCACGTCCACCTCACAGCAAGACGGTCCAGGGTTCAAGTCTGTCAGTGGTTGAGATAGGCGCCAGCCTTCCTATGACCCCAGTAGGATTAAGTGGTTCAGCAAATGAGTGAGATGAGAATAGTTGGAAGGAAATTTAAATCATGTCACGTACATCATATTACATTGTGTTTCCAAATGTATGACATCCATAATAATTACAGTACAGTATTTAGAAAGAAGCAGCCAGCCAATCACATCTGAACTGCTACTCATACTGCATCATGTGGCAGAGTAACACACTCAGACGAAGCATTATCTACCCTCGTCTTCATCCACCAGCTCACACCTATAATTGGCCAGTTCAACAGGGTGTGAGACGAACATTGTCAATTTACTCTTTTGACTTACAGCCATGTCCCAAAATCCAGATTCGGTAGCCAAAGATCGGTCCGACAGAACCCACTCATTCGGCTGCCACCCAGCTCACACTGCACCTGACCCCTATAACCCCTCCCATAGGTGGTGAGTCCATGGGGTGGAGACCCATGTCTCTTCTTCAGGCTAGGCTCCATGGGCAGAAGCCCGACCACCAGGCCTAGCTTCAGGGGGGACCCCGGTAAACCATGTCTGGGCAAGAAAATCCAGTGCAGCCTCTGCTGTAAAGCAGAGCTTGTACTGGACTGTTGTGGTGAAGAGGGAGCTGAGCTGGAAGGCAGAGGTTTACCAGTCGATTTACATTCCTAGCCTAACGAGCTTTGGGTAGTGATCGAAGGAACAAGATTGCGGATGAAATGTGCTTCCTTCGCAGGGTGGTGGGCCTCTCCCTCAGAGATAGGGTGAGAAGCTCGGTCATCCAGGAGGAGCTCGGAGTAGAACCGCTGCTCCTCAGTGTTGTAGCTCGTGCATCTGATTAGAATGCCTCCCGAACGCCTCCCTGGTGTCGCGTTTCGGGCATGTCCAACCGGGTAGAGGCCCCAGGGTCGACTCAGAACACGCTGGAGGGACTACGTCTCTCGGCTGGTCTGGGAACACCTCGGTGTCCCCCCGGAAGAGCTGGAGGAAGTGGATGGGGAGAGGGACGTCTGAACCTCACTGCTTAGGCTGCTGCCCTCGCGACCCGACCCGACCCCAAAACAAGCGGAAGAAGATAACCGACTTACAGCCACAGATGACTACAGTGCTGTCTTGATTTGACACACAGTCTCTCGGAAAATTGGAAGAAGCTTTATTCTGTTGTTCTACTCATTAGTTCTTATTTGTATTATTTTATCATCAGTCTTTTTAGTGGAAGCGCTCTTATTATTTCGGGGAGAATTAACGAATCTAGTTTTAACTTCTGTCTGCCTACCATCACTCTCTCCTTTTCATTACTTTTGACTTACTCTTTTTTATTTTTTTTCTTTCCTGCTGCTTGTATGCACCATATTTTTCCCTTTTTGTTGTTTCTTTTGGCCCTTTAAAATTTTTTCCATTACATTTTTATCTTTTATACTCCCACCGTTGTTCTTTTTTTTTACTTTCCATCCATTCATCCTTTTTTCGGCTTTTCTTTCATTTTTCCTTACTTCCTTAACATTGATTCCTTCTTTATATTCGCTCCCTTTCTGGTCTTTATTCCTATTTCCCTTGCCTTCTTTCCTTTGTTCTTTTCTTCACATTTTTCTTTCTACCTTTTTCCTTTACTTCCTTCCCACATTCCATCCATTCATCCATCTTTACTTTTTTGCCCTTTTGTTATTTGATTTTCACATGCATTTCTCTCACGACTTTCCATTCATTCATCCTTTTACCTGCTTTCCTTTAATTTTTGTTTCTTTCCCTCACATTCTTTCTTTCCCTTCTTTTCTTTATATTCTCTTTTTGTCTTTATTCCTCCCTTCCTTCTTTTAGCTTATTCCTATTTTTCCCCCTTTTTCCTTTACTTCTTTCATTACCCCTTGCCATCCATCCATCCTTTCACCCCTTTCTTACCTTCCTTCTCTCTATTTTTTCCCCTTTTCTCACTTTTTCATTTACGTGTCAGCTGTGTGTTTCTCACATGACTTGTAAGACACATGTAAAAGGAATGGTACCTCACCTGTTTGTCTCTCAGACCTTCCAGAAGCCTCTGCTGGAGTCTGAGTTGCTGACTGAGAAGGAAGTGGCCATGATCTTTGTCAACTGGAAGGAGCTCATCATGTGCAACATCAAATTGCTGAAGTATGATTTTCTGCCACATTATTCCGAACTCATAAACCTTATATTTTAAATCCACCAAAGGAGTATAGTTACCTCCACCAAGAAGGTGGTTTTTGGTTAGGTTTGTGTGTTTGTTTGTTGGATTGCACAAAACGATATATATGGATTTTCATTAAATTTCCACCAGAGATGGGGCTTTGGACGAGGAAGACTCAGTTAGATTTTGGAGATGATTCGGATCAAATTCTGAATCCAGGAACTTTTTTTAAAGGATTCTTAAACACTGAGATTTTTTGGAAGTGTCATTTTACAGCAGGTCCAGCAGGGGGTGCAGTGTACTGTGTTATATTTTACAAAAGATGAGTTGGGGCTTTGGACATTGAAGACTCCAATAGATTTTGGAGATCTGACACTGGCACAGCAGGGGGCACTGTGTATTTTTTTCAGACGTTTGCGCTCTCCGAGTGTTCTTGTTATTTACTCGGACCCGAGTTCAAGTAGATCTTGTTATTTATCTGAATACTTGGTTCTGTATGGCAAGGATTTGTTCTCACATCAGGGATGTACTGTGGTTCTTAAAATCCAGAGTTGAAAACAGGTTGATGATTTCAGTTTTAGGAAAGTTATTAAACCTGATACTGGAGTCATTATTTAAATCAGATGAGTTAAAGAAGAGAAATCGCCTGTGCATCAGGCTATAAAAGGTTAATGTAGCTTTTAGTACATCAGACTTCAGTGAGACCTATACTACTGCTACACCCTGCCGTTCTAGAACCACGAAATATAAAATGTGTGACATTGAACATCCTTCAAAGCTCCTGAGGCGATTGAGAGGGTTCTGATTTTTCTCTGAATCGCTCCTGCAGGGCTTTGCGGGTAAGAAAGAAGATGTCGGGCGAACGCATGCCTGTGAAGATGATTGGTGACATACTGACAGCACAACTTCCCCACATGCAGCCCTACATCCGCTTCTGCAGCTGTCAGCTCAATGGTGCTACCCTCATCCAGCAGAAAACTGACGAGGTGCCCGACTTCAAGGACCTTGTCAAGGTAACAGCAAACTGGCTAACAGGCGTGCTTGTTATTTGCATTTCAGAATTTAGTCAAATGCCTTATGGTAAGAGGTTAATGTTGCTCAACTGAGGTTTTCAAAAATGTGAGTGAGTGTATACTCGGATGTGTTTTACAGAGGTTGGCCATGGATCCTCGGTGTAAAGGAATGCCTTTGTCTAGTTTCCTGCTCAAACCCATGCAAAGAGTCACCCGCTACCCTCTTATCATCAAAAATGTAAGCACACACATACACATAGTCTTGCTGCCCTAACTTCAGGGGACATGCTTTACATTATGGGGACTTGCATTTTGTCCCCATAAGTAAGAAAGTCCTCATAATGTGACTGTGTAAACAGATTCACCACAACATGATGAATACCTAGACCACACACACACACACACACATTGGGAGACAAACAACAATCTTCCTTCCATTGTTGTCATTAGGTCATGCACCTTACTTTGTATCTGGTGTATGTACAGATTACTACATTTTAAATTGTTCTATTCCTTTTAAAAAATCTTCTCTATTCACTTCATTTTATTTCTTCATTCTCACTTTTTTCTTTTTGTGGCTTCATTGTATTCTTTGTTTTGTTTTGTGTTTTAAACAAAATTAAACAAAAACTTCATGTACCCTAAGTTCTTATATTTTGTATAACTGTTGCATTACTGTTTATGATTCCTGATGCCGGTTCTCATCAGATCCTGGAAAACACTCCGGAAAGCCACCCGGACCACAGCCACTTGCGGCAGGCTCTGGAGAAGGCCGAGGAGCTCTGCTCGCAGGTGAACGAGGGCGTACGCGAGAAGGAGAACTCAGACCGCCTGGAGTGGATACAAGCTCACGTGCAGTGTGAGGGGCTGTCTGAGGTGTGTGAAGCCACAGAGTCCATCACAGCGTTCTTATTATCATGTCATACCTACAGTATACTGTGTGTTATGGCTCAGAGAAAGAAATGTGTGTTTTAAGACCAAATGAGTCCAGGGTAGCTAAAGTTTATAAACATAATACCTTCTGTAATCTATAATTTATCACTTCATCAAAATATTATAGTATAAAACAACCTATACCTAAAAGTGCAGAAAGCCCTGCGGGTGGATATCCCAGGGTGGTAGCCCCCCTCTCTGTGACATCATCACAGAGATTGGAGGTCAGGCAGTGTGTGAGGCCATGTCACACTGGCGAGACATCGTACAGATAAAGAGACGGGTACACGGAGTCTGGTGCACCACTAAGCGGTTCGCCATTTCAGGGGACATCCCACAAATACAACTTTGTAGTCCAAATAAATGTGTACTATGAGTTTGTTGATATTCCCCCCAGATTTTCTGTTCAGTTTTCTGATGCTTGGAATACTTTCAGTTTAATTTTCACTATATTTCCCTGGATTGACTGCCCCAAATTTCACAAAAGCCCTTGGGTCTTGTTTTTTTTTAATTATTATTATTATTATTATTGTCTCTTTCAGCAACTGGTATTCAACTCTGTGACCAATTGCCTGGGCCCTCGCAAGTTCCTGCACAGCGGGAAGCTTTACAAGGCCAAGAGCAACAAGGAACTCTACGGCTTCCTCTTCAACGATTTCCTGCTCCTGACGCAGGTCACCCGGCCACTGGGCTCCTCGGCTTCTGACAAAGTTTTCAGCGCCAAGTCCCACCTACAGTATCGCATGTATAAAACGGTGTGCATTGGGAGCTTCCCAGTACTTTGTACCATTCAACTGTCTTTTAAAGGCGCTGCTGCAAAGTGACTCGAGTTCTAGATAGTTCTGGAGCCTAATACTCATTACATGATCATTTAGTATAGTAGTAGATACTGTAGATGTTGATGATATTCCAACGAACCTGCAAAAGTGCAGTGTTTTCATACTAGTAAACAGAAAGTCAAGGGTTTCAATCCCAATCCAGACAAATTAGGGTTTTTTTCCCCAGCCATACTATCTTCTCTATTATGCAAATAGTGATTGTTGGCCTGGGACTGTCCATGACTGACCTCTTGATTGGTCTCTGCAGCCTATCTTCTTGAACGAGGTTCTGGTGAAGCTACCTACTGATCCCTCTGGGGATGAACCCATCTTTCACATATCACACATAGACAGAGTGTACACCATACGAGCAGAGAGCATCAATGAGAGGTATTAACACACACACACGCACACACACATACACATACACACGCCCCATAGACCGGCATTCACCCACTGCTCCTCTCATCACCTCAGTCTTCTTTATACTGCTAAAGGAATGCAGTGTTTACCAATTAGTTATCCCTTGTTCGTGAAGAAAGAGGAGAAATGTGCCACATTGACTTCCGTGTTGGTGGTGATACTGTTTCACGACAACTGCCACTTTTTCATCATTTGACCAACATACATATTTTTTTCAGGTATAAAATCCCATAGGGCGGAAGTGGAGGGCTCTTTGCGTTTCTCTTAAACTTCTGTCAGTTTTTCATAAAGCACTAGTAAAGGGTTTTTTTTTTTTTATCAGGACATCACTAGTAAAACTATTCATGTAGTGCAGAATCTGTCGTTGATCGTCCTGTGCTTATGGGTTAAGATCTGATCTTGGATTGTTCTTGTCAGGACTGCATGGGTGCAGAAAATCAAGGCTGCCTCTGAGCTCTTTATTGAGACAGAGAAGAAGAAACGCGAGAAAGCTTATCTGGGTGAGTTTTGTTATTTTAGTGTAAAAGAAAACTTTTTGGGAGAAATGATCTAAGTCTGGATTGAACCAGTTGAGAGACCTGAGAGAGACCTTTACTGATTTCATGTGTTAACTTGTATTTTATCCGTGTGTTTGTGTGTGTAGTGCGGTCTCAGAGGGCTACCGGCATTGGTAGACTGATGGTCAACATTGTAGAAGGAATTGAGTTGAAACCCTGCCGCTCTCATGGTACAAATCTCTCTTTCTCTCAATAAAAATGAACTAAAAAAGTCTCTTTTTAGTCTGCTTTTCTTATATTCCCATGTAGTATATACTAAAACACGTGCCCACTTCAGGCTTGGTGGGTATGGCTGAATGATCCCGACTATTCAACAGATATCCACCTCGTCCTCAGCCAATATTTCTTACATATATAATAATGTATTTGCTTCTGCTTTCCATGTTTGTACTGTTTGTGTAATGTTGTGTGTGTGTGTGTGTAGGTAAGAGTAACCCATACTGTGAGGTGACAATGGGCTCACAGTGTCACATCACTAAGACAATGCAGGACACGCTGAACCCAAAGTGGAACTCTAACTGCCAGTTTTTCATTAAAGACCTGGAGCAGGATGTGTTATGTGTAACTGTGTTCGAGAGGGACCAATTTTCACCTGATGGTGAGCCACACACGTGTTTAATGTGACATTGTATTTCTTATTCGTGTGCACTCATCATACTTAACCATAATCCAGTTTTCACTGCTACATGAACCATCATTGTTCATCACAGGATGCAGCTTTGCACAATATAGAAGTTGTTTTTGTACCCCCGACAAAACACACTTGTAAATGGTGTGTATTTTCATTCAGTGAGGTTATGTGATTAAAGCTGAGCTTTCTTCTCTTGTAATCATCATTCCAAATAAACCTGGAGATTTCCGCTGTCCAATCATTTTATGTAAATGTACATAATTCTCACAGTAAACCAAGAAAACATTCCTTTTCAGTCCCTTTCAATCTCTTGCCGCACGATCACAGTAAAGCTTTACATGGAGGCACATCGTGAGATTGCTCAATCTAAATGCCTATAGTTCATCAAAGTTTTCTGATTATGGAAAGAGGATGAAGAACGTGTGTTCAGAGTCTGGATTGTTTAGGATATCAGCAACAACATGGTACCAATAACTCAAAATGAATAATTTCCAACTTAATACCTACTTTGCTGTGATGGGTCGCATATATTCCTTAAACCTCGTGTAAATGAAGATTTCATAGAGTTAAATATTTGTTCCAGGTTTCATGTTGATAGCTTTTACAGAAATATATGCTGCTAAGTAATTTTCTTTGGACACTTTAAATACATTTTCTCCATTTTTAATTTTTTTCAATAACTGTTGAAGTTCAAATTATGCAAATTATATAAACTATAAAACATAATAGGCATCACTTGATAGCTTATTTTATGTTCTTTTAAAATCGTATTTTTTGATCAGTTCAGTCATGTGACTGGTTTGGCGTTGCAGGGTCACATTTTTACACCCAAACCTACTGGCTCATCAGGCTCTAGCTCATCCTAATTTCTGTAGCATGACGCGACTAGGAGTTCACCCCCTCCAGTGGGACACTTGTCAATCGCAGGCTACCTTCGCAGTATTTCTACTGGTACCCATTTATACTGCTGGGTGGACAGGGGCACACTTGTGGTTAAGACCTTGCCCAGGACTCAAAACACGGTGGGATGTGCTTGATTTTAATAATTTTTTCCCCCCTTTTTGTGTGTATACAGACTTCCTGGGCAGGACAGAGATTCGTCTGGCAGATATTAAAAAGGATCAGGGTTCGAAAGGTCCCATCACGAAGAGGCTTCTCTTACATGAGGTCCCGACAGGGGAGATAGTGGTCAGACTTGACCTGCAGCTATTTGACGAACCCTGACCCTTGTGAACTTTGACCTCTTCTACCCTAGATTCCATATTTCCTTTTGTACTGTGTAACCAGCCTAATGTGACAATCCCACACCACTCTACAGCACGGCCCCTTGCGTGTGAGTGTGCGTGTGTATGCGCGTGTGCGCACACGCACGTGTCTATGTATGTTAAGAGAGAGAGAGAGGAAATACCAGAGGATGGATGTCAGTCTCGAAGTAAGCTGGAACAGTCTTAAGCAATCTTTCAGGTTTATTTTTTATTGTATATAAAAGTGGTGTTCCAGTGTTTCACAACAAAATGTCTTTCGACAGCGTGTTCGGTATATATGTGAGAATTCTACAGACAAAACTCTCGGTGCATTTTTCTGTAGTAAGAAAAAAAACATGCAAAACTCACTTACAATGGAAAAGTAAGGTAGTAGAAAAGCAATTACTATAGAACATATCATAAGATGAGCACGAGGATAATTAAAACCAGTAACGATATAGGGACTATTTGCTCCAGTATCTGTGCTACATGGCAGAGGTACCTAGCACCTATGTGTGCCAGGCTTATTTTTTCCCTTTGTTTCCAGGGTCACAGTTTAAAGTAATACACATTTGGTGCAGTAAAAAATACACATTGTCATTGTGTTACTAAGAAATAATTACAAATTCTGTGGCCCCCTGCATGAATCTGATTGATAAAACCTGATAAAAATGAGAAAATACAATCTGAATACAATAGCCTGTAAGTTTCTTATCAGTCAACCAGACTTGGCTTTTAAGATTATGCCAGCTTCATATGTATGTCTCTTATTCATCAGAAAATAACACTGAGGCACTTTTCAACAGCTTTGTCAGACATATCAAGTTTGGGAGCATGTGGGTTTTTAGGTTCGTGCATGGGGCCACAGAATTACTATACATATAGAGTATATAGATATATTGAGCATTATTTGCTTCACCTTTGACTGAAGAATTCATAAAATATATCCTTCCTTTATTGCCCTAACAGCCACCATTATAAGTGATATTCAAAATAACAAATTTGTTCACATTATGATCTGTGGTAATCCTACATACAGACTACAGATTTAGTGGAGATGTATGTATTATGTTGTAAAATACCAGATTACTCCTTTAAGTTAACAATCCCAAAAGATTACATTTCAACTAGTAGTGACAAGTTGTAATTGATTTGTCTAAATGGTTGGGTAGGCTGTAGAAGAACTAGTTTGGGTTTAAGACCAAATCTGATTGTGCTCTCAATTAAAAAAAAAAGAAAAAGACTGTTCTAGAAACGAGAATTGTATTATAAGTGATTTGTCCTGCAATTTGTTCTTCTAGAAAGATTAAAGGCATGTTTAAAAAAAAAAAAAAAAGAGGGGTTCGCCAATGGTTATGTTAGTAATGTTATGTCCCTGAAGAATGTTATAGATTAAAGTTCCAGACAGTTTACGTTATAGTTATAAGTGATACTGTAACATTTTAAAAAATGGTTTGTGTTTTCAATGAGTGGTGGTGTTATTACACCAACTCTTAAATGTGAAAAATGCGGTTCTGTTAAAATTTTGCACAATATTACTTTATCAGCTCGTCTGAAGATGGGTTTTTATATGTTTTATGTTTTATACATTTCCATAAATTGTCGGAGTACGCAAATTTAAATTTTATGGAAACATTTCTCTGAAACACTCAGACTGAAGCATTTCACCATTCCATAAAAGCCACAAATAGATATTGTGTGTGATCTTTACATAC
>JAOUQZ010000026.1:7706451-7723133 GCA_028564935.1 Neosilurus hyrtlii
ATATATATGAATTGTTATTTGGATAACCACACTGAGCTCTATTCCTGTCAGTCAACAGCAGGGATGTGAAGTACAGGCTCATCAAAGCTCCACAGTTGAAGAGCAGATGATGTTGGATACTGACTGATGGTTGAAAATCCACTGCATATCTGCATAACCTGTCTCTGAAGATGAGAAACTTTCCCCAGGTAACTACTGATGTAACTTTTGAACTGAAGTCACCCGTTTAAGGAAGCCCAAAACTACTGCTGAATAAGCACCACAGTAAGACAACAGAAGCAGCTAAGAAGTCTATACTTAAAACTATTAGTGATAACAACTAAGTCCAACTGAGTCAAGTAGACAGTAATACAAAAGTTAGAATCCTACCTTACCAGTAGAGAAGAAATACAGGATAGAACTTAAAGCACACACCCACCCATTGGAGCTATAGGAATAGGTTCCGTCCATCCACCTGTCGATCACACTTTAGTTTTCGGACATTTATTTGCCACATGCAGAAGCTGGGGCTTTCAAACTTGGTATGGCTCACTACTATGAGTGCTAGGATAAGTATCCATTAGTATCCAGTAGGATGAGTGTGAGTGACCTTGACCTACTTTTCAAGTGTGTATTAAAAGTCAGTGTTTATGCTTGGAAGAGTTATGACCAAACTGCAGCTGTCAGACAGGCTAGCAGCCAGGCCAACTGGGACAGAGAACAGGGAGCATGACAAATTTGGAACAGGGGATGGAGAAGCAATTTCAACTGCCAACTTCTGAATGACATCAGTAACTCATGCTGTCCAAGATGTGATATTCAAAGCCCATGAGACACCCACTAGTGTGTTCAACTTTTATCTGTATGTTTATCCTTGTGGCATTCACATCGGAGTGGCTAGTATTCTCATGATGCTTGTCTACTAAAGGTTTCTTTGCTTTACTTTTACTCTGAACAGCTCTAGTTCAAGCTCACCAAATTTGGGTTCCCCTCAGAGGTGAATAGGTATTATTGTATATGGGTCACCTATTTTTAAGGGCAAAGTGCTTTGAGGTAACATGACATAACATTTTTGGTTAACCTCATAACAGAAAAAAGGAAAATACTGTTTACCTAATGTGTTGTAAGTTATAATGTGTCTTTGTTAATAAATATACACTGCCCGGGCAAAAAAAAAAGTCAAACTCATATGTTGTTTTTCCGCCTTTAGCCTTGCTTACAGCACGTAATCGTCATGGCATTGTTGCAACATAACATTTATTTATGGGTTCATTTCTCACCAACGTCTTGAATTGATGAGGAAAAAATTTACCCACTCCATAAAGTCTTCTACAGCACATCCCGAAAACTTTCAATAGGGTTAAGGTCTGGACTCTGGGGTGCCAGTACAAATGTGAAAATGATTCCCCATGCTCCCTGAACCACTCTTTCATTATTTGAGTCCCCATTTTAGCCTGAACTCCTGTCTTACCTCCATGGTCTGGTGTATCCACGGAAGTGCGTAAGTAACACTGGTGTAAACTCCTGGGTTGTTTGATTTTCCACAGCCCTGAACCCAGCTCGCTGCTCCAACCAGCTTCCACACTGAGCCCTGACAGGCGAGTGGACCTCCGCTGTCCCCCTACCAACATGCACATCTGTATCAGTTATTATAATATATAGTACAGATTTAGGTTTTAATGCTATTACATGTCTTAAACTCATCATACCTGGCATGTGCCCGCTCCACCTGTTAGATACCCAGCACAGATGTTCCATGGTGAAAGTCCCAGGATTCTACACTCTCGAATAGAGAGAAGAGGTACCAGAGCAGAGTGTAGCGGCACACTCACCTCTCCTGTGAAGATATATAAAGAGGCTTAAACACCCAAATTCCAAATTCCCACTAAATTTAGTTGAGCAACCAAAACAGGTTTGGTGTTGACTATTCGTGAGCATTGGTGATAGTATGTACACTGCCTTGCTCAAGTATTCATCACTCTTGGCTTTTTACCTATTTTGTTACATTACAACCTGTAATTTAAATGTTTTTTTAAATCTGAATTGTAATGGACAAAATAGTGCGAGTTGGTGTAGTGAAATGAGAAAAATATATATAAAAAATAATTTTGATAAATTTAAATCTGAAAATTGCCCTGTATATTTACCCCCTTTGTTTGAAGCCCCTCAAAAGTTCTGGTGCAAGCAATTACCTTCAAATAATTAGTGAAATGAAGTCCACCTATGTGCAATCTAAATGTCACATGATCCGTCAGTATAAACACACCTTTTCTGAAAAGGCCTCAGAGACTGAAACACCACTAAGCAAGAGGCATGACACCATAAAGACCAAGGAGCTCTCCAAACAAGTCAGGGTTGGGTTATAAAAAAATATCCAAATCTTTGATGATCCCTGGAGCACCATCAAATCCATTATCTTTAAATGGAAAGAACATGGTACCACAACAAACCTGCCGAGAGAGGGTTGCCCACCAAAACTCATGGACCGGGCAAGGAGGGCATTAATCACAGAGACCAAAGGTAACCTGAAGGAGCTGCAGAGTTCCACAGCAGAGACTGGTGTATCTGTGCATGGGACCACAATAAGCCATACACTCCATAGAGCTGGGCTTCAGGGAAGAGTGGTCAGAAAAAAGCCATTACTTCATGTTAAAAATAAGAAACCACGTTTTGAGTTTGCCAAAAGGCATGTGGGAGACTCCCCAAATGTATAGAGGAAGGTGCTCTGGTCAGATGAGACTAAAAGTGAACTTTTCAGCCACCAAGGAAAACGCTATGTCTGATGCAACTCAACACATCTCATCATGCCAAGAACACCATCCCCACAGTGAAACATGGTGGTGGCAGGATCATGCTGTGGGGATGTTTTTCAGCAGCAGGGACTGGGAAACTGATGTGAGTTGAGGGAAAGATGGATGGAGGTAAATACAGGGATATTCTTGAGCAAAACCTGTTTCAGTCTGCCTGTGATTTGAGACTGGGGGCAGAGGTTCACCTTCCAGTAGGACAATTAAAAATGTGTGGTCAGAATAAAGATTGCTGTTCACAAGCGGAAACCATCCAACATGAAGGAGCTGAAGCAGTTTTGCCTTGAGGAATGTGCAAAAATCCCAGTGGCAAACTCATAGGGAATTATCCAAAGTGACTTGCAGCTGTAATTGCCACAAAAGGTGACTCTGCAAAGTACTAACTTTAGCAGCGTGAATAACTATGCACAGTCAAGTTTTCTGTTATTTTGTTCTTTTTGTTGTTTGCTTCAAAATAAACATAAATCACATCTTCAAAGTTGTAGGCATGTTTTGAAAATGAAATGATGCAAATCTTCAAACAATCCATTTTAATTCCAGGTTGTGAGGCAATAAAACATGAAAAATGCCGGGGGGGGGTGAATACTTTTGCAAGGCACTGTAGGTCAGCATGGTTAACTCTGTAAATCCATGTACAAATCTTCATAAACTTGCTTTAAATTATATCGATAATCTGTTTTTATGGGTTCAGTTTAGCACTGAGCTATTATTATGTCCAGATTTCCAGTACAGTGCTGCTCGAGTGTGTTTCTTCAGCATGACTGCCTCCATGTAACATTTTTAGACAACCATAAGTCATACTCTGTCTTAAATCATATCACCAGGATTGCATTATGATGGAACAATTTTGCTTAAGGGAGATTTCTCTTAACAGCACTTGGCTAATTTACTATTTAGACACTGACATCTGCATCTTTTGTTGCACCCTAGAAAGAACCCTTACATGTTTCAATGCCCTTAAAAATACAGTTCCAACCAGAACTCACCACCTATTTTTGTGGCTCCCCATCCCGATATCCAGCACATGGATCCTGAACTGAATGCCTCATCATGGTTAGGCAGACAGATGGGCTGGACTTGACCTGAGGGCATAGAAGTAAACATTTCCCATCAGGTAATGAATCTATCTCTTCCTACATCACACTGTCTGGAGGTTTGTGTATGAAAGGGTCAACTACATGTAGTAACCATTCAGTAAGCTTTTCCTTGTGGGTCACATGGAACACAGACACAACCAACCATTCACATTCACACCTATCGGCAATTTAAAGTAGCCAGTTGATCAAATGTCTTTAGACTGTGGGAGAAAACCAGCACACCCAGAGGAAACCCTCGCATGCACATGGAGAATGTGAAAATTCCTCACAGAAAAGGCCAAGTTTCAAAAACTTTTTTGCTGTGAGCTGACCATGCCTCATTGAGCCTCTGTGCCAACCCACCCAGTATCCAATTAAAATACTGCCAGCCTGATTTGTTCAACCATGATGACTGGAAACACCCTGATCAGCAAATACAATGGTGGGCTGAAAAGATCACAGGCTGACTAAGAAAGAAGTAATGCCTGAACAATAAAAGATGAGAGCTTCTATAATAAGGGGAGCAAAGCACTTCAAGACAAACGGAAGAAGTGTGTAGACCGCAAGGGAGACAATGTTGAAAAATAAAGCATGTTTGGTCAAATTTGACTATTGCATCATGGTCTGCCTGTGAACTTTTTTAGCCAAACCTTGTATATTCAAATTAGGATCTGAAATAAGAAGCGTTGAACTCACCATTGAATGTGAGTGGCTGTGCTAGTTTAATGAGAGCGATATCATGGCTAAGGCCTTCTGGGAGATATGCACTATGGAAGAAGATCTTTGTCACAGAAAGATCTGCTGCTCCACTGACTGGTTGGTCTGTGAGGCCCACCCGAATCGTCCATAAAGCAGGATTAGCAAAGCTAGAACACAAAGAGAAAAGAAAGGAATGATTGCATTTACATTTCCAAACCCTAAGGCCTACTGTTCAATTATTACATACAGTAGAGGAGTGGAAATGTAGAGTCACACATGGTTTATTAGAATTAAGGTGCAAAGTATTGCTGGGTATTTAGATGATGTATGATATGCTGTATATGGTCACTGTACAGGCAGCATGGTGGCAAGTGGTTAGCTCCTCCTTGAAGCAAAAGGTCCTGGGTTTGAGTCTTGGGCTCGGTATGTGTGTTTCTGTGTGCAGTTTGCATTCTCTCCCTGTGCTTGTGTGGGTTTCCTCCGGTTACTCTGGTTTCCTCCCACAATCCAAAAATGTGCACATTAGACTAATTGGCTGCTCCCACTTGCCCCTAAATGTGAATGTGAATGGTTGTGTGCTGACTCTGGGATGGACTGGCGAGTTGTTCAGGGTGAACCTTCTTTCGGCCAGAGTAGAATTCAGGTAAAGGTTGGTGAAGTCTGTTGGGTTTTATTTACACCTGAGCCTACTGGCTCATCAGAGCTGGTGCTTATCCCCGGTTTCTGTAGCGTGAAGTGACTAGGAGTTCAACTCCTCCTGGATGGGATGGTAGTCCATCTCAGGTTACCTTCCCAGTATTTTTTTACTGGTACTCATTTATACCCCTGGGAGGACAGAGGCACACTTGTGGTTAAGACCTTGCACACGGGTCTTAGCACGGAGGGGTCTAACTGGGATTTAAACCCATGACCTCCATATGGCAAATAAATGAATGAATAGTCACTGTATTCTGTATGGTCACTACATGTAAACCTGTCCTTCTCCTCTCATCTTTCCGGATCATGTTGATTTCTTCTTTTTAACATAAGAAGGATTTGTCTATTGCTTTCAACTAAGGCCACTCAGATACTTGTTAAGACCCTTGTCATCTCAAGGTAAGAATACTGTAACTCTCTTCTGCGTCTGACAGCAACTTGACCTCTAACCTCTGCAGCTAATCCAGAAAGCAGCTGCGAAGCTCATTTTCAGCCTTCCCAATCTCTTGCACACCACTCCACTGGATCTCTGTGCTCTCTCCACTGGCTTCCTGTAGATGCCTGCATCAGACTGAAAACATCTAATCCTTGCCTGCAAAGCCAAAAATCGACCAGTTTAATTCTACCTCAAAGCACTTATCACCCCCTGCACTCCACTATGCTCCCATCGATCCTCCAGCACTCCTCGTCTGGCCCCTCCAACTATCAAGGAACAAGGAAAACATTCATCTAATCTAATCTCTTGTCTGTTCTGGCATCAAGATGGTGGAATTAACTTCCCCTTGGTGTCTGGGTGTCTTCAAATGATGACTGAAAAACGTAGTCTTTCAGAATGTACTTGGATTATCACTTTGAGTATTTATTCTTACATTTATCCTTTAAAAAATCCTGCCAACAGAGTTTTACTGTGTACTAGTGAAGCACTATCAGAATGTATTCACTGATAGTGACTTCAAAGTACTTAAGTAAGTCGCTCTGGATAAAGTCATCTGCCAAATGCCATAAATGTAAGTGTACAGTACAAATGGCCAATTCAGGTTGTACCCTGCCTTCACGCAGAGTTGGCTGAGATATGCACCAGCCTCACTGTGACCCTAATTAGGATTAAGCAGCTTAGACAATGAATGAAGGAATGTCTTGTTGCACTGATGATCCATTATGTTGGTCATGACTACTGCATAAGAGTTGTGAATAGTAAGTACTTAGTGTGTTGCTCACCCATATACACAGTGTGCAGCAGTGACTATCCACTGGTTGGTTATTAACGACCCTCCACAGAGATACTGGTTCTGGTACTGCAAGCTGACCTGCCATGGGTACTGCCCAGGGAGCGATACATTTCCCCCTACAATCCGGGTCCTGAAACTGGGTCTGGTACCACACTCTACACAAATAGGACAGTAGTAATACATGTCTTAGTGAAGAGAGTCTGGAACTGCATACTTAGAATGAACTAACATTCAGTTCATCTTTACTGACAGAGTAGAACAGTCTATTAGAAAGCCACACAAGACACTTAGGAGGGGAGGGAGGAAGGGAGCGAGAGAGAGAGATTTGCATTTAGTTCTGTGCTGACTGAAAAATTTGTGTTTGTTATAATCATAGAGATTTTAATCATAGGGATTTCAAGGGCATAGGAATAAAAAAGAACGGCACAGTGGCATAGTGGTTAGCACATTTGCCTGGCAGCAAGAAGGTTATTGGTTCGAGTACCAGGCTCAGGCATTTCTGTGTGCAGTTTGCATGCTCTCCCTGTGCTTGTGTGGGTTTCCTCCAGGTACCCCAGTTTCCTCCCACAGTCCAAAGACATGCACATTCGGCTAAGTGCCCCTAGGTGTGGATGTGTGAATGAGAATAGTTGTGTGTGTGATGCCCTGCGATGGTCTGGCGAGCTGTTCAGGAGGGTGTACCCTGCCTATGCCCAGTGTTGGCTGAGACCCTAATAGTAGGATTAAACGGCTCGGCGTGAGCAAGTGAGTGAGGAATCAAATAAGGGCTGTAGCTTAAATAATAATGTAGAACTGAAGATACATACACCTTCACACACTCAGCTCACCTACACACTTCAGCGCTGTGATCAACCCAGACATGCACTGAGCCGCACTGGAGAAACAACAGAATTATGCATAGATATAAGGTCATAGCTAAACGCTAAATAGTAAAATAGTATAAACTGCGTATTATAAAGTGGATATAATGCTTGTGTAAGCTTATTCTTATGGCTATGTTGAAATACATGGTTGATTGGATGTACCTGAGGAAGGAGCTGTTGTGAATTTTAAAGCTTTGATGATGTATTGGAAAGCGGGAGCTAATCGTCACTATGCTTTTCTTGAAGGCAGATTTGACAAAAGAGAGAGGGATCGAAGTGGAATTCACATAACTGCAAAGAGACATACAACATATGACGAAAACACACTCAGCTAAATATAACTCTGTCTGACTGCATTGTGATTGACGCATGCAATATAACAATTCATAACAATTCATAATTATTCAGTCACTCTCATTAGCTGGGTGATTATGAGCAGCTGTCTTGAGGCACTGTAATTAATCTTGATAGGAGGGTGAATAGGAAGCACATAAACATTTCTTTGTGTTTGAGCCACAATGCCTGCCTGCAGAGTAAAAGCAATGAACTGTGACTGCATTGTTAAATGGAAAAATAAAAAGCAAAATAAAGAAAAGCAGAATGAAAGGCAGTCGATGGGTGAAAAGAACATTTTGACCCACTTCTGGTGTGAAAGTGTTTTCTGACGATTTTCTCCTTCATTTAATGGCAGACTGAGTTTAATAGGATTAACGAAGCTGCTAATGGGGCATTGGGGATGAAGTGACTGTATAACACCCACATGATGCAGGGCCACACACATAGCCAAGACATCCAGAAGGAAGCCACAGGACAAGAGGGCAGTATAAGAGAAGAATCCCTGTTCTCGGGTAAAATTGTTATATAGAATCCTTGAGAGGAACCAAGCTACAGTTAATGATGAGCAATGTTGATTTAGTACTTAAGAATGAGTATTATTTTAACTATGGATGAATGAATAACACGAATATGAATACGAATATGAATAGCACGAAGAATGTTTACATAATTCTCACAAAAGTTTTTATTTTAATTTGATATACTGTAATAATCCTGCATAGGAAATTTGTATCTGCATTTAACCCATTGCAAGTGAGCACACTCACACTTGAAGCAATGGGCCGCCACACTGCGGCACCCAGAGAGTAGTTGGGGGTTAGGTGCCTTGCTCAAGGGCACGTGCTACTTACTCCCCTTTTCGCCACACGTTTCCTGCTGGTTTGGGAATCAAACCAGCAACCTTTTTGTCCCAAACCCGTTTTACTAACCATTAGGCCACGGCAACCTTGGCACACCATAGGAACTGCATTAACATAGCCATTCTATATGTTTGCCTTTGTAAACTCCTTATCAGATTGATTTTGTTTGGTAGTTTGTTCCTTCTCTATATCAGATTTCCATCCCAAGTGGTAGAACAAAATGCACTGAATTGAAATTAAGAAAAGGTTTGTTATATTATTAGGAAAAATGTTGGCTCAGTGCTTAAGGGTCTGATTAGTGTTTTCACAAAATTGTACTTTCCCAAATTCCAATACTGCCAATAAGCTAATGCCTGGCTCAGTGATGAATAACTAATGGGACTGACTGGGCACTTGTACTGGATACAGTGCAATAGGGGCATATGACACACACAGTTCGATTCAATGATTTGTACAATAATACTGTTATACGTAATACAATACATAGAACTTTAATAAAGTGTGAATACTGAATAAAGGTATACCTACTATATCATGAAATAATGTTGGTGTTAATGGAAAAAACTTTATCTGGGGAAACTCTAGTCTCAACAGTACATAGTTATGATTGTAGTTTTCTACACTTGGGGCCATTGAGCTTTGCTATCTGACATGTGGTCCTGCACCTGTTGTAGCCGAGCTGTTTGCAGGCGGACAATCCCAGATTGGCACTCCAGTTCTCCCAGCACACAGAGCTCCATATTCCCCTACTGTGAATCTGCAGGATGGAGTTTTTTCCACTCACTCGCACTAATACAAACAGGGATGAAGACAAGGGAATTAAAGGAGAGCAAGTATGTGGAGGCTTTCTGTATGACTTCATACACTTAAATTAACATAGTCTCTATCCCTGTGGTTAAAGATATAGAAAGCAATTTTGGTGAGGGGGGGGGGGGGGGGGGGGTACAGATTATCCCTTCAGCATTCCCTTAAGAGTCACACCTTCAAAACAAGCCATGCCCTAAAACAAATGCGTTCTCATTTTAAAAACAAGTGCACTCGAAGATCGCAAGCCTCCGCCCGTATGAATCAAAGTGTCAAAAATCATCCTATTTCATAATGTTAAAAAAGACTTTTGAAAAACTCCTGGATTGGGCAGTACGGTGGTGCAGTGTTTAGCACGTCTGCCTCACAGCAAGAAGGCTTGGGTTCAATTCCTGGACGGAGGTGTTGCTGTGTGAAGTTTGCTTGTGTGGGTTTCCTCCAGGTACCCCTGTTTCCTCCCACAGTCCAAAAACATGCACAGTAGGCTAATTGGCTGTTCCAAATTGTCCCTAGGTGTCAGTGTGAGTGTGAATGGTTGTATGTGTGTTGGCCCTGCGGTGACCAGAGCTGTCCAGAGTGTACCCCACCTTCGCCCAGAGTCGGCTGAGATGGGTGCCAGCCTCGCCGCGACAATAATTAGGATTAAGTGGCTTAGAAAATGAATGAATGAAAATTCCTGGATCTAGAATTTCATTTCTCAAAAATCTAACAGAGTCTTCCTTGTCCAAAGCCCCATCTCTTGAAGCAATTTGGTGAAAATACACAAATAACTTTGTGTTATCCTGCTGACAAACAAATTGAGGGTGAAACATATCCTCCTTGGTGGAGATAAAGAGGCACAGATGACTCCTCATCTTGGCTGGATATTGGTGGTCCATATCAAAGCTTTGTTTTCTTCTATTTCTTAAGCCTGAGGTATTATACACATCAGAGTTTCTTTTCTTTGTGTTTTATATTTTTAAGCTTTATCAAAATTCATGAATCATTGAATATTAAATGTGTTCTAATGCAGAAATCCCTAAAATCAGCCTATCAATGAGGGAAGCAGACTATTTTCATGAATCTCAGTGACCTTATCTAAACTGAATCCTACTATTTCAGTCTAGTTTCATTCTAAATATTAGCATATTTACGCCAACTGTGGTGTAGCAATGTGAGGACCTGACTGAAAGTCACCTGGTGACAGTTCTTACTAACTGTACCTGCGAGTTTACGCAAATCAACCCCAATGATGGAACTATTCAGTGATATCCACCTCACCTTTTTTGTAATTGTTATTTATCTGGAAAACAAGTCAAGGCAGTAAATGCAGTACCACAGCAAACTAAAATAATATTTGAATTTAGTAATGTAATAATTCAGTAATAAATATTAATATATACTACTTGTGGACAGCACAGTAGTTTAGTGATTAGCACATCCGCCTCACAGCAAGAAACTCCTGGGTTTGAGTCCCAGGCTTGGGCGTGTATGTATGGCGTTTTCATGTTCTCCTCATGCTTGCGTGGGTTTCCTCTGGGTATTGCAGTTTCCTCCCACAGTCCAAAAACATGCACATTAGACTAATTGGCTGTTCCAAATTGCCCCTAGGTGTGGACGTAAGTGTGAAGGGTTGTCTGTGTTGCCTTGTGATGGTCTAAGATAAGATAAGAGATCTTTATTGTCAACTGTTGCCTGAACAATGAAAATCCGTAAAATTCATTCTAGCGAACTGTTAGAGTGTACCTTGCCTTTGCCCAATATCGGCTGAGATGGGCTCCAGCTTCCCCACAACCCAGCTGAGTGAGTAAATACTGTTTGTATTTTGTGTGTGTGCGTGCTCACCACAGTTGAGTTCATCCTCTCCCTCACCACAGTTTTCTACTCCGTCACAGACAGCAGATCTCCTGATGCACTTAGCTGAAGACACACAGTGGAATTTTCCATAACAACTCAAACCCACTGTAGATTAAAAAAAAAAGAAAAAAAAAGAGTGAATCACATTCACTTAGAAATGCTCACTGTTCTTTTCTGTCCTTTTCTATTTTTCTGTTTTCCTATTCTTTTTTTCACCTGTAAACACACTATAAATAATACCTTGGGATTATTACGTATATTATTAGGTGCATTATATTTGATTATTAATGCGTTATTAACTATAATTACCACTTTTCAAAATAGCTACATTCAGTTTGCTCCTAAGGAGTCAGACACTTCTACTTAATGACAGAGTGTAAGTTATTAAACATTTATAGTGCTAAGATACTGAAGAGTGTTTTACACCAGGATGTCATGACACTAAGATACACACACACACACACACACACACGCACACACACACACACACTCATACACACACACACACACTGACCTCCCAGACCAATTCCTAGAACCAGAGTCACTGCTGTTAACAAACAAATGATTATCAGCAGCACCAGCAGCTTGGGTGGTTTGTCTGACCAGCGTAGGGACTGAGAGTGTGACAGATCATCTCCTAGAGAGAGATAAGAAAAGGAAGAGTACTGTACCTAATTACTCATCTGTGTGGATATAGTGTTCCATAATTAGACAGTAATAGTAATTTTTGAATTTGAGGGTGTGACCCCAGCTACAGGGAACTAAAGTAGTGATGTAGCATTTTAAAGACATTTTAAAGACGTGAAAATCAGACAAATACTTGTATGAAAACTGTGAGATTAAATGATTACACCAAAATTGTAACTGACGTGTCATTACAAATTATGTAACATTTACTTAGGAAATATAAATCCACAATTCTATGACCTGCATGGTAAGTTTTGTACAAACAATTAACTGATAACAAGGTATTAATTGGTCCAATATAATACAAAACTCATTTAACATTATTAAAATAAGAGTAATTAATTAGCATAACTGATGTGACATTATTGATTTTATGTTAGTATACAGGTGAAGTTTCAAACTCCAAATGACTGCCAGTCATGTGACCTGCATTCGCAGCAAATATCTTGTGATTTTTAAAACAACAAATAATTCTTCAAAAAATGTTAACAATATTTTTTCCTAATTATTAATTTTATATTTATTATTTTTTAATCACAAGTGAATGTTTTTATGGAATTGCCTTACATTATTTTATTGATATTCTATGTTCTTATAATAATTGTAATTCCATATTTTTTTATGATTCATCTGTCAAAAATGCTTGTCACATAAATAAATTAGTAAAATTTATAATATGTAAAATATACTGTGTATAGATTAAAGCCAGAAAACACAGAGAAAGCCAAGACACTGTAATATATAACAGATTGCAGAACTGTTTCAAAAATATTATTTTTGATCAGATTAATTCAGACACAGGCAGCATGGTGGGGTACTGGTTAGCATGTCCGCCTCACAGCAAGAAGATCCTGCGTTTGAGTTCTGGGTTCGGGTGTTTGTGTAGTTTGCATGTTCTCCCTGTGCTGTCGTGAATTTTAGCCTAATTGGTTTCAAATTGCCCCTTGGCGTGGATGAGAGTGTGAAAGGCTGTGTGTGAATGTTGGCCCTGTGATGGTCTAGTGTTTAAAGTGTACCCTGTCTTAGCCCTATGTTGTCTGACATAGGCTGCAGCCTCCATGCAACCCTAGTAGGATTAAGTGATTCAGCAAATGTTTGGGTGAGTGACTAATTTCAGACATCAAACATTCTACACCATCTATAAGCTCAATTCAGAAATCTTTATAGTTTACTGCTATTGATGTGACTAGTACTGTTCTCTTCTCTTCTTAATTTTTTTTTATTTACAACTTAATCTCTGCCAGATTTCAGTGTTTTTAATATAAGCGAGTCAAAAGTGTAATATTTTATTCATTCATTTTCTGAACCGCTTAATCCTAATTAGGGTCGCGGCTAAGCTGGCACCCATCTGGTACAACATGGCAGGGTACACCTGGAACTGCTCGCCAGGCCAGTAATATTTTATTGTAAATAAATTAGAGCTGGTATACTATATAAAGAGCGAAACTCTCAGAATCGAAATATATGAATATAGACCTGCAAAAACACATTTAAAAAATCAGAATAAAGTACAAAGTACACTTAAACAGCTTATAAGCTACAGTATACCATGCGGTACCAAAAGTCCACTCATACCATGGACGAAGGGGCGCACTTTAATGATGGGCGTCCTGTGTGAATTATAAGATGTATTGACGGCATGTGTTTTGTAGATGGGAAGTGGATTTGATGCTTCAGCAGGCAAACCAGTGGGAACATGTGGGTCTTGGGCATTGAAGTCGGTGTACTGCGGTGGTCTGGAGTCCCCCCATCCACCTATTGAACTGCTGAAGGGGCTGACGTTAATCACGCTGGGGGTGCTGATGTTCGGGAGGTCTTTGCTCTCTGTATCTGCTTCAAAGTGACCTGTCTCCACTTCTTCCTTAACAGAGGTCTGAAATGTTAACAGTATTAGTGTGTAAACAATCAATACCATTGGGGTTTGTAACATGTCCTCCTAATACTTGGTTCTTCAAACTTAATGTCTTTTTTTATAGATTCATCACTATTGTTAATAGTAGGCAGCTTACAGTATATACAATGGGTCGATAGCACCATGTGCATTCATCCAACTGTCATCATGAAGCCTGGATGTAGAAAGCAGGACAGGCAGGTGCCTTGTAACACTTCATACCAGTTGCTGAGAGGTCCAGGTGAGAACATCTCTCTGCTATAAATATGAGCTTTGGAAATCTTATAGCACTATTACACTTATGCTGAAACAGCTTTAAACACTTGAACCCTACCAGATTATTTTTTTCCTCTCTTGAAGTTAATACGTTGAGGCAGCGCATAGATTTGTGGGTTAGATGTCCCCGGGTGGTAGTGCCTCTCTCTGTGACATCATCACAGAGTGTGTAGGCCATGTGATACACTGGGGGGACATCATGACTTAGACTGGGGGACACGGAATCCGTCATCCACTAAATGATCGTCCCATTACATGGCACATCCCACCAAAAAATTTTTTTTTCAAGAAACTGTAAGCAGTGTCCAGTGTCAGAAAAGCCTAACTGTTTTAAAGCACTGACACTGGAGACTCAAACAAAAACCCAATAACAAACAGTTCCTCAGAGAAAAATTCAGTATATCAACAATGACACTTTAAAAAAAAATCAATCAGCAAGAAGAATCCCTAATTCAAGCCTCTGTGTTAGCTGGTACTATAGAAACTCTGGGGTAAAAGTGTGGCATTGATATAATCCTGTTGAGTTGAATTACAGCCAACACTATTGTCATGGCGGTGTAGTAGTTAGTATGTCCACCTCACAGCAAAAAGGTCCTGGGTTCAAGTCCCGGGCTCAGTGAGAGCATTTCTGTGTGGAGTTTGCATGTTCTCCCCGTGCTTGTGAGGGCCATGGAGAGACTGAAGCCTATCTCAGCCGACGCTGGGCGAAGGCAGGGTACACCCTGAACAGCTTGCAGACCATTGCAGGACTTACTCACACAACCATTCACAATCACACCAAATTAACTTAATTTGCATGTTTTTGGACTGTAGGAAACTGGAGAAAACCCACACAAACAAGAGGAGAACATGCCAATTCCACACAGAAAGCTTGGGACTTGAACCTCGAACCTTCTTCCTGGGAGGCGGATGTGTCACTACGCCACTCTACCGCCCTGTGTACAACTTGTGTATTGGAATTCAGATGTATGTTTATTTAGGATTAACAATGAAAAATTTCTCTTAAGTCAAATAATATTTTTAAATTGGTGTGCTATCTCTTCAAATGCATCATTTGTCATTAAATACATGCCTGCTCATGACTCATTTTTACTTTGACTCCTATCCGTTTTGTATGTAATTGAGATTGGATAATTTTTTTTTAATTGCCAAGAGGCTTGTTAGGATGGAGAACAGCGATTATAAATGCTACAGATTTTTCTTACCTTGCCAACAGTGTTTTCTCTCTCTGCGGCAGGTCGCTGTTGTTCTCCGCTTCTCTTTTCAAGGTAAGCCATCATTTCATCCTTTCATCTCTGAACCTCAAAAGGTAACACTGTCCATGGATGCCATGAAAAGTTCACAATGGCCCTGTCATGACTCTAACAATCTGACTGAGGGAAGGTCTAATGATGAAACTGGAAACTGAAGAAATGACCCCGAGTTATATTTTCATTTCTATTTGAAGTAGATCTTGTAGATCTCAGTCTTGAGCATGATCATGTCGCAAAAATAAATAAATAAACAAATAAATAGAGACTAAAAGGTCATCATGAATGTGTATGCTAAAAATGTTCTAATTAATATCCCATTTCAGTAATAAACTGAATATATGTTAATCTAATAAGGGTTAACTCACCATCTGACTACCTTGGTGAACTCTGTCTCTGTCTCTCTCTCTATCTCTCTCCACTCTTCTGTAACATAATGAGACATTTGATCAAGTGAGCAGCATTCTGTATTGCCGCTACAGCTGTGGATCAGATCTCCCAGCAATGTGTTGCCTTCGATACTCCAGTTACACCAGAGCAGTTACAGATGGAGCTGGACACCAGCCTCCTGCCAGCAAAACAGCTCAACCATGAAATGGTCAGCCCATGAAGCCAAAGGTCACCGCTTTTAAAACTTTATTTATCCCTGTTTAGCAGCAGTCATGTTGACTTCAGCTATACATAATTCATCATGAAGAGGCATGCTATGATATATCAGTATGAAATTCTGAAAATGGGTTGTCATATGAGTGGAAGAGTGAGCCCACTTCTGTTCAGATCTGACATTTAATGTAGCTTTTAATGTCTCCATCATTGAAATGATGAGTTGTACACAGATATCACAGTAGATTAAAACCATGCAGATTTGATCCCATTAAAGCTTCTTAGCATCAAAAGTTTAATCATGTAATACTAAATGTATTGTAAAACAGTATTTTTATCCTGACATATCATAGCATGCCTCTTCATGATGAATTATGTATAGCTGAAGTCAACATGACTGCTGCTAAATAAGGATAAATGAAGTTTTAATATTAATAATTGAAAATTCAGTAGCAGTTGAATTAGTTCTGAGGTCACACACAACTTATATTCCTTCACAAACATATTTCACATAAGAATCCAAAAAAAGAATTTATTTTGGAGTTAGTTTTAGATCATCATGACTACTAATGCATGCACTGTACCTATCTGCATAAATATGTATATAATATCTACTGCATAGAAACATTTTACAGATAATTAAGTTTATATTTGTCTATAATATGATACTCTGTCATGTTGCAAGTCTCACAATTATATACAAGCATGTTAAAAATATTAAAGTATTGTTAAGCCAATAATAATAACAACAACAACAATAATAATAATAATAATAATTATTATTATTATT
>JAOUQZ010000026.1:7754048-7778324 GCA_028564935.1 Neosilurus hyrtlii
CTCTCTCTCTCTCTCTCTCTCTCTCTCTCTCTCTCTCTCTCTCTCTCTCTCTCTCTCTCTCTCTCTCTCTCAAATAAATACATAGTACACAGCTCCCCCTGCTGAGCCTGCTGTAGTAGCACACTTCCAAAAAAGCTTTTCATTTCACAGTGTTTAGCAATCATTTCTCAAAAAAAGTCCTGAATGCAAAATTACATCCGAATCATCTTCAGATTGTAATGGTTGTTTCCTTGTCCAAAGCCACACCATTGGAAGAAATTTACATAACGTTTTGTGCATTTCTGCTAACACGCACACACAACCTGGAGGTAAAACAACATGTTTGGCAGAGCTAAACAACAAAACACAAACTACAAATTCTGCTGTCTGGTTCCACGGGGGCTAATTTAAAAGAAAGGAAGTAACAGTACTGTCAACATTTTTTTTTTTATGTGTTAAGCTTAAGTTACATTTGACATACAAGCCCCTGCAAATGAACGGTTACTATAGAAACGATAACGCATTGGACCAAAATGAACATAAAGAAGTGACTATCTTTAGTAGGTGACTGTTACAGCAAATGAATTCGTTCCTTTCAACCAATCAAATTCAAGATATCAGTAGCACTGATGCTAGCAGATAGCTAGCAAGCGGACTGGAATTTACACATTTTAGGGTTTGTTTTCAAGATTGGGAAACACTAATCTACAAGCAATTCTCTTTCATGCATGTAATTGTATTTACTAGAATATTTCATACAAAAACTGATCTTAGATTAGCCCGTCATTTAAATAAAAATGAAATCGGTCCAACAGTTCAAAGTTAAACCTAACTAGATTTAATAAATAGATTACCGAGATCTGTCAGACTCAAGATTCTTGTAGGGAGTTTAGGATGTAAAAATATTTTGTCTTGAATTTTGACAGGCAGTTGGTAAGGCGATACGTGCAAATAAAATAAGTCAAGAATTTTTTTGGCATATAGAATTAGAAATAATACATTGTGTCTTGGTCTGTCAAAGTGATGCCAGTCTTGATCTTTACCCGTGACCCTGTTGTATGAACCACTGTGTTAGCTATAGTGTTCCCTTTCCCTCTTGTGGGTCTCCAAGTAGCTGTGGCAAGGATCCATAGGTGCACACTTCACTTCACAGTGTGCACTTGTAACAAAAAGGCACTCCGCTGCCAAATATGAATAATGATGTCAGTACTGAACAGGGCAATGGCCAGCATCCCCACTCTTAACTTTGTGTACTATAAAATCAAGTGCGGTGTCTGTGCTTTTAATATTTTCATTTCCTTTCTGTTGTAACTTAGTTGTTTTTATTGCTTTCATTTGCTTCTCATTTCTTAATGGGGCAAAAAATAAAAACAATTAAAAAAATAAAATGTTGTAAATGTTTGGTAAAAGTTTCTAGTGCTTTGTTTTCTGGTTCTGGATATTTTTTTACTATGTTACACTGAAGATTGTAGTGTACAAATTCACATTTATAATATATAAAATGTATGTTATGATGCAATAAAGAGAAAGTAATGATTATAATACATAATTGGTTTGCTACTGTGACTGGAAACTCAGTGTAATGTGTGTGTTCACCCTGAAGTCTCAAATAGTTGGAAACTGCTATTAAATTGTAAATGTAATTTACAGTTCCAGCTTACACTTGTCATGGAAATAATGGGCTTTCAATGATTTCTTTGAACTTTTTTTTCTGCTGTTGAATGATTGCATAACATACAGAAGAATTATATTGTATTTGCACATTTCGTTAGTATGCATAAATAATTTGCTCATTTGTATTTTAAGTACACATACATTATCTTTCAAATATGCTAATTTATTTGTGCACTTATTCTTAGCATGCTTTTGTATTCCAAAGGATTCCTTACTTATTTCATGGCAGTATTTAAATAGGAATTCTAGTAATAGTAGATTTTCTAGCTGCACTGTCATGAGTAGCATACAGTAGTCTCAGCTATGGCTGTGTGATATGATCAGAATCTCACATCCTGATAATGATACCTACAGTAGTGCTTGAAAGTGTGTGAACCCTTAAGAATTTTATACATTTGTGCATGAATATGACCTGAAACAACACCAGATTACCACATAAGTCCTAAAAGTAGATAAAGAGAAACCAGAAGAGACAAATATATTAATGTATTTATTGAGGAAAATTATGCTTAAAATGATTTTGTACTGGCCTCAGACCTGCAGGAAGACCTGTTCTCTGCTACAAAGATGTATGCAAGTGGAACCTCAAAGCAGGCAACATTGCCCAAGCAAGCCTTGAAAATTCAGCCACAGGTCGTAGTGGTTGGACACTCGCCATCAAGTCGGCAATTATAACAACAGAGCAGAGGAGGGAGGAGCAGTGGGAAGAAAGAAGAGCATGCAGACAAGAGAAAGTAGAGTCAGCACCTACACATAGCAAAGTCTTCACCCACAGCAACAGTTACAAGGTCTTCCATTCAAGAATTGGTCTCTACAGCCACAGCAGGTGCTGTATTACCACCATTGACTGACTCCAGATCTAGGTCTGAACAGATTTTGGACCTAAGGGCCTTCCATCAAAATATATTATGAATTAAGCAAAAAACACTCTGGATAAAAAAGAAATAAAATTAATATACTCTAATATTTTTGCCATTCTGCCAACACTCTTATGCAGAGCAACTTATATTTATAATTTTTTTTTCTTACATCTGAGCAATTGAAGATTAAGGGACTTGCTCAAGGGCCCAGCAGTGGCAACTTAGTGATACTTGGTATCAAACTGCCGACCTTTGGATCAGTAATCCAAAGCCTTATCTATTGAGCCACCACTGCATTGATATTTTTTTTGATTGCAACGTGTAATTGCCATGGCATCATTGCTTCGGTTTGTAGGGTCAAGGCTCTGCGACATTATGTGCAAATAAAATGAATAGGTTATCCCATTAATGGACTTTTTCCAACTGATGGCATGGATATAACAGTAGAGCTCAAATAGTGAAAGAGTAGATGGATGGATGGATGGATGAATGGATGGATGGATGGATGGATTTGGTGGGAGCATGAGTATTTATTCTTACACATGAATTGGCACCACAGAGTCTCCACCTTAACCCTACTGAATTTTTGGGATGTAATGAAGAAGAATTTATGCAGTGGTTCAGTTTTCCAGTGCCAGATGTCGGTCCAATGAACTGCACTGCCAGTCGTGTGCCACAATCAGGTGAAAGGAAATGTGTTATTAATACTGGGGATTTTTTTTAGATCTACTTCCCGCACAATAGTATTTAACACAATCCTAACACAAACCCTAACTTCCATATAATTTAAAATACATTAATCAAAAAAAAAATACCCCACTATAACCCGTAGGGGGCTCCGTAACCAACTGAGTCTCGACTGAAAAGAAACTTAGTGCGGTCTTTGTGTACAAAGCGGAACTATATATGCCATGTTAGTAGTTTTTAATCGACCACTTTAAGTAATCGGACCGGAAATACAGTCTATACGCATGGGTAATATTTCCACTCAAACTCTCACAAAAACCCGCCTTCTGCGTACAGCTATTGGTTGTTTTTACATGTACCGCTTATACGATTGGACAGTTGTACTCAACCAGCCAATTACCAAAGAGGAGGTGGTATTAACCAGAATACGGGTGTAAAAAGTGTGTTTAGAGATTGCGGTGGTGGCGAGTGATCTGCCGCTAACGGACAAAGAGTGAGAGATCATCCAGACATATCACTGTTATTCCTGCTCAGGGAATCTTGGGAGTGTTATTGCGCAGGATTTGGATGAGAAATTACGGAATTCCGTCTCGGAACAACTGGTGTGAGAGCTTGGTGGCTTCGTTAGACGGGTAAATAAAGGTTAATGTGTTTATCTGCTGGTGTGTCGGAGTGAGAGTGAACACCCCGGAACTGGACCAGATCATTCTCATTATTTATTTTTAGTTACCTGGAGCCTAAATGTTGGCCTGACGTGCCCCAGGAAATACACAGGTCCAGCTCTGAGCCTCCCTCCCTTTTATATTGGAGGTGTGTTCCGTATGTTTGTGTGATGAAGGTTAATAGATGCTTAATAACGCCTGAGCAGAGTGTTCACACGCGTTACACTCACTGACTCACTGCAGTCGCTTAGCATCGTTTAAAGGGCTGTTTACATGTCTCATCATGAACACTGCAGTCAGACGTGCATGAGGAGAAATGCTGTGTGGTTGTGATATAAACAAGCTGAGCGTGGCTGCTCTCCATCACACCGACCTCGTTTGATCTGCGCGTCAGTGTCGCGCGATGCCCGGGTTACTATAGTGCAGATACTAGAAGTGGGCGTGGCTACGCGCCAAAGGGCGTGGCTTAGAGGTTAATGAGGTCGTTTGAGGCTTTAGTCTGGTTTATTTTTATTGAATTATTATTTTAAAAAGCAATCGTACCTTATACATTGTAGTTCACTTATGTTAATTATTCTGCTTTATCTTCCAAAAAAATATTTTGCTCAAATTTAAAACAACAACTCCACCATACTGTAATATTATTGTTATAATATGTGTTTGTGGTGTATTTATCAGATCTTTTCTTTTTTTAAATATATTTTTTTATTGGTTTCAAAACCTGTTTAGTAAAAATTCCTAAACGGAGTGATATGGTAGCCTAAAAGTGACAGTAGCTTTACAGATGAACCTGTGATCCATTTTCATATGCATGTTCCATTGTAATAGACCCTAAATCATCCTCATCCATCTCGTGCTGCCATGAGGGGAAGAAAACACAAGGCATAGATATAAGACACAAATCTTATGGGTATGACATGTAGATGGCGAAAAACTATGAGAGGGGTTTTGTAGTAACCGCTAAAAGTGAAACTTCAGAGGCTTTGCTACAAAGAGAGCTAGCATATTGTGGTCACATGCTTTCAATACATAAACATTGTGTAGGATGCTGTAAAGAGTGTGTCAGCTTCTTTACATTGGGATGAAGTAAGGACTGGTTCTTGCAGGCATCGCTATCAGCAGGAAGTTAAGCATCACTGAAATTTTGAAAATAGATTAACATGTTGATGAAAGAAGTTAAATTAAAATAAATATGCAGGCTATTCTGGGTGGATCTCTCCGTGAACTATTCTGGATGAAGTACAGATTTTTTTGTCACTGTCACCATGTAGCTTTATGCTATAAACACACACACACAGCTGGTTCAGTTAAAGGTACAGCGTGTAAGATTCAGCAGTATATGAAAGTATGTTATGCAACAAACTGAAATTTCCTTCCTGACTCCTGCCCTTTGAAACCTACATGGTTCTGTAAAATCATGGCAGCCCAACATGGCGGCCTCCGTGAGCGGGGACCCGCTGACAGTGTAAATATAATCAACTCATTCTAAGGTTCTGAAAACAACATTTTAAAAAATATTTAAAGACTAATGAGAAATGATTTATTGATTATGTACTTAATTTCTGCTAATCCTCCAAAATGTTACACACTGCACCTTTAATCGTCAAAAGTCAGAATCTCACTATCAGTATGTTCTAACTACCCCTTGCCTTTTTTCTTCAATACAATTTCCACTGCAGTAGATATGGGTTTATTTCTACTGTCTGCGGTCTGTGATGTATTCGTGACTTATTCATTTATTTATTTGAGGATATAACAGCTGTGGAGATCAGTTGTTGTGATTAGGAATGTGTTAGTCTGTTACTGAGTACTGGTTTCATGGGGATACTGGTCTGAAATGCTGAATCACTGCCAGAATTTCACACATTTTCCTATTTGACCCACTGACACATTTCCTGAAGTGAATTTGTGTGGTGTTGCCTGAAGCAGCACGTATCTTTCCACAACTTATGTACACCTTGAAGAGATTTGGCTTCGTTGCTAAGAGGATGTCAGTATTGGTTTAAAAAAAAGGTTGCGTAACATCTGATAACCATAGTTCCAGTCTTCGATCTTACAAAAACTCAAATAGATGGGGTTGCAGCCCAAGTTACAGTTTTTACATATATAATCTTAAGTTGCAATAAAAAAAAATGCTTTTTTTTATTTCTAATCCAAAGCTTAGTAACCTAA
Organism: Neosilurus hyrtlii; assembly: GCA_028564935.1. Taxonomy (NCBI): domain Eukaryota; kingdom Metazoa; phylum Chordata; class Actinopteri; order Siluriformes; family Plotosidae; genus Neosilurus; species Neosilurus hyrtlii. The sequence continues at coordinate 7,760,083 of JAOUQZ010000026.1, forward strand.
ATTCAGGTGCATGCTGGTTTGATGATACATTTCGAATCTATAGTGTGTTTTTAAAAAGGCTTGGTGTCTGAGTTTAGGAAAATGTTAAACTCAAACACCGTAATGGCTCATAAATATCCATGGAGTTCGCAGATACAGCTGAACCGTGTTCATAAAGTAACTGTGCCCTGCGGTCATGAGATTCTCTGAATTAGTTTGTTTTTATTTGTTCTGAATGTTCACTTTGTAGATGCTGAGATCAGATGATCAGTCAATACAGAGCTTTAAACTGCCACATGGTGTTGGAAACATGACCTAAACATCTGTGATAATCCTTATTAGCTGCTGAGGTAATTAAAGCTAACCCTATTACAGTACGCTTATTGTTCAAGAACATATTCAATTACAGGGACACAGCCGACTCTCACATCCCAAAAGATCCCCCAGTTGGTTCTTACTCAATGAAAGGAGAAGACAGGTTTTCATTCCAGACAAGCAGTAGCTGCACCTTCCATCTGTGTGAACCACTGATCTAAGGAAATGACTGGATCGTGTAGCCTGTTGTTTGCATGTGGCAAAACCTGTAGCCAGACTGGTGCCATCTTGGGTTGTACTCAAATAGCATTCAAAAAGATGGGGTCACATCCAAGGTGTACATTTCATTTGAGGACCCCCCCCCCCCCCCCCCAAATTTCAGCTGTGTAAAGTGTTTTTTTTTTTTTTTTTTTTTTTAATTTCAAATAATTACAAATATCAGTGAAATTCCTGGTAAAGTTATATGAATTTAAGAATAGTGAAGTCATCCAGCCCCAAGTAAGGCATAATTTTAAAAAATGCTGTTTCCCATAACACAACCAACCCGGCAAAACTGTGCCGAAGCAAAAGTTTCTTTGGCATGTGGGAAAAAAATGAAAAGAAATAAACCGACCGACCTCTCGGTTTTTTTTTGTGTCGAGTCATCTGACAGCTGGTTATTTCGCTCACGTGACGTTCACATATGGAGTCAGCCGTGGGCGCTTCATGTTTATTAGAGACTTGCAGAATCTGTAACCCTAAACTTTCCCCATGCCTTCACAGAATCCTAGCTGGAATACTGTTCATGGTATTTGGGGTTTGACATACTCGTGACCAAAAAAAAAAGAAAAATTTTTTTTGAGTTCGTTAGGGGAAACACAGCATTTCTTCATGCTTAAACACAGAGGAGTATTGTTTAAGCATAATTTCTTTCAGTATTTCAGGTGTTCGTGCAAAAATAAGAATCCTGCTGTGTGTAGAGTTTTCTAGTGGGGCTGGTGGTATAGTGGTTAGGGTGCTGGGCTCATGATGGAGAGGTTGTGGCCTGTCATGGCTCGAGTTCCTGTTAGGTCCCCACTGTGCTAAGACCCCTGGGCAAGGTCTTAACCACATATATACCACTGTCCACCCAGCGGTATAAATAGGTACCACTAAAAATACAGGGAAGGTAACCAGCAGTGGACTAGCATCCCATCCACAAGAAGTTGAACTCATGGTTGAGTATAAATAATGTTCACTCATAAGCTTTAATACAACCAGGAAGTGCAGTTAATATGATGAACAGTGCTTCAGATGTTCCACTACACCTGGACAGGTGGAAAGTTTAAACAGCTGTAAAGCCTTGATATACATTATTGCTCTAGTTTTTCCCCCAAGGGACATGCCACTGAGGAAAATAAACATTTTGTAGCTCTGTTACCAATCTCTCGCTCTTTTTTTTTGACTGACACTGGCATCATCCAAGGAGAGTGGCTATGACGCTCCAGCCTTGTTTTAGTTTGAGCTAAATTGGATGTGACTTATCCAGGGTGTATCTCCAGAGCTCTAATCTCTACTAATCTAATCCAGAGAGGATTAGTAAAGTGGAGGCGCAGTGTTTCTGTCTTTTTAAAAAAGATAGCCTCTTTGTCATGGCTACTTTACTGAACTTACATTTTGCTAGCATATTGCAAGCTCAGAGTATGCGTAAGGGAGATAATTAGCATTTTATAGTGATGGCTAATGGGCGTTTTCCTACCTCACCGCCCTGAAGATCTCAATCCCTTCGGTTTGTGCTGACACAGGTTGATCTGTTGCCTCCTCAAGTTTATGTTCTTGCTGGCATCATCATAATCGCATACATTGGGATTAGCATTAGCATGGCATGTTAGCCAGGCACAGAGTGGAAGGCCCTCTTTTTTCCTCTGTACTTATGCGCTGAATGCTGGGGAGTTTAGTTGAATTTTTTTATAGCTTTTTTGACGACAGAGGTTTTGCCCAGTTCTTCATTTTTTAAACACGGTTTTACGTTGTGGGTAGAAACCCGATGCGAAGATGCTGAACCAGGGGACTGTTATGATCTTCACAGGGATCTGTGGGGCGCTAGTGGTAATGGCAGTGGCCTACTACGCCTACTGGTGAGTTCTGCTGGCAGTTTTATTTGTTTGTTATATGTAAGTTTGATGTATACGTGCTTGAAATTGGCTTAGAAATACTTAGTTGTGTTTGTAATGTCTGTTGTGGATGTAGTGGCTAGACAGCTCTTGTGTGAGTTTCCTTCTCTGCTATCTAGCTCAGTCTAGCTGCTATCTAGACAGCTCGTCACCTGTTGCACACACCAAATTTAAACCTGTCAGAGTTTCACTGTGAGTAATATATATTTTTTATTGTATATTCAGGCCTCTTACAGTATTTACTGAATTACTGGCTGATGTTTAACCCATCCAAAATGATCACATACACAGGAACAGTAGGCAGCCACATTATGGTGCCCCGTAGAGCAGCTGGGGGTTAGGTGCATTGCTCAAGGCCATGAAGGGGGGTGGGGGTGGGGGGTTGTCCTCTTCCCTCCGCCACACATTTTTCCTGCTGGTCCAGGAACAGAACTGGTGTCCTTTTGGTCCTAAACCCGTTTCTCTAACCATTAGGCCACTGCTGCTTCCCATTACACTTTATTGTCAATTTTCAACAGGTTTTGTCTAATTTGAAAATGTTTGAGGGGATATAGGGTGGTGTTTAACGATTTACCAATAAACTGTGCATTTTTAGCATTTTTTGCTAATTAATTCAGTGGAAGTGGTAGGACATCACAGTAAAGCAGTTCTTACCACATTCTAACATCTGTGTAAGAAGATAAGTTAGTGTTTTTCTATTATTTTATATACAGTATATATATTTTCTCTTCTTAGGTTGTAGGTCATAGATTACTAAATAGGCAGGTTACACTCTCGAGTTTCAACGTGGCCTTTGTACGGTGGTATCAGTGTGTGGTTTAAGCTGGGCAGAGTTCTTCTTTTGAGTTGTAATTTCCTCGTCACAGCGGTTACACCACACAAGATGCAAAACTGCAGACTAGTTCAATTCTTGCACTGTGTGAGGAAGTAAATTGTTAGCTGATGTTTGGCTAGCTAACTTCTACAAGAATTCAGAAGGGGTTTTGGTAAAAGTCTTTTACCTGAGGTAAGTGATGCATACTCTTCGGCTATTGTTAGTGTTTAATGGTCAGTAGTGATAGTTAAGAGCCGTTTCACAGTCTTCCAGAGCACTGGGGATGCGTAAAATGAGAGTTATTGTTCCAAAATCTGTACATATTATGTAAAATTTCATATATGCTTAAATACACAAAGTAGTAGTGCGTCCATCTCAGCCAACTCTGGGCGAAGGCAGAGTACACCGTGGACAGCTCACTAGGCCATCGCAGGACAGAAACACGCTGACGACAATGCAGCCGACGAATATCAGCATTGGTTCTTTTACATGCCTCTCACCATAGACAGTGAGAGATATGGCCAGCGTTTGATAACCCAGTTCGCTGCACTGGGGAAACAGTGAACCTCCGACCTTGGGATCAGTAATCCAGCACCCTACCACCGGGCCACCACTGTCCCACTAAATAAATAATGTGATTAAAGTAATAATGTGACCCCTTTGTGACTGATTGCTCTAAGAGACTGTGAAAATGCCCTTAACAGAGCAGCAGAACTTTCAAGTTGGGATTAATTAGTACTGTATGGTAAGTAATGCTCTGAAAAGAAAATGTTTTAATAGCCTACTTCAATTAATGGTATAACAAAAACTATGGTGAGTATGGGGTCAGATAGTTTACAGGTTATTTAAGATGATTTATGAGATTTAGAATATACCCTGTTACTATTTTTTTTTTTATTATATTTGTTTAATTGGATCATTTAGTTCAGTTTAGGGTGGCACGTTGCCGTAATGGTCAGCATGTCCGCCTCAGAGTAAGAAAGTCCTGGGTTCAAGTCCTAATCTTGGACATTGCTATGTAGAGTTTGCATGTTTTTTCCGTGCTTGAGTGGGTTTCCTCCGGGTACTCTGGTTTCCTCCCCAGTCCAAAGACATGCCCATTAGGCAAATTGTCTGTTCCAAATAGCCCCTAGGTTTGAGAGTGAACGATTGTATGTGTGTTTCCCTGCGATGGTCTGGCAAGCTGTTCAGGGTGTACCCTGCCTTTGCCCAGTGTCGGCTGAGATAGGTCCCAGCCTACCCGTGACCCTTATAGGATTAAGCAGCTCGGCAAATGAGTGAGATGAGTGAGCTCAGTTTACAGTACATGTATGTAACATTGATTCATGCATTAAAAATGTCAGCAAGTTTTCTTTCACAGCAGTTTTTATTCATATTGGGCTTATTAAGGTGCCAGAAAACATTTGGTTCATATGTATATAAAGTTCATATGTATATAAAGTGCATATAATATATTCCTTATATACTAAAAATGCAACAAGCGCAAATGTACAACATGTTTTATATAAACATAAAAATTTGAAAACAAATTTAAGGTCTCGTGTGGGGTACCAATTTGTCATGAGTGAAAGTGAATGCCCATGTTAGCGTGTGCACGTGGCACGATCACAAGTCTGATACCTTAGCCGCTCCTTGATTAATCCACAAAGTGGAGTGTGATATCAAAAGATGTTTGTTTGTTGTCAAGTGCCACCTCTGGCTATAAAAAGCCTGATAAAAAACATTTAAGTTTGTGAAAAGTGAAGATGCCACGACAGCCACAAGCAAGCAGAGACCAGGCCCTGGGCATGCTGAGTGCCGGAATGACCACTGCAAGGGTAGCAGCACACTTTAGCGTACATCGTTCAATTGTTGTACACCTTCAGACACGCCACAGACAGACGGGAACCACCCGAGAACGACCAAGACCTCTCCAACCATGTGTCATTGCACGTGCACAAGACCATTGTATTCAGGTGATGCATCTGAAGGACCTTTTCCATCCACCAACACTGACGGCGGCCGAGGTTCCTGGTACTCGCCGTAACCACATCAGTGCTTATACAGTGCGCAGAAAGCTCGGGGAAGTAGGTATCCAGTCGTTTAGAGCACAAGTCGATCTGGTCCTGAAAGACCGCAGTTACTGAAGAACACTGAAATGAGTTTTTACTCACCACTGTCCGTGTCTGAAATGTCTGTTCTTAATTTGTATATTATTTAACTGATTTGGTAAAACATAATAATAAAATTATGGAATTATTTCAATGTTGCGTTTTTAATGCCTCTTAGTATATTAGCAGTGTTAGATCTAGGATGCATTTTTGTCACATTTTCCACAAAAAATCCCATGACAAAGTTTATTATGGGGCACAAGCTAAAATGGTGCTTGCGGCATTCCATAGTTCTGCTCGTTTCATTGATCAGTGTGGCATTCCATAATGCTGTGAATTTCGCATTGTAGAAAAAACACTAACACTGCAGTAACTAGAAATCAGTATATTGCAGAATTATGGGCAATTACATCACAATGAGGTCACGGCAGCGGGCAGGCAAAACGGCCATTGAGAGTCCAGTGTTAAAGGCAGAGTCACATGCGCTCAGGTTAGTAAGTTATTACATTTGTAATACAGGAACCACGAAAACCTCCAGTTTAAAGAAGCTAACTGCAGTCACCACATTCATTGCACTGTAACAGATTTTAGAGTTGGTTAAGAGACGCTTCAGACCCCGCTGAGTTACATGTATTCTACTTTTGCAATGTAATAATAATAATTTATAACAAGAAAAAGAAGGTAAAAACTGAACATATACGTGATATGTATATATGCAAGGCCCACCTTTGACAGGATCTGGGGGCCTTTTGACCCACCCTGAAAAATTCCAAGTATAAGCTCCTAGTAACCCTGTATTAGTGTCAGCTAGTTTTTGTGCTCGTCATATCATTTTGCACTTTGCAACAGGGTTTTCCCAATAGAGACCGATTGAACTTTATTTACTTATTGAACTCAAGTGAAAAGTGGGTGTGGCCGAGTGTCACTCTGCTCAAAACTGACCAATAGGAACATTTTTAATAATTTTTTTCACAGCTCTTAATATCCAAGACCAGCATCTGACAACAGTAAAGGAAATTAAGCAAGTTTTTGTTAATTTAAGGTCGTATCCTTTAAAATCAAGGTAAATTATCTGCAGTTCAGGAAGATGTCTTAAAATAAGGAAACTATTCTTAAAACAATATTAATAGTTTCACACATCCTGTTCTTACATAGCATATTATTCCCAAAACAAGACCAAAAAGAATTTTGGTTGGGGATAAGATTTTAAATGTTGATTAGATAGCAAATTTGTGCGGTGCATACTGGTGAGGAGCGTTTTAATAATGTTAAATTAATGTGATGGAAATGGGTCTATGAAGGATTAGTGGGTCAGAAATGAATGTAAGTGATTGGATTGCAGTGTAAACACTTCTGCTCTAGTACTGATTATTTCCACTGCCAAACCACTTTTATGCAATCAAGTTGGGTTTCTCTTGTTGGGTCTTGCTTTTTATCTGTGTAATTTTCTAATGAATCCTGGTTCTAGTGCGCACACGCACACACGCACACGCACACGCACACGCACACGCACACGCACACACACACACACACACACACACACACACACACACACACACAGTCAGTTCTTTAGAATTTGCAGACTGTAGCAGTAGCCTTCTAGCAGTATGTGCAAGTTTAGCTTCCTCTCTTTGCCCTTTCCTCTCTTCCCTCTTTTTTATTCATACTTTCTTTGTTGAAGGAATTATTTGCATTCAGGTTTAGGAACATGTCCTTGCTAGTTATTGTAATTAATAATCTGCCTTCAACGTTTTATTACAATGACGTTTGTGAGTCTTTTTGGCAGTGGTGGCTCGGTGGTTAAGGCAATGGGGTAACTGATCAGAAAGTCAGGGGTTCAAGCGTCAGTTATAAGCAAGCTGCCACTGTTGGTGCCTTGAGCAAAGCTCTTAACCTTTAACTGCTTAGTTATATTAGTGAGATAAAAATGTTAAAAGCGCTAATAGCTTTGAAACGAGTGCCCATAGACGTGCTCTTCCTATGCAACACTAATAGGGAATTATATACCGTATGAAATTTGAACTGGGACAATTACCTTGGACTTTGGATAACCTTCAAATGTCAAAAGCCCAGCCTTCTTGTGTGCCGGAAGTACCTTGCACTCTTTTAGTGCCTCTCTATTTATGCTTTAGCCACTATTGGCTTGTTTATCTCTTTGTTTGAATATTGATATAATTGATATAGTATCAACTTCATGTTAAATCTTTTTTATTTATTAGTTTGTTTATTTATTTTGTGAGGTGGAGTATGGCCCAAGTAACACTTCATTAGTTTTTGGTTTTGATCCGAATCAAATTCTGAGTCCGGTAATTTAAAAAAAATCCTTTACATTGTGAGATGTACGTGAATTGTGGTCCACATCCAGAGTGCTATGTACTTTTGGGTTTTTTTCAGCTTGTAGGAGGTTTGCACTCTCTAAATGCAAATGCTTTTTAATATTGCTGTATGTATGTAAGCATACTTATGTTTGCGTCGTAATCTTGTATTTTTGAACCAAAATCAGAAAAGCATTCATGTATGTTGGAGTCGCACTGACACAGATGTGAGTGCTGCTCAATCAATACTTAGCTTTGCAATGCTAAAGGAGGGCAATATCCATTTACCAGACAGAAGTAAAGACAGTGTTTGCAGCTTGATTGTGAGACAAATCTTTTTCTACATTATATTTGCAATGGTGTATCCATGACAAAAGTGGGAAATAACTAGGTAAAAGTGGCATTTATTTATTTTTTTTATCGAAGAATTGCATGTTGGTTGGTCTGTTGTCCGCACTTCACAGAGACAATAGCAAAGAAAGAAACACCACCCGATGTTATACTTGTAATATGCTTTGACAGAAGAAACCAGAAGTACAGGAAATAAAATATGCAATATTTGCAAGGGAAAATGGCATGTCTGAGAGGGAGAGCACTGGAAAGAGAGGCATGGAAGAATTTGTACGAGCTGCACGAACTTTCACCTAGATAGTGTGTGAGTGTGTGAAAGAGAAAGAGAGTGGGAGAGAAAGGGAAAACAGTTCTGTAGCCTGGGGCACCCTTGTGCAGATTTTCTTCAACATCCCCATGGATTATTTTGGCTTGACGTGAGTAGTTATATGTGCAGAACTGCACTTTCGTGCCCTTTTGTAAGCAAAAAGCACTGAGCTTAGAACTTAGTTCACTGCTATGTCCAGTCAAATTGAAAAGCTATCACAGGACTGGAATCATTGAGGCACGCTACCACAGCTACAAGGTAAAAATAGGCAGTGGGGAATGATGTATCAAGGTTATCAAGGTTTGAGTCCTTGTGGAAGTGTGGGACTGGTGCATATGAAAAGGTGCAGGCTGTAGGGTATGTATGTCACACCGAGCGTGAACTTTATCCCTCACTCTGTCTCTCTTGCAGGTCTATGGTGTTGAGTGACGGGCCGTGCAGAAGAGGACTGTAAAGAGGAAGAATCCATTGTGGTAAGTTTTGTATGTTTACTTTTTTATATTACCCACTCTCTAAGGGAATTCTGCAACAACACAGTATCAAGTGCACCTTGAATTTTTTGAAAGACTTAGACTTCCTCATTTTTTACACAAAACAGGTTCTTTGTAATATTGTAAATGACAGTGCCTCTCTCCTTTAGCCTACCTGCTTTTGCTCACGGCCAGACTGCCATCATTTTAAAGTATACTCGTTGGAAATAAATCGCTCACAACTTGTACATTAGGTTAAGATCAACAACGCCTACATTTCAATATTTTATGAATGCATGAATTCTTAATTCTGAATAATTTTTTAAATATATTTTACATATTTCTTTATATGACTGTTGCTAAGTAGATCAGGCTGTTGCTATAGAGCATGTCATTAGCAGAAGGAGTGAAATAGTTTTTCAGTCAATACTTTATTAATAGTCATGTAATAAGAACAGGATAATGTATAGCTAGAAGGTCATTTTCACAAAATAAACCCCTACAGGGTGATGCAAGACATTCTCGCATTGCTTTATGTTTCAGATAGCTTATGATTTTGCACTAATGACCAATCTACACTGATCAGCTATAATAATATGTATGTTAGTGACTTGTACAAGTATTTATACCGTTTGAACTTTTGCACATTTTGTCATGTTACAACCACAAACGTAAATTTATTTTACGTCTTTTTACGTAGACCAAAAAAAGTGGCATAGAATTGTAAAGTAGAAGAAAAAATATACATGGATTTCAAAATGTTTTACAAATAAAAATCTGCAAAGTGTGGCATGTATTGTGTGGCCCTTTGATACCCCTAAATAAAATCCAGTTCCTTCAGAAGTCACATAATTAGTAAATACAGTCAACCTGTATGTAATCTAATGTCTAATCTACAGCTGTCCTGTGAAGGTCTTAGAGAGAGAACATTAGTGAACAAACAGCATCATGAAGCCAAAGGAACCCACCAGACAGGTCAGGGATAAATTTGTTGAAGTTTAAAGCAGGGTTTGTTTATAAAACGGTATACCAAGCTTTAAATATCTCAGAGAGCACTATTTAATCCATCATCTCAAAATTGAAAGAGTATAGCATAATTGCATCCTGCAAAGACATGGCCATCAACCTAGACTAATAGGCCGGGGAAGGAGAGCGCTGATCAGAGAAGCAGCCAGGAGACCCATGATAACACTGGAGGAGCTGCAGAGATAAGAATATCATTAATATTCACTTTACCTTTCTGTATTATTGTAGTATACCACTGTATATTACACCTTACTTGTTACATGACTTATGACATGTGTTGGTTGAATGGTTAATTCTGATTGGTCAACTGTGATATTCTATGGTCTGTTTTATTTATAAAAGACTGTTTCTCTGTGCCACTTCATCACCAGGAGCAGGAAATTAATTTTTGACTCAATATTTTTGATGAATAAATCAGATTGACTTAAGATCCCTCCTCATGGTGCTGTCAGGGTTTATCTCCCAGTAATAGCTGATTCTCTGTTATCCCTTACTTAATTCATGCATGTATAAATAATGTAGACCCTTGTTATCTATCCAGTCAGGACAAGGAGGCATCTTTACCAACCTGTTTTGTTTGTGGAGTGAACACTGACTAGAGCGAAATGTATTTGCTTGCTTTTGAATTATAATTTTGCCTACAGTTGGAAAACAAATAGACGTCTTGTTAGCAAGCTTATGTTCGCAAGGTTTGCCGGATTTGTGTTTGCCTGAAAGGAAAAGAGGCTAAAATGAAATGTTCCAAGTTTTTATTTTAGTTGGTGCATTGATTGGATGTTTTTCTGCAGTGCATTGTGAGATTTCATAATTGCGTGTGCTGGTCTCTCTTTGGTTTAAAGTAACTATTCATAAAATTGCATTATACTAAACAAAAGCCCCTAAATAGGGCACTGCATGGGTAGTAATAGGAATTATAGCAAATTCAGTCATGTCCACTTGTCACAATATGCACTGATTTTCTCATTTGCATATCTACACAGTTTTTGAGATATGAATGCCTTTTTTGCATTGCATTTACATGCTGACTATAGTGTTGGCTGTTGGTTTAGTGTCAAACATACTATCTTTCTCTTGGCACAGGTGTGCGTGTATGTGCGTGTGTGAGCCAAAGGCCTATCTGTCATGGGTGTGTTGGCCTGGCTGAAGAGCCAGTTCATCCTGCAGCTCCTCATCGGCTTTGTATTTGTGGTCAGCGGCCTCATCATTAACTTTATTCAGCTGTGCACCTGCGTGCTGTGGCCAATCAACAAACAGCTCTATCGCAGGATCAACACGCGCATGTCCTATTCATTATGGAGCCGTGAGTATTTGTGTGGGTGTGTGTGTGTGCATAGTCAAACCTACTGATATGTAATACTTTATATATACATGTACATCATCTTGCTGATCTACCTTTAAAAAGGCGTGTGAATCGGGAAATGCTATAACTGCAATATGGATATATTTAGTTATAACCCCTCTCTCTTTCTCTTTCAGAGTTAGTGATGCTTTTAGAGTGGTGGTCAGGAACAGAATGCATGCTCTATACTGACCAGGCAACAGTGGATAAGTTTGGAAAAGAGCATGTCATCATAATCCTTAACCACAACTATGAAATCGATTTCTTATGCGGCTGGACCATGTGTGAGAGATACGGCGTGCTGGGGGTGAGTATGCCACTAGTATGCATCTAATACACAAGAATGCTAATGTTGAGGTTTAATTTAGTGTAATGTGCCCCAGTTAACTTACATAAATGAGATAATGAGCCTCATTAGTTCTCTTTGATTGAGGGCGTATTGAGTTAAGGTCGCTAAATATAGAATTTAATATAGCTCACGAGTTCTTAATGCCACAATCCTGGGAACCCCTTGGCTTGCTCAGTTGGATGTGTTACCCACTGTCAGTGGACCTGGTTCATTTAATAGTTAGGCTTACTTCAAGCGCTAAGTAATTAGATGATAAGTTGGGTCACATGTGTTGCAGTAGAAAACACGTCAAACTGTTCAGCATAAAAAGTTCCCATGACTAGAATTAAGAATTAAGGCTCTGGGTTTCTTGGTAGTACTGGGGCTTCAAGCTCCACTACCACCATATAAATAGTGTTTAAAAGTCTTACAAACAAGATAAAAATGTATAATGAGTGTATAGGTGATTGGGGGTCAGGGTTAGGAGATGTTAAAAGTTCTTATTGCAGTGGAAACAAAGGATCTCCTAAACCCCTCATTTGTGCAACGTAATGAGAGGAACCGTCTGCTGCTTCTCTGTCAGGCCAAGATGCTGTAGAGTGGGTACCTGCCTCTGCACAACGCGTCATAATTGAGATGCCGAAAAAACGTTGTGCTATTTTTGCTGGCTGTAAATAAAACTGCAGTCATCAGTAAATTGTGTGTCACAAACATTCCAAAATCAGTTTGTGAGCTTGATTTAAATATTCTTCCCACAGCTTGCAGCCAGAAATGCATAAGCATCAGTCACAAAAATCTGAGTCTTCGTCTCTCAGGAGCAATCTCAATACCAAGAGTAGTTTTTAAACGCCAATACCAGGGCTGTGCTTACGCAATCTGTTAGTAAATCTGGCCCTATGAATGAAAATGTCTCCATTGCTTATTTTCTGCCCTCAAGCTAATACATCTCTAGCGTTTTCTCTTTTTCATGACTGTTCATTATTGTGAAAACTCTCCAGAGTGTTTTCAGGGGTGGGGATAAAAACCTGCTTTGCTTTTCAATTAATCCCAGAGTTCCAAGGTGCTGGCGAAACGTGAGCTGCTAAAAGTTCCCCTGATTGGCTGGACCTGGTACTTCCTGGAGATTGTGTTCTGCAAGAGAAGGTGGGAGGAGGACAGGGAGACGGTATTTAAAGGGCTCGGCCAACTCAAGGATTATCCCGAGTATATGTGGGTGAGTGTGTTGACGATATTAGGCTGTAATACTCAGGCAGTATGCTGAACTACAACATGGGATATTGTCGAGAAGATTTCTAATTGCAGTGATGTGCTACACATTTACTCAATCCCCGTCAGTACCATCCTGACTGGATACGTTTTCCATAGAGTGGTATAAGTAATGTATAAATTATATATTACACAAACTCTATAAAATGTTCATGTGTATTACTCTTACCTCATATCTTTAGTGCAAACTGATTGCTTTGACCTTTATTATAGCTGCTTGTATTTTATAACAGGCTTGTGGGTATGCAAGTTATATCTGATCATCAATATATCACATACGTATACTGTAGTTCTATAATTCTGTATGTTCGGACCTTCCCCTACAGCCCCTGCAGGAGCTTTTCTTTTAAAGTCCCTTTAAATGTCGTCTATAATTTATTGTTCTTCATCTGCACTGGAAATGTGTACTTGGTGTCAGTTTGTTTTTTGGCAGGAGATCATGAAGAGTGTCTCCTTCAGTGTCTTTGGACTGTACAAAAAGTACGAGACATATTTTCCCCCTAAAATAGGTAGGAATATTTATCAGCATGTCAATTAACATGGGATGTACAGTCAGGTCCATAAGTTTTTAGACAGAAGTGTGTTGTCTTAGTTCATCGCCACAATGGATTTGAAATGAAGCCATCAAGAGGGAATTGAAGAGGAGACTTTCAACTTTAATTCATGGCATTTATCAAAAATACTGCACAGAGTGTTTCAGAATTACAACCATTTTTAAATCCCCTTCCCCCATTTTTAAGCAGGTCCTCTTTTGGGATGGGGTCCCTGATTTTTCTCCTCTAATTAAGCCGTAGCGGATTCCCACCTGTGAAGTATGGCTCCCTGTCTAACGTGGCCACGACCAACCAGGGAGGGGCAAGAGCAAGCAATTGCTTCCTCAGAGACACATGAACTGTGTCGCCTACATCTTTTTGATCTGCTGTGCATGCGTATTTTAAGGCGGTGTAACACACTCGGACGTAAATTGCTATCTGCCCTTGTATACCTGAGCTCACAGACACCCATAATTGGTTGGTGAATGCCTTTATGTAACAGGGCAGTGAGCATTTGTCATCCCTCCCTCCCCTGAGAGCTCAGCCAATCCACACCCAACAACCCCCTGGTCCCCTCGGACGTGGCTGGCTACGTGCATCAACCTGTGCCTTTTAGGTATAATATAGCATGCTCATTCCGGACTTATTTAATCTATGCAAACACTTACACTAACTGATTTGAATGGTACTAAAACCTCAGGTTATAATTACATTATCAAACTTTTAAACTATGTAAAAATTAGTCCCATTTAAATGATTGCCATAAACATTGGGTAGCCGTGCCTAATGGTTGGATAAGTGGGTTTGGGACCAAAAGGTTCCTGGTTTGATTGACAAACCAGTAGGAAAAATGTGTGGTGGCGGGGGGAGTCAGCAGCCCCTTCCCTTCCTCCACCTGCATGGCTGAAGTGCCCTTGAGCAAGGCACTTAACCCCCAACGGCTCTCCAGGCACCGCAGTGTGTGGCACCCCACTGCTCAGAGTGTATGTGTCGCTCACTGTTTCCGTGTGTGTTCACTTTAGATGGGTAAATTAATAAATTTTTTCTGTAGTGCTTGACCAGTAACAGAACAATCGAAAACAAACACCCACATATGTTCATCAGTAAATTAAACATTTTGTCGTAATTAGCATTATTGACAGAGCCTTACCGCTCTTATTTCACATTTTGGTCGTGATAGGAAGTGGTAAGTGTAGTTTCTGAAAAAAGAGCAGGGTGTGAAATTTCATATAGCCCACAATGGTTCCCTTTTTTTGTATGCAACCTTTTATTTCTACTCGTACACATATGTAGGAGATTCACTCATTGCTCACATTGTACAGTTCACAAATCAAAGCTGTTGCTTTTGCTGATTAACAGTTTCTTTAAATGCAATGACAGCTTTGATCACACTTCTTCTTTACTAATATAGAGATAAATGTATTGTAATTAATCTGGTGTAATATGCATTGCAGTAGGGTCACATTCAGGTTATTCTGGTCATGCTGCTGTATTTATCTCATTTGTGCAGGCATAATAAAATATTTGCAGCCATAAATACTTTCTAATTTGATATTTCAGTTAATTTATCAGAATTCAGCTGTAATGTGACTTGTACAGTGGAAAAGTGTAAGTGTTGACAAACATTTGATAGTTTTAATAAAAAAAAATACTGGTAACCTTTGAGGGACTAGCGTTCCACTCAGGAGGAGATGAACTCCTAGTTGCTTCACACTGCGGAAACCGGGGATAAGCTCTGGTCTGATGAGCTCAAGTGTGAAAAGCCCAACAGACTTACCCACCTACCATTGCTGGTTTCATGCTGGGAAGCAACTATACGTTCCAGATTTTCATTTCTACTTCTCAAGAAATAAAGACACCAAAAGAACAAAAGGTACATTGTTTTACTCTGGACTGGAAGCAGGAGCAGCTATGAGTGAAAACATTTTCTCACTTCCTCTGATTAAAGCCTGCTGAAACTAATCTTTCAGAAACACGGGACCCTAGTGCTTTATAATAACAGGAAAAAGCAAGGGAGCGTCTAGAAAGCGCAGGATATAACCTGTTACACAATATATATATATACACACACACACACACACACACACACACATATGTGTGTACACATATATATTTAGAAATATAAATATAATTTACTGGATGGATAAATATATATATCTGTGTGTATGTGTGTGTATATATATATATATATATATATATATATATATATATATATTTTGTGTGTCTGTCCATGTGTGTGTTCTGGATGTCGAGGTGATGATGGAGGCTTAATGATGTAACTCACTTTAATAACTATAATAAAAATGTTTATCACACAGCACATTTAAATACTTGATACTGATTGGCCAGTCCTGGTATTCAGTTGCTATGCATCATTAGAAAAAGCAATTAAATTATTTTCAAATCATGTATGTACAGGTATGGTGAAATAAACCCCTTCAGAGTGATCCAAGTTTCCTCTGATATGCATCAGGGTCCCGAACATACTGTCTGGTCTTATGCTGCAAAAATTACCAGTTCACTCTCTCTTACCCCTTACATATTTCCATTTTTGTTGGTAGACCTAATTTTGAATCAGATAAAATGTATTGACTTTAGGGAGGTCACTTATTTTTTGTTCATATTTTCATGTGATATAAGATATATCAGCAGTGCTGTATGAGACAAAGTTGAAGCTTGTGGCATTGTTAGTTCACTGTTTTCTACTGATGTACACAAACTCATTACTTAATTCATGTTCTGACATCTCATTTCCCTAAAGAGAGGTGTTTGACTGAAAACACGGAGTCTAATGAATATAATTATGTTACCCTGTTGGATTTGTTTACTGGAGCAGATAATTGCCCAACAATTTAATGAACAAATCATGTTTTAAGGTTTAACAGCAGGTTTGATAGATATGATTAACTAAGATTAGGTTTTTTGCAGGGTTTCAGGGCTTCAAAATAACAAAAGGTCTATCGTACAGTACAAACTATAGCATGCAGAACTAAGAACAGCAGTAACTGACAATTTCAATTTGTTTACTTCATTGCTTTAAAGGTACAATGTGTAACATTTTGAAGGATCTGTTTGCAGAAATTAACTACATCATCAATACATAATCTCATACATTAATCTATAATCATGTAAAAAAAAACGTTAATGGGTTTTCAAAACTTTAGAATAAGCTGTTTACACCTACACAGGGAGCGGGTCCCCTCTTATGAAGGGCACCATCTTGATCCACCATTTTTCTACAATAGCCCATAACCATGCAGGCTTTGATAGGGAGGGGTCAAGAATTAAATTTCAGTTGGTTGCAATCTGGATCCTCACCACTAGATGCCACTAAATCTTACATACTGTTCCTTAAAAATTTCACCATTTTCACCATTTCCCTGAGGTAAAGGAAAGTAAAATAGTTTTTCAGGTGAAAGATCACCTATTTTACGATGTAAATAGGAAATCTACTTTTGGTCTGTGGCACCTCATTGTCTGTTTATAAGTGTATTAAAATAAACTTGCTCTTACTTACTTATCTGCAAAATTAGGCCACAATAGGTTACAGTGCAACATGGAGCTGTATATTTTACCATGTATGTTTATAAAATGATAACGCAGCTTACTGTACATCCCCTTTAACCTATATCAGTCCAGTAGGTGTAATGTTATGCCGAGAGACATAACACCAATAAAAGTCTCCACTGGCAATAGCTAAAAGGAGGGATTACAATGTTTTTATATCAGTAGTGCCGTTAGGGGTTGCTTAGTGATTGATTATATCATTGTCTTTTGTGTGGGATGTTCATTCCTACAGTTCCTGCTGTACTGCGAGGGAACGCGGTTTACAGAGAAAAAGCACCAGATCAGCATGCAGGTGGCTGAAAGTAAAGGTCTCCCCAAGCTCAAATACCACCTCCTGCCACGCACCAAGGGCTTCACCACCACACTGCAATGCCTGAAGGGAACAGGTCTGTGACAGTTTCTCTATTCTCATACTCCTATCATTTTAACCCTGTAGTATCCTTTAGCTATATAATTGTCATGTATTTGTTTTTCAGTCAAAGCAGTATATGATGTCACACTGAATTTTAAAGATAAGGAGAATCCCACACTGCTAGGCATCATCAACGGCAAGAAATACAAGGCTGATATGAGAGTTAGGTGAGTGGGAACTATAAAATGGTGTTTCCCGTCCTTGATCCTGTGAATTGAAACAATGATAACTTCTGCAATGGGAACTGGAATGCATTGTGATTAAAATACTTAGGCATACTTTTTAAATTCTGTTTTTATGGTTATTCCATTATAATGGACCAGAGATGCCAAAAACAGGAAAGAAAATATTATGTTAAAAAACTGATTGTTTTCACAAACATACAACCAATCAACTAATGGACAGGTTTTTATGAATTTTAACCTAATGTGGGTCAACGAAGAACCGAATAATATTTGGGTGTGATCCGGAAACAGGACGCTTTTGAAGGATTTATTTTTAACCCTGCAACATGGGACAAAATTACATACAAATACATAACTACTTGAAAATTAAGCCTGTGTTGAAAAGTTTTGAGATTGCACTACCTTGGTGGACGTTTACACTCAGTGCATTTCTAGTTTCCCTTTTAAAAAAAGTTCAGTATTTAGCTTGGTGTATATGAAGATTAATAATTAAAAGTTCAAGCGATGTGCTTTTAAAACTATATAAACATAAACGACAACAAATTAAAATCTGGGAAGGGTTAGCTGGCCCCTTTAAAGTGGCTGGTGAGTTAAAGTATTTAAGGAAGTTTAGGGAGCATTGCTTTTCAAATGAAATGTAAACAGACTGTTAGCACCTTGGTTTGATACATTCATTAATTCATTATTTTTCTAAACCAGCCACCCCACGACCCTAATTATTCCTAATTAGGGTCGTGGGGAGGCTGGCGCCCATCTCAGCCGACTCTGGGTGAGGGCAGAGTACACCCTGGACAGCTCTCCAGGCCATCGCAG